>JAWNNO010000419.1:0-105650 GCA_035044985.1 Lordiphosa fenestrarum | reverse complement strand
ATCAAAAATAAGACTTAAAATTAATTTCTATAATAAAAATTATAAATAAAGGTTTATCCTGTTTACGGAATCCTGCTTACTAACTACTTTTTTAAGGCTCGATTTTTATAAAATCATAACTCTTATTTGCGATCCCTGACTGAAAGTTGATCATATAGTATAGCCTTGTTCAGACTATTTACAAAAATAACGTCAAGTAGAGTGTCACTGGTCTTGGTGAAGTGGGTCGGTTGGGATTTGTTTACAAGAGTTAGGTCAAGAGTTTCCATATTTGACAATAGGTGTGTTTCAGATAACATGTCACTGTTAAGAACACCAGTTAGAATGATATCCGTGAACCGTATCGATTTAGAGGTCAAAAAATGAAGAGCTTCAGTAAAGTCAGTTCTCCGGTGTGGCCTATACATGCATCTAATGAGCATTTTTGAGATGTGCGAGTTCTAGAAAAAGATAGTCAATTGGGCTATCAGCGGGTTGTTTTCCTACTACTTTGGCATGAAATTTCTTATTTAAATATATAGCTATTTGGAAAAGGATTTGACCACAGAAAAACAAAAAAACAAAGCAGTTCTCCTTGAATTAAAAAAAATGCTGTCAAGTATTAATAAAGGCCGGAAAATAAAAGTACAGAACGATAGTTTGAACGTCGATGGATATTGGATGTCGTACAACAACAACAAAGTGCTTATGTGTGTAAGGATTTGTTTGGCGATCTACTGAATATGTCCACCATAACCTACGAGCAATTAGAAATAAAACTACAATCAAAAAACTAGGCAAACGAAAAAACAATTGTAGTAGAAATAAGTCCATGCAAACTAATCTTAAGATAAGAAGTGTAGGCGTCAACAATAATATTAATAGCACCAATGCCAGCAATTATATAAAAACTCAACAGATCAGAATACTGTCTTACAATGTAGCAGGATTGGCAAAAAAAACTAGTTTTCACGGAGTTCTTCATATACGTAGCTTCATTCGAAATTTTTGCCCTGTCTTAGACCTTTCTTGAAACCGAACTTGAACTTGAAATTTAAAGCCTATGCCCTTAAGTGGATACCTGCTGTTAGGGTTAGCAGTAGAGGAAGAGCAAGTGGTGGAATGCTGTACGGAATAAAAAAGACTCTTTGCGACAGCAGAGTGGCGTCTTTTGTGGAATTGGAGATCAACGTCTTAATAAAAATTAATGGAGTAGACACTGACACGCTGTACGTACTGCCAGTGTATATTAACTGCAACCACTGGGATAGAGACATAGAAAACCTATACAACCTTCTGAATAATGTACAAGACGAAGATAACCTTATGATCATAGGAGACTGCAATGCAAGAATTGGGAATCTGCAATTATGTGGGTACAATCCGCAGCTCGTGCAGACGCGCCTGATAGAAAGAAGAGAATCCAAAGACAGAATAATAGACTCGAATGGTCGTCGTCTGAGCGAACTAATCGAAATGTTTGGATTTACGGTGGTGAATGGGAGGACAGCCAGCGATGCACCCGGAGAATACACATTTTTGAGAGGCGAATCTTGATCCACAATAGATTTCTGTCTGGCGAAAGGGAATTGGCTGGAACTGTTACAAGATGTCAAAGTGCATGAAATGATATACTCGGACCATCTTCCATTGGAGATAACTCATAGCCTTTCTATAAGTCAAGCGACCTGCAACCCAGCAACTTAAACTTCTGCCTAGACCGCAGACTTCAAGATGAAAATGTACCAGCACGAAGCACCCCAAATGAAGTAGTTGAGCACCTCACAAACTGTATCACAAACTCGGCAATCACACCAAGAACCGGAAACAGTGCCCACTACAAACAGGTATGGTACACCAGTCAATGTGAAGCAGCGCGGCAGCTCTCCTTTAGAACGCTAAGAAAGGCAAAGAGGGAATACTCTCCAGAGGCTATGTGAATGTACCGACAAGCGAACGCATCCTACAATTTGCAGTAGCGCAAAAAATTGGTATTTCTCAAACCTGGCGAAGTCACTAGAGCTCATCAGCGACAGTAAGACATGTTGGGAAGCCGTAAAAAAACTAAACGGGAAAACTTTCGTAAAAGCTATAGCAGTCGATGCAGTAAAACTGGAGGACTATTTCAGATAGTCGATCGATATCGTATACCCTTTATTATGCACCACCATATATTGAAAATGAATTACTAGATGGGGCTGTCACCCTCAAGAATTAACCAATATAGTATTAAAACTAAAGTAGAAGAAAACACCTGGGCTCGACAGAATCCCTTCAGAATTTTTCAAATTTGCCACTCCGCTGTTCCTGGAAATGCTTGCAGAAGGATTTGACAAAATCATGGAATCGAGAAGTGTTCCGGGTGGGTTTAAAAATGCAATAATATTCCCAATATACAAAAAGGGTGACCCGTAAGTAGTTGGCAATTACAGAGGAATATCATTCCAGAATGCGATTGCGAAAATTTTCTCTGCCGTACTTCTTGAGAGACTAATCCGATGGGTTGATGAAACCAACCATCTAATAGAGTTCCAAGCAGGGTTCCGGAAGGGATATTCTACCATCGATAATATATTCAGCATCACCAGTATCTTCAGAAAATATATTGATAGCGGACGTAAGCTATATGCTTTTTTCGTCGATTTCAGTGCAGCATTCGACTCGATAGACCGAAAGGCACTTATGTTTAAATTGAGAAATTTTGGCGTTTCGACTAAATTTATTCAAATCCTCGAAAACATGTATGATGGAAATGAAGCAGCCGTTTGGGATGGAGAAATATTATCAAATTGGTTTTCCACAGAGGCAGGTGTCAAGCAAGGTTGCCCGCTGAGCCCACTTTTGTTCTCGATCTATCTAAATGATGTATTAGACTATCTACCGGAAGGCATTCATATAAATGGTTTCGAGATAAAGTCCCTATTATATGCCGATGACATTGTGGTGTTTGCTGAATCGCCAAAGAAAATGCAAAAAATTATAAATGCGCTGCAAGTATACTGTAAAACTTGGGGACTTAAAATAAACACTGCAAAATCAAAGATTCTAATTTTCAAAAACACTGGAGGAGACTGGCTGTAGACGAAAAGTGGTATTTGGGAGAGACCGAGCTCGAAATAGTAAAAACCTATAAATACCTGGGAGTGTGGATCTACCATAATGCGCAATTTAGATATCATTTGCAGGAAAAATTAAGGACGCGAAAGTGGTGGAAAGTGGAAATTAAACTAAGACCTAAAGGAAAGAAATTATTTCAACGACGCATTTTCAGTGGAGCAAGTCCGCACAATTTTTATGACCAGAGGTGAAATGCTAAAACTTAACTTTATCCCAAACATGCCAAGCAGCAATACAGCGTGTTCCCTATGCAATTGGAACGAGCAGGAAAACGTTATCCATATTATGGGAAGCTGTCCAATTTTGAGAGCGCACAGAATTGTACATTTTGGTAAGGCAAGTCTACACCCGCACGAAATTCATATGCTACTTAATGGATCAAATTGGTTAATCCTTTATAGCTTTATAAGCCAAGCAACCAGGTACCGAAAACAAATAATCGAAGGGTATTTTTAAAAATGAGCAACACGGCTAACCGATTCTCGCGCTATGAAGTTGAACGATCTGGTATCTGGGGAAGACCCGGGAAGCCAGGTGTATTAGACCGAATAGCGAAGAATTTGGAAGGCAGTGATCGACAGACGGTTTACACCAAGTCGATATATTAATTTTATTATTTTATTTACGAAAAAAAAACTTCTGGTTTAGATATAAATTTAGAATCTAAAGTATCATCTATGTATCCATGTATAAATTTAAATAAAGAAGCACACTACTACTACTACTAGTAGTAAAGTTAGAATTAAAAACAAAAAAGTTTTGAAAAAATGAAAATTACTCCGATATTTCTTCCTCTGCACGAAATGGATTGTGCATACTCCCATCATGCTGGACAGGTGGTGAGGGGGGATCAACTCTTGATAAGAGTGATAAGAGCTTTTCTCGACTGTCTATGCAAAGGGCTTCACTTCTCTCGCTCTTCTTGACGTGCACAAGAGAGCGACGCGCATGATGCAACTATATAAGGTGAGGACACGCCAGTGTGAGTTCCCTGCAAAGTACCCCCACGTTCAGTGCTGCGCGTACTCTTGAAGCGTAAGGTTGTCCGCGGATGTCGATTTTTTGTTTGTTTTGTTTATGTATTTGGGGGTGGTTTTTTTGCGCTGTAGCAAAAAATGAATACATACTTAGCTGTGTACACTTTGTGTTGTTGTGTATCACACAAATATTTGTTTAATTTGTATATAAATAATAAATAACACAATACAATTGAAAAAGGTTATATTGTTTTTTTTTTAATTTTATGCACCAAACATAGAGGTAACAAAATGTTATAGAATCTCTCTTGTCTTTCTTTTTGTACATAATTTTGCATCGCGGAAATGCCCATATCCCAATGTTAGTACGAAGCTGATAAATACAAATAATTATTTTTTATTAACATTACTAATGTTTAAATGGTTTTAATTAATATTTACACTAGTATTGGATTGTTTCCTAAAATGTATTTTTCTTCTGACAATTGATTGAGCGATCGCATTTGTTGTTACACACACAGACACACCCGCATACATAAAGTGCGTCCATGTGCGCCACTCACTCTCGCTCTGCCACTCGCTCTCCCACTCGCTCTCCCACTCTCTCTCCCAATCTCTCTCGCAGCTTTAGCAAAAGTACGCCTCACACTGGCGTGTCCTCACCTTATATAGTTGCATCATGGCGACGCGTAAACACACAATGAAGAAGCTTTTGTTTTTCATCTTCATTGCTTCTTTGAAAAGCTCATTATTATCTCTTGAGAGTTGATCATTGACATAAAAGGGGACGAATCAATATTAAGAAGTTGTAAGGTTAGTTGTTGTTTTGTTTCTCGCCGGTACATTAAAATTTGTCGGAGTAGGGCATTTTTATCCCGCACGTGTTCCAGTTTGACCACTGTAATGATCATTGCAAAACAAAAATGCAAATGCTGTTTCACCCAGAGTGGACTTGCCTTGTGGACTTACTCCATTTCGTGTAACAAGTAACAAGTAACCTAGGCTTCCAATCTGATCGCATGTTGGCAGGGCGGGACCCATTGATTGGGCTAGCAGTCAATCGGCTGGGGAGGTTCGTGGCCATCATGAGAATCAGACATCACACACAATTTTAAATTTATAGAGTCCCTAAAATTAACTTCACTCTTAATACCCAGGAGATTTCTATTGAATCTAAACACAGAACAAAAGATGGAGAATGGTTCGGATAAAGTCAAGAAAAACTGTTTTGGCACTCTCTGATGAATGTGAGAGGCGAGTGTCTTTACCCTCCCTACCTAGATTCATGATGGCTAAATTTTATTATGAATCCCTTAGACGAACGATCAATACACTTTTAACCCATATCACTGCCCCACGAAAACAGATTTAAGTAAACATAATTACTTAAACAGTTTATTTAAAAAAAACTTTTCGAAACTTCCAGGGTATACTTCATTACGATTCAAAAATTCAAGTAACATGGCTTAATTGTGAACTTAATTCTATGCATATTCAATATTGGGCTGAGAAGTCTTAGCGTGATTTAGTTTAACCAAATAAGTATAAACGATATTCCCAAAAATCAATCAATATTTACAACAGTCAATTGTCAAACGCTAGATAGCGGACATCCAAACCCATTCTCCGAACATGGAGGAACTGGTCAAGCTAATTTACAAACATTACTCCATATGTAGGTCAAAAAAAACTCTAAACTCACACATTCGCAGGCTACTCAGGCCTTAGAAGGTGGGGAACCAACTCGAGTATTTAATACAACAAACAAAATTAGTCTGGTACATTATCACTTACCCACAGAGATTGATGAAGGCCTTCGTCGATGCTGTGGAACGTATCCCAATTTCGGGAGAAAAATTCATTAAGACATTAAATTTGTTTGTTGTTGTTGTGGCAAAATAACATTTTCGAGGCTTGCGTTTGTTATAGCGAGGTTACACTGTTTCGTTGTTGCTTGGTTGGCGGGAGTATGTTCACACTAATCTTCCATTGGTTGGATCCTCTCAATAACACGAATTTATGAATTAAGCTGGCCAGGAACAAAGCTGCATTCTCATGCTGGCGGTGACTATAGGCGGGTGGTACACATCTTGGGCAGAGGTCAACACAACATCCCTGGCGGCGTAAGTCTGCGGCAACAAGCTACGGCCAATCAGCAGAACATGTCCCTTCCTTCTATCGAGAGTTAGGGGTAATGACAAGCCAGGTCGCTGGCCTTAGGCCACAATTGCACAATCCTCTTCGCAGTCAATATAAGTGAGGTTATGTAGCGCAAAAATGTGAAAATGTGTTCCGTCTCCGGAGAATTTCACTGGTATAGAAATTACTGGGGTCCCAGTGGCTCGCAAATAGGGAACAAAGCCCAAAAAAAATGAAAGCGCACAGTGCACCACGAGACAGGGTCCGACGCAGGCTAGACGGAATAGAAGAAGATTCGCGCTATGAAAAACCACAAGCCTTCAGACGAGGGGGTCAATTAATAGCTACCTGCACAAAGCGTATCCACTGAGTTGCGAAATACGACTCAGAATTCCCAATGTTCGCTGCTTTTTGGTTGCTGCACGTGACGACAATTAAATGAAGAACAATATGATCAGATGATCTCGACGTTCGAATAATAGGTCTGCTCCGTTCAACGTTTGCAATGGAAAAAAAAAAGATTGAAAACGGAAGCCGCCATTCCAAGAGCTTAGTGGCCGACACGCAGGGTTGCGTTGCGATTTTTGGGATTTTTACCCACGCCCTTAGAACTAGTTTATGATCTAACTCACAACACGACTCCCCGACTGATGACTATGGGAGCGAATTATAACAATGTATTAAAAAAATTAAAACTCGACCGTTACAACACCTGATAACTTGCCATTTCTCTTACCAAATGAGCAAGTTAGACGGAAACAGGGCGAGTCATGGACGGATGTCCTTGGCTGCAAAAGTTCCTACAAGATTTCCTGCAAGGTCTTCCAAAACATAGAAACAGCTGCCGAGTTTTTGTCGTATTCGCGATTTCACAAAAAGCGGACCCAGTTTGGCGTTAAAGTTTTTAGAAAAATTACTTTGAGCAAAGTTTCGTCTAAAAACTTCTTGACCCACTTTATAGCTGACGGGTCTGGAACGTAAGTTATAATGCCTTTGATTCGTTTCATATGCTTTCCTAATGTTGGCTCTTAGCTCAGTTCTTAAGATGGTCAAGCGGTCATCCCGATTGATGTGGATTTCAGGTTCATCCAATGATTTTAGTTCTCTAAGCAGTTTATAGGTAGATCCATGGGTAATCATATCTAACCCATACAACGCATGGTAAGGAGAATACTTTAAGGAACTATGCAAACTGTTTCTTAACGCGCAACTGACACTGCTTATATTTTCATCCCACTTGGTTTGATCCTCTTTCAGAAACGCACGAATACCTGCTAAGATTGAGCGATTTACTCTCTCACTCGCATTAGATTGGGGGGAGTATAGAGCGGTGTACATATGCTTGATTCCAAATGTAGTTAGAAAAGCGTTAAGCTCATTGCTGCGAAATTGTGATCCGTTGTCACTTACAATTACTTCTGGGACTCCGTATGAATGGAAAATCTCGTTCCTTAGGAAGTCTTGAATAGCTAGAGATGTGAATTTTCGAAGCGGACAAAGCCAGTGAAATTTCGACATATGATCCAAAACGATCAACAACCCGACGTGGCCGCGCCTACTACGAGGATAAGGGCCTAACAGGTCTACATAAAGACGTTGAAATGGTCGAAAAGTTTCCATATGCTGTCCCATTGGGGAACGTAAAATAACATTTGGAGCTTTTGTGGTTTTGCACGTTTCACAATTTCGGACATAATCACGAACCTCTTTAACAAGCCCTGGCCAAAAGAAATGCCTGCGAATCAAATCCAGCGTCTTACTAATTCCTCCATGAGCGGTTATGAGAGAATCATGAGCCCTAGAAATAATCTCGCAACGCAATTTCTCGGGTATCCATAGCTTCCAAGAACTGTTCTTATTTTCTTCCGAAGCATGCTCCTTCCGAATATATACAAACCCATCAACGATCCTAAGATCGGGTAATCTGGTTTGTTCTTCTTTTATCTTTGCTTTCAGCTCCTCATAGTCGTTATCTAAGAAATGCTGAGATGACAAATCTACTTCCGGGCCTGCCTCGCTTAAAGATGCAATATCGACAGCTGAAATGCGTGATAATGCGTCAGGGACAACATGATCCCTTCCCTTTCTATGGGTTACTGTAAACTTGTAGGATTGAAGTTTCATTGCCCATCGAGCAAGTCTTCCTGTCAAGTTTGGTTGTCTCATCAGCCAAACAAGACTGGAATGATCAGTAACCACTTCAAATTGTTGCAATTCTACATAACATCGAAATTTCTCTAATGCAACAATAACTGCTAAACATTCTCTTTCTGTGACGCTATAGTTCCTTTGAGCTGCGGTCAATTTTTTTGAAATAAACGCAATAGGCTTCTCGTGACCCTCTTCGGATAATTGGACAAGCACTGCTCCAATTCCGAAGTCACTTGCATCACAGTGCACTTGGAATGGTTTAGAGAAATCTGGGTTTACAAGAACAGGTGGAGAAGTAAGAGCAATTTTTAACTTTACAAACGCTGTCTGAGCCTCATCTGTCCAAACAAATTTTTTCTTTCCCTTTAATGTTTCGGTAATTGCATAAGTTAACTCAGAAAAATGCTCAATAAATCTTCGATAATATCCAGCTAGACCTAAGAAAGCTCTAACTTGACGGATACTTTTAGGAACAGGCCAATGAAGAATTGATTGAACTTTTTGTGGGTCTACCGAGATACCTCCATGACCAATAATATAACCCAAATAGTTAACTTCTCTTACGCAAAATTTACTTTTGGATATGTTCAGGGTGAGATTAGCTTTCTTAAACTGGTTCGCTATCCGAATAAGTACTTCAATGTGATTTTCGAAAGTATCTGACACTATACAAAGGTCATCAAGATAACCGTAAACACAATAAAGCAAGTCAGGTGGAATAATTTCATCCATCAGTCGGCTCATCGTGGCTGGGGCATTACAGAGCCCGAAAGGCATTACCGTGAATTGGTAGAGTGGCCTTCCAGGTATCGTAAATGCCGTGAGTGCTTTCGACCTTTCTGATAACGCTATCTGCCAGTAAGCGTCCTTTAAGTCGATTTTCGAAATTATTTGAGCTTTCGGCAATCGAGAGAATATCCCTTCGATACTCGCTAAGGGATAGGCATCTTTTTTTGTAAATTCATTTACTGTGCGAGCATCTAAACACAATCGTACTTTTCCCGGTTTGATCACAGCTCGCATTGGTGAACTCCAAGGACTAGTTGACGGTTCGATCACTCCCAAGGAGAGCATCCGATCAACCTCTTTAAACATGATTTTCTCTACCGCAGGTGAAACGGGGTAAAATCTTTGTTTTACGGGTTTCGCTTCGCCTACGTCAATGTCGTGTTGAATTAAACTGGTTTTACCAAGCCCTTGTTTCTCAAAACTAGGGAACATAGATATGACTACATTCAATTGTCGATTCTGTGCAGTTGTTAATGGATATTGGGTATCGCCAATCTCAGAGAGATCATCTTCATCTAGATGCAATGCCGATATGATACCTGGAGCTAAATTGAATTGTTGCCAAAAATCAATTCCAAGAATTAATTTTTGAGATATTTCCGGAATGATGTACAGCTTCATAGCTTTACTTTCATTCTTGTACTGAACCTTTACTTGTATCCATCCAGTGACTTCATGAGATTTCCCAGCGGCCGTTCGGACCAAACTAGAAATTTGATGGAATCCTGGGTATACAGAAAAATCTTTTGTAGCTAGTGAAGAACCTATACAACTAATGCTCGCTCCTGCAACCCTTGTTCTTGAAAATCAAGGAACTTGACTTCAGCATACACTCGCATATCTTGTCTCTTCATCACAATCGCTGACAACAATAGTTTTCGGTTGAGTTGTACTTTCTTCCAGAACTTTCGCATTCGTAGGGTACTACGTTTTGGTTTTTTTCTTAAATTAATTGTGGATACTTCATTAAATATTTGATTTCTAAGAATCTGATAGCGCTTAACTCTAACATGATATGGAAGCAAAGAAAAATGCAGCATTTCTTCTCCCGATGTCTTATTAATATCTATTTCAGTTGGGGTTGCATGCGGGTCTTGTTGTATGCAACCCTTTTCATGTTTTCCGACTTATGTTGAGCACACTTCTTACAATTTGGCTTATACATTTCCGGTTCACCACAACCATAACAAAATATGGTCTTTACGGCCAGACAGTCTTGCCAGTAATGTCCTTGCTCTTGGCAGTTCCAACACTTCAACCCATGAACGGCTGCTATTGAATTAGATTCACTAATTTCACTGCTCGACTCTTCCTCAAGTTCCGCGATAGCAAAGTTGTGCCGTGTATTCGTTCGGGATATTGAAGAGGAGGATTCCGAAAGAAATCGCTCTCTACGTAAACAAAGCGTACGCAAGTGCGCCACTGAATGAACGGGAACATACAAAAGTTCGTGTTTTATTTCTTTAAGAAGATTTCCTTTCATTATTTCCAACAATTCGTCATCCGCAATCGTATCTGACAAACGATCGACCCGTTTCATAATTGCATCATGGAAATCTTCAAAGGATTCGCGTGGCTTTTGCCGGCGACGACGAATTTCTTCTTTTAGATCATGCTTGGTTCTATGTTCTTTGTACTCTTTCCGAAGATCTTGGCAGAAAACTTCCCATTGAATGTGTTCGTTTTGTTTTCGGTATCTCCAATACCAATCCAGAGCTTTCCCGGATAATAAAACGGACAAGTTCGGACCAACTAATGAAAAATCTCCGTCAAGCGTATCTTTCGTAAGCATTTTTACGCGGTACAAAAATTCGTCTACAGTCAAGCCTAAAGCTGAAGCATCAAATTTTATATGCCAATTTTGAATGACATGAGTAACTTTTTCGGGGCTTAAGACTGCAGATCTTCCCATAGTTCGCTGCGGTCTCCAAAGTGAGGGCTGTGAACTTCTATGTGTTTCTGTAAACGAGCTTAACGAATGAACACTCTCGATGTCTGCTTGAATTACCTGCTCGGCATGGTTCACATTTGCTCCTAGCATTTGGGTCATAGTCGCCGTAATCATTTGGGATATTCGTTCATAGTCTACTGGCGATGGTATGGTACGAGGGCGACCCTTACGGTTGGTATTAGGTTTTGCCTTTTGCTTCGGTTTTGAAATTTGAAAAACAGAAGGGTCATTCGGCAAAGCTGGTTGCTGTTTTTGGTGTGCAAACCCCCGAGTGACTGGACGTGATTTTGGAATCGCACCACGATTTTCGGTGATTTGCAGTTCTTGATGTAAATTAGGTTCGGTAACGACATATTCTAAACTATCAGGTGAGCAACTTGTTTGACATACGGGACACTCTTCCTTTTCAGATAACCATTTGATTAGACAATCCTGATGAAAAGTATGCTTACAAGCAGTAGAAACACACGGTGTGTTGCCTTCCAATGTAATTCGACAAACTTTACATTGAGTTTCCCTGTCAGAGTTGGGGCGTCCCTGTTGGTTGGCGGGACTGCGAAACATAGTGCTAATGTAACAAAAATCTCTTCGAGCTTAATTTCATACAAATTAGGGCAGTCGATATGAGTAAGTGTATTGACGTGTATTTATCTAAAACAAAATCTTTAAGAATCCGATATATAAATGATGGTCTATTGAAACTATAATAGCGGTGGTGATTTACTTTTTGAATAGAGAACAAAAGCATACTAAAAGAACCATTGGTCATGTTATGCGAATGCAGCTCACAACAGCCATGAATTTCCATATGGGATCCGATATGTATTGTAACTCCTTGTTTTATAAACCATCACATTGGTTAAATTGGTAATTGATAATTTCTAACTGGTTTGATAGGGTATTAGTTTAAACGGACCTTACTTGAGATAGTAGACATATAGATGGAGGGGTATGTCAGTGAAAAGTTATACTCCATCGGAAAGCTATTTTCACTCGCGTCGGCATTTCGGTCAGGAGCCAAAATATACCGCATGTCGCTTAGCTGCCACAATTTCGGATGTCCTACAACTTTACACCAGGTCATAAAAAAAAATAGTATTGTTTGTAAGGCTGATCAAACCGTTCAAGCCAACTATTTTCACGAGCACTAAACTTTCAATAATACTGTAAAAGCACTTTTGAAAGGCGGAAGCGAGATGTAATTGCTCCTTAATATTATTCTCAAATCAACAAAGGGGAGTGTTATCACTCAAAAAAATGATCCACAAAAAAAATTAATCATTTCTTTTATTTGGGACAACTAAAACAATATTAAATTGCACTTAGCTGCCCCACGGTTGGGCGCCAAAAATTATGTAATGATCATTGCAAAACAAAAATGCAAATGCTGTTTCACCCAGAGTGGACTTGCCTTGTGGACTTACTCCATTTCGTGTAACAAGTAACAAGTAACCTAGGCTTCCAATCTGATCGCATGTTGGCAGGGCGGGACCCATTGATTGGGCTAGCAGTCAATCGGCTGGGGAGGTTCGTGGCCATCATGAGAATCAGACATCACGCAGGGTTGCGTTGCGATTTTTGGGATTTTTACCCACGCCCTTAGAACTAGTTTATGATCTAACTCACAACACGACTCCCCGACTGATGACTATGGGAGCGAACTATAACAATGTATTAAAAAAATTAAAACTCGACCGTTACACCACGATGACTGGGGCAACAATAGCAGCCGGGTTTTTCTGCCGTAAGCGAAAAACTTCACGAATTTTCGGCGCTGGAGTGAAGTTCAACGAGAAGCACCGAGGTGAAAATGGATCGGAGATTTTCATTTTCCTCAAACGGGACCCCATGGATTCGGAGGTCAGCAGCTATGTGGGCATTTGATTGCACATTTAGCATTGCATTAAGCTTTGCCTCCAACTGTTTGCACCTGTTCCTTGAGGGCACGTACTTGATCCGACTCATCCTCCAGTCGCACCACACGCTTGACCAATCCCTGGATTTCGGCGTCCACGACGTTCAAGCGATCACGCATATTTTCCAAGATGCGCTCCTCGGCTGCCTGGATGCTTGAAGTGATGAGCTCAGCTTGCTCCGAGAAACGGAGATTGAGCAACTCAAGCCATTGGGGAGGCGGGGCGTCCACTTGCCACGGCCCCAGTGGAGGAGGATTACCCTGAGTTTGGCCTTTTGTTGGAGCCATGATGCGAGATCGAGTGCAATTAAAGGCGTGTGTTGAGTGAAGTCGAAGTGCAGTTGAGTGAGTTATTTTTGTTTGCCCATATTCGACGTAACCATGTTTTTTTTAAAAAAATCAAAGAAAAAAAATAAAAATTTGGCGGTTGGCAATCTTAATCATTTAATTTGTTCCAAGTAGATTTGTTTACATCAATTTTTGAATATGATATCTCTCAAATGGCCGCCTCTGGCGTTGATGGCGTATTGTGCCCTTTTTGCAGCATTTTCCATCGTTTTCGCCAACATTTCTTCACGAATGTTGTCCTTGAGCTCTTCTACGGTCCTTGGCTTGTTAACGTAAACCTTTGACTTCAAATATCCCCACAAGAAGAAGTCAGGCGGCGTCAAGTCGGGCGAACGCGGTGGCCAGTCCAAATCACCACTTTTCGACATCAAACGGCCGGAAACAATTTCTTCAGAAAATCGATTGTTATGCGACTTGTGTGCGGTGGAGCGCCGTCTTGTTGAATCCAGAACTGCCTCATACGCTTTCGACGAATAATTGGCATCACAAAATTGGTCATCATGTCGCGATAACGCTCCTGGTTGATGGTAACAGCATGGCCATTTTCATTTTGGAAGAAAAACGGCCCAATGACCGTTTTCGCACTAACGCCGCACCAAACTGTGACTTTTTCGTCATGAAGAGGCACTTCTTGAATCTCCTGAGGATTTTCAGTGGCGTAAATACGGCAATTTTGCTTATTTACGGTCCCATTCAATGTGAAATTTTAATTTTTTAAAAGCACGTTGAGTTTTCACAATTGACTTGTTCTGTTGAATGTAAATTTCAACTATTTCAGAGCGCTCGCGTGGCGTGTATTGTTCCATGATAAAAATCTGCTTGGACTGACGCTTCAAACGCGGTATGTCATTAAGCGATCTGACATCTCTGTCAAAAGTTATGGCGTTGCCAGATGGGTCCGTCGAATATGGACAACCCTGTATGTGTATGTGAGTTTATATCGGTAGAATTATTGTGTTTGTTGTGGAGTGGTTCTGTTTGTGTTTATGTTTATATGTATGAAGTCCACAGCACTAAGGTTTATTTGCCTTTTTATTGATGTTTTAAAACAATTAGCACCGCATGAGCACAGTAAACTTTGACACTGCTACAGTTTATATAAGTTTGTATTAAGAATTGTGGCTTTGGTCAACAATACTCAATGAATAAAATAAATTTAGTTTATGGATCCAAATTTTAGGACGTCCGCTTCGATCAACGATAACGATATGCCGTGCCTAAGATTCTGATGGGAATGCCGCATATAAATCTCGTAAGACCGATTGAAGTTATGAATATCAACGATGATTTTGCTGCCCATAGAGCCAAGTAAGGTTGGATAATTTTCGGCTCCAGTGAATGTAAGTCTGAAGGAAAATTATGCCATTCGAGACTTGATTAGAGAATTTTTTACAATTGAGAATTTCGGAGTAAAGCTAGCAGGTAACTCCAATCTGAGGCCGACAAGACAGCAAACATGATTTTAAGCGAAACAACCATGAAAAAGGAAATGGGATTTGAAGCTGGCCTTTTGTGGAAAGCCAAGGATATTTGTATGCCAGACAACTACATCGCAGCTTTGGGACGATTGAGAATTACAGAAAAGAAATTAACCAAAGATGAAGATAGTCTTTCATGGTACAAGGACAAAACTGCTGATTATGAGCCAAAGGTTATGCCAAGAAATTGTCCGATCCAGAAGCAGAAGTAAAAGGAGATCGTTCTTGGTATTTGCCACACTTTTGTGTAAGAAACGTTAATAAAAACAAACTTCGACTTGTGTTTAGCGCAGCCGCGCAAAAGGAAGGAGTATCGTTGAATTCATGTCTGCTAAAAGGACCTGATTAGTACCAGCCTGTAAAATTACCGTCAATATTATTTAAATTTCGACAAGGTAACGTCGGAATTTGTGGGGATATTAAGGAAATGTTCCATCGCATTGCCATCAGAACAGAGACCAAGACTCTCAAAGGTTCCCATGGAGAGATTGTGACGAAACTAAGGATCCAGAGGTGTATGTTATGAGTGCAAAGATCTTCGGATCTACAAGTTCACCGTGCTCGGCACAGTATGTAAAAAACCTAAACGCCGCCAATATGCCACTAAAAGCCCTCGAGCAGTCAATGGCATTGTTGAGCGACATTATGTTGACGGTTACGTAAACAGTTTTAACAACGTAAAAGAGGCACTATTTATTGTCAAGGATGTCATTGAAATTCATAACGAAGGAAATTTTGAATTGAGAGGATTTGTTTCGAATTCCGCCGAACTGACGGAAAACCTCAACGTCGTTTCGGATAAGAAAGTAACGCCAAATAGGTTGAGCCAATCAGAGAATTCGGAAAAGATTTTGGGGTTATATCATCATTCAGACATGTTCCTTTTTATGTTCAATTTTTCTAGAGTCCCTTAGCCTGTCGCCGAAGGCAAATTACTGCCGACTAAAAGACAAGTCCTGTCCATCTTCATGTCAATTTTTGACCCATTTGGTATTATTGCTCATTTCGTGATCAAAGCAAAATTGTTGCTACAGGAGCTTTGGCGTACCAATACAAGTTGGGATGACGTCATTCCAGAGCACTTGCAGAAATTATGGCAAAATTGGAACAGTAAAATTGAGAAAATAAAACAGATTTGGTCCGACTCAAAAACTGATATTGGATAGCATAAATCCCAAGCAATGGAATTGGTTGCCAGGTAAGGACAATCCTGCTGATATGACAACTCGAATGAATTCCGAAGACTACCTGGAAAATGGATAGAAGGTCCAATGTTTTTGAGGATGAGAAGCGAGAAGTGGCCAAAACTGCCCAAAGATCTTCAGGATTTTTATGACAGGAATAATGAAAAGCGCCAACGATTTGTGTTCTTAATTGCAAAGGACGTAATTTTTGATTTGATCGACAAATATTCAACCTATGAGCGACTGATAAGAGTAATTTGATGGACACATCGAGCCATTCAACTGTTTAAGGACAAATCAAAATCAGATTGCAAATATTCATTGCCATTGACTGCCAAAGAGTTACATCGTTCTGAGATGAGGATTTGCAAAGCGGTACAACGAGTGTGCTTTGAAAAAGAAATCGCGAAATCGCTTTCGAGACTTACGCCTAAAAACAACACGGACGGAATTCTTCGTTTATCTGGACGCATAAACAACGCTGCCTACGTGGGACCAATGGTTAAGAGACCAGTTATACTGCCGAAATTTCACAGACTGTCACTTCTAATTGCACAACATTTTCACGAGCAGTGTAAGCATCAAAATAAAGAAACGGTCATCTGCAGTATAAGGCAAAAATTTTGGCTTCCATCACTCCGCCGTCTGGTAAATACCGTTAAATAAAATTGCCGAAAATTTAAAATTCGAGTAGCCAGCGCCAAATCGCCTTTAATGGGACAGCTGCCTAAGGATCGGTTGTCTCCATTCTTCATACTGGCCTGGACTTCTTTGGACCGGTATTGGTGGCGATCGGTAGACGTCAAGAAAAAAGATGGGTTGCATTGTTTACGTATTTGACATCTCGAATTAGCCAAAGATTTGTCATCAGATGCTGCCATCATGTGCTTGAAAAACTTTATCTGCAGACGAGGAGTTCCTACAAGAATCAGAAGAGATGAAGGAACCAACTTTATTGGAGCCAGTAAAGGGCAAATGGGTTGAGATGGCAAATGGAGTGGCATTGGAGGTTGGTCGATGTGTTATCGAGTGGGTTTTCAATACGCCTGGTAATCCATCCGCTGATGGTGCTTGGGAGCGCAGCGTAAAGAGAGTATTGGCATTGACACTCAAAAAGATGGTGCCGCAAGTAGAAACTTTACAAGGCTTGTTGAGGGAAGCAGAAAATTTGATAAATTCTAGTCCGTTGGCTCATGTGCCTATTGACCATAGAGAAGATGAGCCTCTTACACCGAATCATTTCCTGATTGGTTGCCCTAATAATGTATCAACGCCTGCCATTGATGAAAATTCTGTGTGTCTCCAAAAGCAGTGGTATATTATGTTGTCTAATGCAGATATTACGGAAACGTTGGGTTTTAGAATATCTTCCCACCTTAAAACGCCGGACTAAGTGGCACAAGCGAGTGGATCCAGTCAACTTGGAAATTATTTCGCAGCTTAAATTTTAAGTACCATTTGTCGGTTAACTATCTATAATCAGTTTTGTCTTTATTTATCGATATTCCATTCCATGTGAATGGCAAAGTACTTTAAGATTGAACCAGTGAATCAGTTCACAGCATTGTTAGTGAAGTTGCCGACCAAAGTGAGCACGATTGGTAGGCATCATTTTAATTTAAGTTCATCCATTATAAAGAATTATAGGTAGGTAGGCAGATGGGGTCACACATAGGCCTTAGGGTCCTTAATGAGGCCGGGTGATTATTTGGGTACGTTTGTCTTAGAAGTCCAGTAGGATTCTTGTCGTTTTGGCAAATGCCAATAACTGTTTTGGGGGTCTCTTGGCCGCTTCCTCCAAAGAAGAGAACCGTGGGGTGTGCAGAATTTGTAGTCTTGTCGTGGCAATTGCTGGGCAGCTGCAAATTAGATGTTCTAGAGTTTCTGCGACTCCAGGTTCCATACATTTCCTGCAGGTGTCCTCTGTTGTTATGCCTAGCTTTATCGCATGAGCGGCTGCTAGGCAGTGTCCCGTTAGTATGCCAATGAGCAGTCTACAGTCTCTTCTCTGGAGGTGTAGCAGATAGTGCGTAAGTTTTTTGTCTCTTGTCTTGCACATAATTTTAGAGATTCTGCATCCGCTGGTGTTTTCCCACCTTACCTCCGCTTCTTTCTCTGCTATCTCTTCCATCTTGCTATGAAGCGTCTGAATGGAGATGGGTATGTTTAGTGTTTCTTCTTGGCCGAGTACGACTCCGGCTTTTGCAAGACTGTCTGCCATCTCG
This sequence comes from Lordiphosa fenestrarum, assembly GCA_035044985.1. Lineage (NCBI taxonomy): Eukaryota > Metazoa > Arthropoda > Insecta > Diptera > Drosophilidae > Lordiphosa > Lordiphosa fenestrarum. The sequence goes on along the minus strand of JAWNNO010000419.1, from coordinate 87,397 downwards.
TTTCCGTCGATGCCCCGGTGGCTGGGAATCCAGTAGATTTGCACCTTTCTGGAGATGCTGAGGAAATCTAGCGCTTCCCTGCTCGCCAGGACATTTCTGGAGTTGATGGAGTGTCCTTGCATTGCCTTGATTGCCGCTTGGCTGTCCACGTAGATATTTATTTGGTTGTATGGAGCGTGAATTTCCACCAACTCCGCTGCTTTCCTTATTGCGAAGACTTCCGCCTGGAATATGGTGCAGTGGTTTGGCAGTTTGTATGAGAGCTTTATTTCTGGCTCTGCACAGTATACGGCGGCTCCGACTCCTAGGTCCATCTTTGAGCCGTCTGTAAAGAGATGCGTTGCTTCTTGGGCCAGTCCTGTACGCCAGTCCTGGACCTCAGCGCCCCCGTAATACAAATCAGTGCCTGTCGCTGGGTCTTCTCCATCTTTACTATATCTCCTCCACATACCTCATGTGGTTTTCTCCGTGGCCTGCCACCATAGCAGTATGCCGTGTAGCAGTATCGGTCGTATTACTGAAATGAAAAGCCAGTGCATCCGACTTGGTGATAGGCCCCAAGTGCTACTCAGCATCTTCTGGGATGCATATAGTGCGTTGGTCGCCTTCTTGACTCTTTCTTCCACATTCGCCTTCCATGACAGTTTACTATCGATTACTGCTCCAAGGTATTTGACGTTATTCTTTGGCGTTAGTGTTATTCCATTTATCTTTGGTGGAATCCATGGCGGTACCTTGTATCTCTTGGTAAAGAGAATGAGGTCCGTCTTCTCCGCATTAATACTAAGTCCGGCTTCTGTGGCCCATTTTAGTATCTCTTTGAGTGTAGAGTCCATGATTGAGCTGAGAGTCGATGGACATTTTCCGATGATAATTATGCATATGTCGTCGGCATATGCAGTTATCTTGGGTGCTTTCCTGCGAAATTTTGTTAGCAGTTCGTTAACCACAAGGTTCCATAGAAGGGGTGACAGTACTCCGCCTTGAGGCGTGCCGCCGTGTGCCTCCTTCGTCATGGTTGTGGTACCCCACTCGGCTTGTACTCTTCTGCAGCTCAGCAGGTTGTATATCCACGAGTTCAAAGCCTTATGTATTGATACAGCTCTTAGGCTGCGCATTATCGCCTCCGTGGAGACGTTGTTGAATGCACCAGATATGTCAAGGAATGCTCCCAAGGCATACTCTTTATGGTACATTGCTTTATCAATGGTGGCTACTAGGGAGTGTAGCGCTGTTTCCACCGATTTCCCTTTCGTGTATGCGTGTTGGTTGTTCTCCAAGGTCAGGTTCATGCCTTCTCTTATGTGGAGATCAAGTAATTTTTCCATTGTTTTAAGCAGGAATGAAGTGAGGCTAATGGGCCTGTAGTCTTTTGGCTGCACGTGACTGCATTTCCCCGCTTTGGGTAGGAACACAACACGTGCTGTCCTCCAGGCCACAGATACATAGCCCACCCCAGGCAGGCTTCAAAAATGGACTGTAGCCATGGTACGACTAAACCTTTAGTCGTTTTTAGCATGGCGGGAATTATGCCATCCAGACCGGGGGACTTGTAGCTCGCGAACGAGTCGATCGCCCATCGGATTTTTCCTGGAGTGACTAAGTTGGTTGGGATGTTTAAGTCCTGAAGCGTATCTGGCTCGGTAACTATAGTGCAGCCCGGGAAGTGCGCATCGAGAAGAGCCCATGTAGCTTCCTTGCTGCTTTCTGTCCAGTGACCTTCGTCTGTTTTTAGTTGACTCTGCATAGGTGGCTGCTTTGAAAGCAGCTTCCTGAGTCTGGCTGCTTCCGAGACCTTCTCTATGCTGGAGCAGAAGGTTCTCCATGAGTATTGCTTTGCCTTCCTTACTTCTTTTTTGAATAAGCGAAGTCTTATCTTGTACTCCTCCCAGATGATCACTTCATCCGCTTGTTTGGCGAGTTTGAAGCATTCCTGGACGTCCTTCCTCTGCTCTTTCAGTTCTGGGGTCCACCAGGGGGGTCTGGTTCTCCTTTTTGTAACTGTGAGCCTACACGAGGTATTGTATGCTTCGATGAGATTGACAGTGAGCGTCTTCACGGACTTCTCTATATCTTCCACCGAGCAGATGGGCGTTGACGTCGGCAGTTTTGATTCCACTGTCTTAAGGTACTTCACCCAGTCGGTATTCCGGGGGTTCCTATAGACGTTTCTAGTTTGACAGTAGTCAAATTGTATCTTGAACTGGATGTACTTGTGGTCGGAGAAGGAGGGTTTATCAAGAACTCTCCATTCTGACGCCTGAGTACTGTTCCCTAGGGTCATGGTTAAGTCTAGGACGTTGGCTGAGGTTGGTCCCACATATGTGGGTACGTCTCCAACGTTTTCTACACTTAGACTGGTTTGTATAATAAAATGTAAGAGAGACTCACCTCTGTCGTTGATGTCCGGGCTGCCCCACACAGTGTGGTGTGCGTTGGCGTCCGTTCCGATGACGAGGGGTTGCTTCTTGTAGCTTGCCTCCGCCGTCAGTCTTCCGAGTTCAGCTGGTGGTGCCTCTCGCTCATGCGCCATGTAGCAGGACGCCATAAGAATTGGCTCGTCCCTGCCACCCTCCAAGGCCACAACAGTGAGATCGTCCGTGCTGTAATTAGTCATTAAATACGCATAGATGCCTTTTCTTACTAGAATGGCAGTCCTTGCTCTACTTACTGGGGTGGGGTAAAAGATGTTGTAGTTTTGTGACTTTAGTCCGGAGACCTAGTTTCCCGCCGCTATCCAAGGTTCCTGAACTAAAGCCACATCTGCGGGTCCTTCCTCCAAGGTTAGAAGGAGCTCCGCCGAGGCGATCTTGCTCTTATGCAAGTTGACCTGGAGGACCTTCAACTGCATGACTGGTGTCCGCATCCTCCGGTCCCGATGGGTCAGCCTGCAAGGTTGTGTCGCCATCCTCGTCTTCTTCAGCAGACTGTACTGCCCCCGTAATATCGAGGCTGCTGGCTTTTTCGACCATCATGTCGATGCCGAGGTCGTTCTCCACTTCTCCAGCCTCCAGTGTGTGCTCATTAGTGTCCTCGGGGTGGCGTTTCTTGAGACGTAGGTGCACGCTACCTACTCCCCATGCCATCACCCCGAATCTTGGGTAGAGCAGATCCTCGGCTTCCTTGTTGATCTGGAGGACCATGTGCTGCCCGTTTTTGTCGGGCTTTGCAACATGTAGTACCTTCCAGTCTCCAGTTGGCACATCAGGATTCTGCCACTGTAGAAGTTTCAGCGCCTGCTCCTTTGGTGTGATCCGTGGAAAGAGTACTTTCGCCTTCAGAACGGACGGAATGCAGGTTCTGTCCACAACCTCCAGCTGGGCACTCTCCCACAGGCTTCCCATGTCTGCAACGACGCTTGAGACCCACTTAAGGGTGGGGTCGTCCTTGCATCTAAGGATTTTGACTCCATACAGCCAGCCTGCTCCGTAAAACGCTACAGGTTGCGCGGCTGGGTCTTCCATCCTTTTAAAAATTTCCTCGAACAGCTTCTCCTCTACTTGCTTCCACTGTTCGGGAGTCATCTTGCCGTTAGGGTCGCTTTTGTCGACGATAGCTACGGTGAGATGCCGTTTTGCTACGTCGCTAGCTGATTCCTTGGGCTGACTTGTCTTTTTGGGGAGGGGTTGTGCCTGGTTCTGCGGTCTTTGGCGGGGCTTCTTACTGGCAGGGGCCTCCGCCTTCGCTTGCTCAGTTGAGCGCTGCCGCTTGTTGGCCAAGCACTCCTCCATTTTATTGGCGTATTTGGCGGAGGTGGCTTGCATCGCCAGTTTCTCCGCGAAGTGTTTTCGACCCTCCTTAATCTTTTGCTCGGCCCACGCAAGCTTGTTTCTCTCCTCTAGGGTGAGCTCACCGCTTCCGTTCAGTCTCGCCTTGATTTTGAGAGCCGCTTTAGACTGGGCTTTCGCTCGCATGCCCTCCTTTGTTCGTGTGGGTTTTTCCTTATTTTTGGTACTTGACCCCGCCCGAACTGGAGATAGCAGCAGCTTTTCTTCCGCCTCTGTATTAGCTGAACCTCCATGCGATTCACAGTCCGAGTCTGTATCGACTGCAGTACCGCGCCACACTTTGGTCCTTGTCGTATCGGCAGTAGCTGTACAACTGTCCTGGCCTGCTCCAACCACGACAGAGGTGTGACCGCTGGCGACACGAAGTGGGGATCTCTCCCCACCGTGCCCGCCGGTGGTAGCAGTCACGCCTTCCACCGACGTTTGGGCTGATATCCCAGCCCGAGTTGGGTTCTTTGTGTGTTCCATTATTAATGTACCCATAGTGGTTAATTTTTGTTCGTGGGAACCACCCCATAGCATTTTATGCCTGCTGCCAGGCACCTCTAACCATGGCTTTGGCTCAGCTCCACCCAACATTGTGCTGTTGTGGTAGTGTTGGCCATCACCTTAGCTGGACACTGCATTTCCTAGGTGTAAGACGAGCAAGAGACACTATGTATTACCCGCTTTAAGCCGAGGTGCATACAGTGTCCATTGCCCAGCCGACACCCTCGTGGAGGGTTCAGTTAGAGGGTTTTTGTCGGCCAGTTTCTAGATTAAGATTTGAAAAATTATTGTTAGTCTCTTTAAGAGAAGATCCAATAAATACAAACCAAGCATAAAAAAAAAAAAAAAAAAAATCCAGTTTCCTAAAATTCTAGGAATCACTTAAATAAATAAATGCTTTGAAAAATATTAAAATTTGAATATTCATATGAATATTTTTTCTGTTTTTATGACCGCTGTTAATTTTTTGTGAACGGAAAAAACAGACCGGAATCATAACCATTTAGTGACGATTTTTGAACGTTTGAACGTTGCCCTTTTTTTGTGAAAACACCTACTTAAATGCAAAAGTTTGTGACTCGATCGCTTAAAGTCTCTAAGATCGACGCGTTTGGGCAGACAGACAGACGGGCATGGCTATATCAGCTAGGCTGTTGATGCAAATAAAGAATAGATATACTTTAAGGGGTCAGCAATAAATATTATGAATAAATGTAAAAGTTGCATACATTAGATTAATTTCATTGTTTTCCCATGAAATATGATAAAACATAGTGTGTAAGTAAATGGAAGTAAGTGTTTAGTTGGAATTGCTATATTCATTATCTTCATTCATAAAAATCTGGACAGTTTTATAACACTCTCTGCAGGGGAGTTAATATTATGTATTGTCCTATAATTGTTAAGTATTTTATTGCTTCCAACCTTTTTATTTTGTAGGAAAAACAGTCAGAGTTCATTAATGCGATTTCAAAAGGATCATTTGAGGATAACATGTTGCGAATTGTAATCATTTGGCGACGAGACAATACCCATTTAAAATACGAATGGATCTATGGAACCAAACTGGATGCTAGATATACATCAGACTATTCAAAGGATGGAATAATTAATTCAACCAAAAATGAGATTGCTCATACCATTCGAAGACTTTTAAAAACATCTGAAGCATTAAGCTACGAAGCTTTTGTACAGGTATTTACTTTAAATTAAATATATGCTCACTATGCTTAAGCAAATTCGTGATCGGCAAAGTTTTAATCATTGATTATAATTTTAAATGTATTACTAACAAGTTTTGGGAATTTTATAAGACGTCTTGAGTTGGTGTAGTATTTAGTCTTAAAAATTTCAGGTATACATCACTATCATTAGAGGGCTCGGTGTCCATATTAGGAAAGGCTTACAAAAGAACAAGTGAAACAATTTTAAGTCTAAATAAATTATATCAAATTATATTTAAATGGTAAACCTAAAATTATATACCTATTGAATATTTCTTAAGTCTGAAATACAAAGCAAGAGGACGAGATGCTTCGGAATGGGATATATGTAATTACCCTGTAGATCCCTATATTACACGCTTGAAAGGGGAACGGGAACGCAAACGGGATCACAAAAAAAAACGAGAAAGATAAGCTAACTTCGTCTGCGCCGAAGTTTTTATACCCTTGCAAGTGCTCGCTTAAATATTTTCAAAAAATACTTTTTCCCTTTTTCCGACCGATAGTTTGTATGGGAGCTATATGATATAGTCATCCGATTTGAACAAAAACTTGTAGAATTATGTAAAAGCATGAGAAACAAACCAATACAAAATTGCAGGATGCTACCATTAAAAACAAAAAAGTTTTTCTAACTAAGACTGTTTTTCAGACCTATCTTTTGTATGGCAGCTATACCATATAGTTGTCCGATTTTAATAAAACTTGGTAGAATTATTAAAAAAAACATAGAAAACTTACGATTACAAAGTTTGGAGACGTTTCCATTGAAAAGAAAAAAGTTTTTCATACTAAAACTAGTTTTCCGCCTGATTGTTCCTATGGGAGCTATGAGATATAGTTATCCGATCCGGTCGGCTCCGACATATTAGTAGTGTGCAGCAAAAAGAAGACTCTGTGCAAAATTTCAGCTCGATAGCTTTAAAACTAGTTCGCGTAGAAACAGACAGACAGACGGACAGACGGACGGACGGACAGACGGACGGACAAAGCTCAATCGACTCAGCTCGTCACCCTGATCAAGAATATATTTAGTTTATGGTGTCGGAAATGAATATTTCTATGCGTTGCAAACTTCTGGGCAAAATTATAATACCCTTTGCAAGGGTATAAAAATGTCGGAAAAATATTCAATGTCAATGGTTCGCAACAAAATATTTACCGTACTGTATTTGAAGTATTAAATATTTGAAGGAGAAGGGGCCAAGAGTCCAAGCACATGTCCAGCCAAATCAAAATCAACCAAGCAGAGAAGCTCTATAATCATTAGCTAGTCTTCAGAAGGCTGACCGAATACTTTCTTATAATTAATTAGTATTACAATAGTTTTCCAAATCCACGTTTGTCTAGAAATAGTTTTGATATCAAACAAGAATGAAAGTCGGTAAAGCCCGACTATAACATACTCTGTACCAACGAAATGATACGCTCAGCATAAACTTTGATGCTGCAGTAGGAGCTTAAAGCAGCGCTGCTACTGCGCTGCCGCAGCGAATTGTATTTTAATCATAACTCGACAACCAATTATCTGATCTTCCCCATTCTCGGCGGATCGATATATAATGTTGATTACTTAATATGTCTAGAACGTACGAACCATTTATCTTTAGAACTTTGAGAGATATTTCAAATTGCGGGAGCGCGAGGGGGCGTGGCCAAAACAGAAAATAAACTTGATCTGTCTGCAAGTTTATGTCCCATACACGTCAAACCCCTATCTCTTACCATCTCTGAGATTTTTGCGTTCATACGGACAGACGGGCACGGCTATATCGACTCGGCTGTTGATGCTGATCAAGAATATATATATTCTTTATGGGGTCGGAGATGGTTCTTCTGGCTGTCATACTTTTGCACAAACTTATTATACTCTGTGCACCTCTGGTCTGGTGTTGAATCATAGATCATAATTTACTTAAATTTTAGTACGCCGCTTGGATCATCAGGAAATTTAACTCAGTTTTTTTTTCGATTTTTTAATAAAAATTACGTAATAATTTTTTTTTTTAATTTGAAAAATACAAATCAGGAAATAAATGAAACATTTTTATTTAAAAAAATTTAAAATAATAATTATTTTAAATAAAAATGGAAAAATAATGGTCATATCACTGTTTATATTTTTAAATTAAAATTTAAGAGTTATTTCTGATTTTAATAAACAAAATCTGTAAATAATCCTTAAGCTATAAATTTTATCTCAAAAACTGTAACCTGTACAATCCCTGCCTTTATTGCAAGAAACTTAAGGACTGTGGGAAAGAAACAAAAAACAACAACCCAAAATTGGTCAAACCATGTTACAAAAACCAAAAAATAAATTAATTCCATATTGCCCTTACAAAGATTTCTTTTGCTATATTTGTCTATAAGAATAAGAGCCGAAAGGCTCTGTATATAAACAGTATTTTAACGTGTCTGATATCTCATACAGAATTCGAAAATGAGATAAGAGCGATACAAGCGTAATAGTCAACTGAGAAGCACAAAAATAAATTAGAAGGTGCGAGAAGTAGGATATCTGAGATCACAGTAAAATTAGATAAGGGGTTCAAACTAAAGTTATCGATATTTTATCGATATATCAATATTTTTGTTTGATATTTGTTTGTTTGTTAAGGGTCATTCCGATAGGATATTTTTGTGCCAATATATCGATATTTTTTAAAACGATATATCTGAAAAAACTACTATTAAACCTGCAGTTTTTAGCCGGCTCGAGGTTATGTTAATGCTTTCGCATAACTTTAAACGGAGACACAACACCACAAAGGAGGCTGGTAGATCGTACAGCTGTTTCAAGAGGAACCACTTTCTACGCTGCCTCTCGATGTTTTTACGCATTCCGCTTTGGGATTCCCAAACGGTTATGCCACCGCAGGCATGGAGAGACTTTAGAGAAACGTTGATAGAGGGTGGTTTATGCTCATAAAAGTAAAATTTTGACATTTTGCTTTAAAGATATTGATTTGAAAACTCAGAAATCGTGCTTATTTACCAAGTAATTGGTAAAATTCAAAACACTACGGAATACTCGATTTTTGGGGAAAACGCAACTTGCGCGACCTCTAAACTTCTTCCGAAAAATCTGAAGAAATCTCAAAAATACTTTACTCTACAAGCTTGCAGAAAATGCCTGTGCACCCGAGAAAATACAAAAAAAACATTTTTTTGGAACGCCCTACTATAGAATTTGCTATTAAATCAACATTACCGTTATTCTCAGTGAATAGTTTAATAATATCCTTTTTATGTCTATGATACTCATTGTCCGCTTGCTTGTGCTCGCCTCGAAGTTCGAAAGCCAATTGAAAAGTTCACGCTAATGACACAGCCACATTAGAATCGATAGCTCACACTATCGATGTATTTTGGTATTGGCTAATGCAACCATATATGAACATTTTATATCGGCATCCATTTTGACCGCGTGCTTAGCGTCACTAATGTTTTACAAATGTTTATATAAAATGCAACCAATCTAAAAGCACAACACGGCCATGTCAAAATAAAACTGATTGGTGTCCTGACACAAAATTATTGGCTAATAAGCCATTTCTGTATGTTGTGTTAAGCTTTCAATTATTCAGCCGAGAAATATGCTTTTTTTCAACATTTGGTTTCGCACATGAACTAAGAGTTCAGAGCTATTGACAGTGGGTAGCATACTTATATAAATAATAAAAAAATAGTTTTTTTTATTAATAAAAAAAAATTTTTTTATTAATAAAAAAAAAATTTGTTTGCTAAATAAATAAATAAAGGGAAATAACGGTGAAAGTATCCAGCTGGACTGAAAATTCTTGACGTGGTGAGCAGTCAAAGTCTCTACCAATTTGGGTTAATAACTCATAAACGACTTATCAGATCTCGAGAATTTTTTTTTTTTTTAAATATCTATATGAAATAGTTTGTCCTCACTGATTCACTGATTGGCAATCATCGCACAGCCTAAACGGTAAGAGATAGAAGGCTGAAATTTGGACAGGAGTTTCCTTATGTGGTGCAAGTGCGTACTAAGACGGGGTTTTGGGAAATTCCACCCGGAAAAGCCGGAAAAGCGTGGGAAAAGTTTGTATGGGGAAAATGTTATTTTTCATCCGATTGACTTGAAACTCGGTTTGTAAATAAAGTATGCGAAATAATTGGACACGTGTTTTCACGATTTCGGAAAATCTGCCACAAGAAAAATTGCCGTAAAATTCGAAATGCAAAAATCTATTTTTCATCCGATTGACTTGAATTGAGAATTGAGATGCCATTTTTCGATGTTGGAAAAATCCACCGAAAGGTTGGAAAATTTCCGGAAAAACGTCAGAAAAGTTTGTATGGGGAACATTTTATTTTTGATCCGATTGACTTGAAACTCGGTTTGTAAACAAAGTATGCGAAATAATTGGACACGTGCTTTTCCGATTTCGGAAAATCCGCCCACAAGGAAAATCCCCGGAAAACTTGACATGCAAAAACCTATTTTACATCCGATTGACTTGAAACTCGGTTTGTAAGGATAGTAACTGAAATAAGTTGAGATGTTAAATTTCGATGATGGTAAATTTGACCTTACAAACGACAAAAAGAAAAAAAAAATATATCAATTTTACACTTTGAAGCATGTCGATCATTTCATAAATAAATTATCTTCTTTAAACAAACGGGTTTTTTAGTGTGACCACTCCCACGTTGTGAAATAACCTCTTAAAGTTTGACCACGTGCTACGCACGTGCCTGAAAGTGTCGCCAATATTTACAAGTAAAAACATAAAAAAAAAAGTTCCAATACCTGTTTAACAATATGGATATCATTCGAGCAGGTATTAACTACGATTTGAATTATTTAACAGTTTGTATATTGTGGTATATCATCTAAAACAAAACAAAATCATAATTGACCTTTTGTGAGTGTTTTTCGTTTATATGTTTGTACTTTCCCTTAAGCTTTTAGTTGTGATGCCGATCGATTCCGATGGTTTTATTATTTTTTTATTAATTGTTAATAAAATTAAAAATGTTTTGTTTATTCGAATTGACAACAGGCAATTATTTTGAATGTACCATTTCATACAAATTCTGGCTACAAAATAAATGTAGACAAATTTAGAGATTATGCGCTGGAGACAGCAAGGGGACTTGTGGAAACTTAGCCATGGTATTACATGCCAGCTTCGGTGCATAAAATATTAATACACGGTCCTGAGGTTATTAATAGTGCGTTAGTATCGATTGGAAAGCTCTCTGAGGAAGCTGCAGAGGCTAAAAATAAAGATATTCAAAAATACAGATTTCAGCATACTAGAAAAATTTCGCGATCTGCAACTAACACAGACCGTATAAATAGATTACTACTAAGTTCAGACCCAAAAAAAAGACTTTATTAAAAGAGTCTGTTTCTGAATTATTTGAAGATTAATTAACTATTTTGTGTTATAAAATGCATTTAAAAATTTTCTTTATAGTTTTGTTTTTGTTAATAAATTTTCTGTTTACAAGTATTTTAAGAAATGGTATACTCGAATTTAATTTAAAATATATATATATATGTGGGATAGGAATAGGATCACTTAGACATGATACTTACGTCAACCGACAACTTGTCTGGTAAAACAAAACACAAACATACAAAGGGAGTCTTCTCCGATCCGTGTTAAGCAGGCCATCCACACACGAATTTGTTCGACGAACTTGTTCGTCGATCAAGAATACATTTTCCCACTAACCAGGCGAACAATTTTTACGAACATCACTTTCTAAAAAAATTTCAACTAGCCAACATGGCAGGAGAAGCTGATACAGTAGTGGCGTTAATGGCAATAAAAATTTGAGAGCAACAAAAAGAGAAAAATAAAGAGCAGAAAAGAAAACACAGTATGTGGATGAAAGAGGGGTACGCCAAGCGACCGAAATTCACCCACACCAAACTCTTGAAGGAGCTGTATGAATCCTCCCGCTCGGATTTGAAGAATTTTCTTCTAATGGATGGCGAAACATACAAAGAGTTATTAAGATGTAAGAGTAATTTAGATGCTCCCAAAATTCAGCGAAAGGACACCATAATGAAAGATGCAATAACGCCAAACCTACCTTGCACTTTTTGGCCGCTGGACCAAGTTTTGAAGACCTGCAATTTTTAACTGGCATTTCTCCTCAGCGTCCTGGCCGCATAATCTTTGAAATATGTCGTTTCAAAAAAAAATGTGCAATATTTTATCTATATATTATACATATATAAAGTTGTTCAACCTGACTGACTGACTGACTGACTGACTGGTGACCGTCGTGCAGCCCAAACCATAAGAGATAGAAGGCTGAAATTTTGACAGAAGTTTCCTTATGTGGTGAAAGTGCGTACTAAGGCGGGGTTTTTCCACCCGGAAAAGCCGGAAAAGCGTCGGAAAAGTTTGTATGGGGAAAAATTTATTTTTCATCCGAATGACTCAAAGTATGCGAACTAATTGAACACGTGTTTTCCCGATTTTAGAAAATCCACCTCAAGGAAAATTGCTGGAAAATTCGATGTGCAAAAACCTATTTTTCACCCGATTTACTTGAAATTCGGTAAGTTATATAAATTGAGATGTCATTTTCCGATGTTGGAAAATTTGACCGTTAGGTCGGAAAATTGACGGAAAATTTTGCATGCTAAATAACTATAATTCATCCGATTGGCTTGAAATTCGGTTTGTAAGGAAAGTAAGTGATATAAATTAAGATGTCATTTTCCGATGTTGGAAAATTTGACCGTTAGGTCGGAAAATTCCCGGCAAATTCTGCATGCTAAATAACTATAATTCATTCGATTGACTTAAAATTCGGTTAGTAAGGATAGTAAGTGAAGTAAATTTAGATGTCATTTTCCGATGTTGGAAAATTTGACCGTAAGGCCAGAAAATTCCCGCATAAGTGTCGGAAAAAATTGTATGGGGAAAATTTTATTTGACATCCGATTGACTTGGAACTCGGTTTGTAAGCAAAGTATGCAAAATAATTGGACACGTGTTTTCCCGATTTTGGAAAATCCGACCGATCCGACAAGGAAAATTGCCGAGAAAATTCGAATTGCAAAAATCTATTTTTCCCCCGATTGACTTAAAATTCGGTTAGTAAATGAAGTAAATTGAGATGTCATTTTAAGATGTTGGAAAATTTGACCGTAGGGCCGAAAAATTCCCGCAAAAGCGTAGGAAAAGTTTGTATGGGGAAAAGTTAATTTGACATCCGATTGACTTGGAACTCGGTTTGTCAGCAAAGTCACGTGTTTTCCCGATTTCGAAAAAAACTGATCATCCAATTGACATGAAACTAAGTTTGGAGTATAAGTAAGGATAGTATAAGAAATAGCGATAACGATAACGATATCGAAAATTATAACGATATCGGTAACAGTAACGGTAACGAGAACAATGACGATATTGAAAATTGAAGAACGACAGCTGTTTCGACAAATTCAGCACCATGGGTAGAAAATTGGTGGTCAAGACTGTATAAAAGTTTAGTTTCCAGCGACAAATTCCAAACGAATTTTATGAGCTACATTAAAAAACAAGAAAGAAAGTCGGTCAAGCCCGACTATAACATACTCTGTACCAAGAAAATTTGTCTTTTGATCATAACTCGAAAACCGTTCATCCGATCTTCTTCATTTCTTTGGCGGATCGATAAGTTATCCTGCTAACTAAATATGTTCAGAAGGAACAAGCCATCTATCTTCAAAACTGTGGGAGATATGACGTTTTTTCTAAATTGAGGGGGCGGGAGGGGGCGTGGCCAAAATTGAAAATAAACTTGATCTGCCTGCAGACATAAGAAGCATATGTCCCATACATGTCAAACCTCTATCTCTTACCATCTCTGAGATCTGTGCGTTCATACGGACAGACAGACAGACTGACGGACGGACGGACAGACGGACAGAAGGACATGGCTATATCGACTCGGCTGTTGATGCTGATCAAGAATATATATACTTTATGGGGTCGGAGATGCTTTCTTCTGGATGTTACATACTTTTGCACAAACTTATTATACTCTATGTACCTTTGGTACAGAGTATAAAAAGTACGGAATACGTGACTTTAAATATTTTTAAATTCAACCCACAAAGTTAAAAAATATGCGGAAAGTTGTTGTATGCAACTCTTTTGATCAGCTCCGTAAACATATTGAAAGCATCACATTAAAAACAAGAAAGAAAGTCGGTCAAGCCCGACTATAACATATCCTGTACCAAGAATATTTGTCTTTTGATCATAACTCGAAAACCGTTCATCCGATCTTCTTCATTTCTTTGGCGGATCGATAAGTTATCCTGCTAACTAAATATGTCCAGAAGAAACAAGCCATCTGTCTTCAAAACTGTGGGAGATATGACGTTTTTTCTAAATTGCGGGGGCGGGAGGGGGCGTGGCCAAAATTGAAAATAAACTTGATCTGCCTGCAGACATAAGAAGCATATGTCGCATACATGTCAAACCTCTATCTCTTACCATCTCTGAGATCTGTGCGTTCATACGGACAGACAGACGGACAGACTGACAGACGGACACGGCTATATCGACTCGATCAAGAATATATATACTTTATGGGGTCGGAGATGCTTCCTTCTGGATGTTACATACTTTTGCACAAACTTATAATACTCTATGTACCTACTGTACAGAGTATAAAAATTTTACCAGGATGATAAATAAGTAACAAATTGATGCAAAGCGAGCGAAGCCGCTGGTAAATAAAGCTAGTATATATATATAATAAACATATAATTTTATTTTGATTTTAATACTCATTTTTATTCGTGAATATAATGGGATACAGGTTTGCAAAAAGTTATGCTCAGGTGACAGCTATACCGGCACACTACTGTAGGCCGGAGGTCGTCTATTCCTCATTTGGCAAAAATTTGTTGCTCCTTTGCTCCTGTTGATAATTGCCTGAAAATCACGATCTATTTCGCAAATGCTAAGTCTTGAACTCCTCACTTATATCTTGCCACAATGCTGGCTCATTTTGGAGGCATTCAATAAATTCCAGCAAAAATTAGTTCTTCATTTTGGTACGTGATACTCTACAAATTTTTTTGACAAGTGATGTTTGAGCAATTATTGCCATCCATTGACGAATATGATCGTGCGAACACACGTAAGACAGAAACATTTATATTTCTTTAGAACAAAACGTCGAACACAAAAATCCGACACGAACACCTCCACTAACGACGAACATTTCGTCGAACCGAACAAATTCGTCGAACAAATTCGTGTGTGGATGGCCTGCTTTAGCAAACAGTACAAAATTACAACAATAAAATTGTATTCCACATAAATCTTTTGGACTTGGTAATTTTTCTAAAACCTATAAATATCAGGTTCCACATATTTGGGGGCTCAACCGTAGCGAAGAAGACGACGAGAACAGCAAGAAGACGAATAACTACAGCAGGACGCTAAGACGGGCGAAGCGCTGTTAAACGACGGGTTTGGATAACGGTTTGGTAAGACGTTCGGCCTAAGACGAGGGTTGCGAGGACATAAACCAACGGTATCTAACATCTTGCTGTTACATCAAACAAAGCAATTATGTCGCAGCTTGCTGAGTTTAAGAATATTCATGACATGCTACACAGGGAGAAGAAGAGAAATATGAGGCTTTTACATAAGTTTATTTTCGAGACGGAAGGCGATCGAGGCAACCGAGAACGTTTGCGGAATTTCGAAGGGTTCGATTATGACGAGAAAGTTGCACCCTTCTTTGAAAAAAGGGATTATATAAGAGAAAATCTTTCCAACAGTGATCTCGCGATTATATGCAACCTACTAAATTTACAACATAACGGACTTGATCTTACATTGCACATATTTCGGAATCTAAAGAAAGGAAATTTGCTTGTTGATGCTGACCCAATTCCTAGGAGCACTGATGACGAACAGGAGAATTATGATATTGAAATTGTTAATGACGGTGACGCCGGTACGGAAGCAGAACGTTTGAAAGCAAACATTCGAGTCGACGTGAATCCCAATAACAATAGATCCGTTCATGAATATGTTGCCAGCAGCTCAAACCAAAGTTATGGTATGTTGTGTAATAAATTTACAGAAACAGAAAGGAATGAAACTGCCCAAGCAAGTTCGAGGTTCACTTTTAATTTTCGTGATCTCGAAGATTCCATTCGTGTCTTTAGTGCAGATAATACTCTTTCAGTTGAAGTGTGGATAGCCGAATTCGAAGATATTGCATCCATTATGCACTTGGATGACCTTCAAAAGTTTATTTTCGTCAAACGATCTATTAAACGATTAGCGAAAATGTACGTTATGTCTGAACTGGGAATCAAAAACTGGCAAACATTAAAGGAGTCACTTATTAGTGAATTTCAAACGAATGTTAATAGTGCGCAGTTGCATACATTGATGTCCCAGACCAAAATGAAAAACACTCAAAACATACAAGAATACTTCTTAGAAATGAAGAAATTAGCTGCAAGTGGTAACATCGAGGATAGTTCATTGATGCAGTACGTAATCGATGGCATATGCGACTTAAGTGTCAATAAATATATCCTGTATAACGCAAAAAATTTAAAAGAATTTAAAGAAAAGTTCAAGTGCTTAGATGGTAAAAGGAAAAATTGGCCCAACACGAAAAACAGTACTCCTGATATAGAATTGAAGTGCTTTAACTGTGGCACAAAAGGTAATACTTCGGACATATGTGAGAACAAAAGTAAGGGTAGAAAATGCTTCAAGCAATGAACAAAGATGTAAGTATTCAAAAACGAACATTTTGAAGCGGTGATAGATACTGGCAGTAAATATAATATTTTAAGTAAGACTTCATACCTTAAACTAAACGAACCATATTTACGACAAGTCAGTATTTCTTTGTTGGTTTCGGAACAAAGAATAGCGTGAAGCCTCTGGGTGTGTTTGAAAGTAGTTTAAGAGTGGATAATCAAGAGTTCAACACTAACTTTCTAGTGGTTTCGGACGAATTTTTAGATGTAGAAGTGGATTTAGGATAAGAATTTTGCAAACTGGCAGAAATAAAAATAAATCGTAACGGCATATCGATTGAAAAACTCGCCAACGAAGAACCTGAAGTAACCGAAGTTAGTTTAATAATGAAGATAGACCTAGAAAACGATAATGATGTCCACATTGACATTGACGAAAAGGCAAGCAGCAGTGCCAATCGTACACCGAGATTATGCATTGATTATCGTCGAATGAATAAGGTAATAGTCAAGGATAATTTTCCCTTGCCATTGATTGAAGATCAGTTGGATCGCCTTGTCGATGCGAACATATTTAGTACACTCGATTTAAAGAACGGATTTTTCCATGTGGAAGTCGAGGAGCCAAGTCGACAGTACACATCATTTGTCACACATGATGGGCAATAACAATTTTGCAGAGTACCATTTGGCTTGACAAACTCGCCAGGCGTGTTTCTAAGACATGTTAACGCCATATTTCGTGACTTAACGCGAAAAGGCATTGCTATTCCTTCTGTTGATGACATTATAGTCCCTGCTGGAAAGGAAACTGAGGCGGTACATAACATTAAAGAGGTGTTCAAGGAATGCGAAGATTATGGACTGCAAATTAATTTTAAAAAATGCTCATTTCTTAAAACCAGAGTAGAGTTTCTGGGGTACATTATTGAAAATAAGAAGATAAGTATCTCCGAAGCAAAGACTAAAGCAGTTACTAACTATTCCATACCAGACAACAAAAAACAGCTGCAAAGTTTCCTGGGTCTAGTTGGATATTTCCGTAAATTCATAAGAAATTTTTCACTCATTGCAAGACCTCTTACAGACTTAATGAAGCAAGACGTAAAATTCTACATAAATGAAAAGGAAAAAGAATCCTTTAATATGTTAAACAAATTAATAACAGAGAAGCCGGTGTTGAAGATTTTTCACCCTAAGCATGAGACAGAGCTGCATACGGATGCTTCTGCAGATGGTTTTGGAGCAGTCCTCCTTCAAAAATCACTATATGATGGTTTCATTCATCCGGTTTACTACATGAGCAATTAAACGACGGACGCAGAAAAGAAATTCATGAACTATGAGTTGGAAATTCTAGCAGTAGTAGAAGCCTTTAGCAAGTTTCGAGTCTATTTAATAGGAATACACTTCAAACTAGTAAGCGATTGTAACGCATTTACCAAAACGATGGAAAAGCGAGACGTATGTACAAGAGTTGCCCGATGGATTATGATGCTGCAAGAGTTTGATTTTGATGTGGTGCATAGAGCTGGTCTTCGCATACGTCATGCTGATGCTTTAAGCAGATATCCTGTTATGATAATCTCAAAAGACAGCTTACACAGCAAACTGAAGTATCTCCAAGAACAGGATGATGAACTAAAGGCGATAATAGACGTCCTTGCTGAAAAGTATACACACAACAACTACTTTATGAAAGACGAGCTACTCTAAAAATTAGTTAATGATAGTGAATTAATAGTAGTTCCATTAACTTTTCAGAGAGAAATTATTAAACCTGTTCATGAAAGAGGGCATTTTTCTATTAAAAAGACGAAAGAACTCATTGGTAAAGAACACTACATTCCAAAACTTGACGATGAAACCCAAAGGCAAATTAGTTGTTGCATACCGTGCATAGTTTCTAATCGCAAGCCTGGCAAGAAAGAAGGCGAATTACATCCGTTGCCCAAAGAAGAAGTTCCACTACATACTTTCAACATTGATTTTTTGGGTCCACTGAAATCTACACATAAGCAATACAAACACATTTTCGCAGTAATAGATGTATTTACTAAGTTTTGCTGGTTATACCCAACAAAATCAACATCTGCAAAAGAGGTATACAAAAATTGCAGGTCCAAAGTTACATTTTCGGAAACCCAGTTCAGATTATTTCTGACCGAGGGTCTGCATTTACATCAGAAGACTTTAAACTATACTGTGAAGAAGAAAATATTAAACACCACACTGTTACAACTGTCTTGCCACGAGCAAATGGTCAGATCGAAAGACTTAACTCTATTATTGTATCTGAATTATCCAAACTTTCCATAGCAGATCCGAGCAAATGGTATAAACACGTGGATAAAGTGCAGCAAACTATTAACTCCACGTACTGCAGGAGCACTCAAATGACGCCATTCGAGCTCCTTGTCGGTCTAAAAATGCGAACAAAGTCAGACATTGATATTAAACGAATGATTCACGAAGAAATGACACAGAAGTTTTTGGATAATCGAAATGATTTACGTAAACATGCTAAGCAACAGATCATAAATTTACAAAATGAAAACAGAAAAACTTACAATCTTCGTCGGAACACTGCCTCAATTTACAAAGTTGATGATTTGGTAGCAATTAAGCGAACACAATTCGGTGGCGGACTCAAGCTTAATCCAAAATATTTAGGACCTTATAGTGTCACCAAAGCAAAACCGAAGGACACATATGAATATATGAAAGATTCTCTATTCGTCGACGGACCAAAACATAACCACATGTGCTGAATTTATGAAGCCATGGATCCCTAATATTACACCCAGAGAAATGTAGCACAAATCGGCAAGCACGATTTCTGCTTCAATTTAGAATTTTTCTTCTTGATTTTTTTAAGACGAAATCTGCTCGAATACAAGCAGACAAACGTTCTTGACTTTGAGCTTGATGGCAAGGGAAGTGCGGGGAGCCACAAGTGGAGAGAGCAAACAACAAATGAGAACAATTCTCTCTCTCACTCTCAGAATTGCCAATGGATGTTGCCTACAATTTATACCGAGAATTCGCCGCTGCTTTGTCTAAACGCGTTGTGGCGGTGCCGGCTGAGATGTCGGTGTCGGTGAGTGTTGCAGTCTTCGAGGCCCTGAGTTCAAGTCCCAGTTGAGGAAAGTACAAAATAAAATTCTTAAATGGCATTTAAAAATTAATCACAATTTATTAGGAGAGGAGAGTGGCATTGGGGTGTGAGGATTTTGAGGTGGTGTGGTGTGTGCGTGTTGCGATGTATCTTCCGTGCTACTCTTGGAATCGAAACTTTTTTATTTTTGCAACCAAGAGAAACTATTCTAAGAGTCGAGAATATTTATGCTTCATCGAAGAAGATCTTTTCTTGGATCCAAGACTATTTATGCTTGATATCAAGAAGACTAATTCTAAGACCAAGAATATTCTTCTCGAAAATCTATGCTTGATTTCAAGATTTTTCTTCTTGGATCCGAGAATATTCGATGTTGCCGTACTTTTGACATCGAATCTTCTTCATATCAAGCACGATCTTCTTGATTTTTTCTCTGAGTGTACCGATGACGAAGAAGTTGATGCTTTCGGGATGAATGTGAAGCAGGATGGCCGAGTTGTGGGATATTGATGGACGTAGTCGTACAATGCGCAGTACGTTCAAGTGGCCCATGCGACACCAAGCCGAAGCTTGTTACGCGCGAACCCCAGGCAAAATAGCAGCCCACCTCCCGCCCAACCGACCGAGAGGCGCAGCCGCCAACAAGCGACACGAAAACCGCAAGAAAAACTAAAAAAAAAATTTTAGCTACGGGCTAAATAAGTTAAAATAGAGGTTTTTAACGCGGGAAGAGAATATTCCGAATTGATTATGCGGTGGAGTTTATTGTTTATTGTTATCATGCACTGCATAGTTGGTAGTATAACGTTTCAGAGATAAGGGGACAAAGTTACGGGACAATCTACAAGGAACATTGAGACTAATTTGGCTAAGCAATTCCGATGAGTCGATTTCACCATTAATTAGTCTAAGTATGAACATTACACCAAGCATAACTCTACGGTTAAATAAGTGTAGCAGGCACACCCTGTACGGTACACCTAGGTATATATTCCACACTGTACATACTCACATACCCACATACCCTATGATGTACATACTCACATACCCTATACACATATTCACACATACTCTTAGCATCATACATGTCTTAGCTTAACGCTGCACACACACACACTAACACTAATGTAACCTAAGCTAAGCGCAGCAAAACTCACGAAATACAGATCAGTTCGGCTGCAGCAACCAAAGTGAACGCGTGTTATTCTTTGCCCAAATAAGGAAGGAAGATTAATTAAAAGTAGTCTACTAAAATAAGTTGGGAAACGGACCTCAGGATTCCAGTTCAAACCACGAAGAGCAAACAATAAGAATTGCTTTTGCACAGATTCAATTCTATCTTGATGGATCGAATATTGCGGAGACCACACACATGATCCATACTCAAGAGTATGACGGACAAGAGAAGTGTAAAGAATTTTGGTGGTGTAGGGATCGTCAAATTCTTTCGACCACCGCTTTATAAACCCTAGGACACTTCTGGCCTTATTAACGGTAGCGGTTACATAAGAGTTAAAATTGAGTTGATGGTCAAGAATTACCCCAAGATCATTTACTTCATTTAGTCGCTGCAATGCCACATTATCAAGCATATAAGTGACCAATTGTGGTAAGCTTCGATAAAATGTCATAACCTTACACTTTAAGCTGATAAGGTTTAAAAGATTATCTTGACACCATGAGTGAAATGCATCTAAGTCTGCTTGCAAATTATAGCGGGAAACCAGATCATTATATGTTAAACATATTTTCACATCATCAGCATACATAAGCACCCGAGAGTAAGCCAAGACTGAAGGAAGATCGTTGATGAAGAGAGTAAAAAGCAATGGACCCAAGTGGCTACCTGATGGAACTCCAGAAGTAACCTGGATACACTTAGAATAAGAATTACGAAATATAACTTTTTGGGTTCTAGTACTTAGGTAATCAGAAATCCAACTGAGAAGGTTAGCTGGAAAGCCGATTAAACCCAGTTTGTGGAGCAGCAAGGAGTGATTAACAGAATCAAAAGCCTTACTAAAATCCATATAAATGACGTCAGTCTGCATCTTACCTATGAACCCTTTGATCACTGAAGATGTGAATTCTAAAAGGTTAGTGGTAGTAGATCTACGCTTCACAAATCCATGTTGGAAGGGTGAGGTAATGGCACTACATAAATGTTGCAGTTGAGATGTTATAATTGTCTCAAAAGCTTTAGGCATTGCAGACAACTTGGAAATTCCCCTGTAATTTTCAACATCGGACTTATTACCTTTTTTATGGAGTGGAATAATAAAAGATTCCTTCCATAGCAATGGGAAAGAGGATGACTCCAAAGACAATTCAAATAATTTATGAATAGGCTTACAAAGTGCATCCGCACAGAACCTGTGCACGGGTTTGACAGAGCTAAGATCACAAAGAAGCGAGCTTTCACTGATCACGGGGCTAAAAATGCAATTAGACATATTCAACCGATAAGGGTATGGTTGATTCACACAATACCTAGAAGACGAGTAGGTTGACTTAAAAAACTCCGCAAACAGATCGGCTATTGTTTGATCAATATTTGCTTTAGCATTACCATACATGGGCGAGGAGGGCAGAGTGGAAGACTTACGTTTAGAGTTAACAAACTAATAAAATTGCTTAGGATTTTGCGTAAACTGAAGCCTGCAACGGTCAAGATATTCTTTATAGCATTGAGTATTTAGAGAAGTCCGGAGAAGTCCGATGATTTACCGGATTTGTTATACTTTTTAAAATATCTCGACTTCCTGTTCTTCAGGTTTGTTAGCTCCCTTGAGAACCAAGGCTGACTATCAGTACAACGAGGACGCTCAAGTGGAACACAAACATCAAAAAGAGAATTCAAGGTATCGTAGAAAAGTTGTATGGCTACGTCAATATCTGTACAAGTGTACAGCTGAGACCAATCAGTATGAAATATTAGGTCGTTAAGCTTTGAAAAGTCAGTTTTTTGGAAGCAGCGGGTTTTAACCGTTAAATCTCTAAGAGCAGAACAGGATTAAAAGGGTCCTCCGGAAGAACCAATGGGTCAATCCTAGATGCAACATTGCTGGGTGGATCCAGCAGGAAAATCAAGTCAAGTGATCTGTTTATCGAGTTGCGAATAGGGTTAACCTGTGCCATTGACAAATCAAGAAGTCCATCAATAAAGTCATGAGACTTCGAAGGTAAAACGGCATTTGATTCATCATTCCGGGACCAATTAATCTCCGGCAAGTTAATGTCTCCAAGTACAATCAAAATGTCACTGTTTGAGAGCAGCGACGAGACCGACTGGATGGCAGAAAGGTGCGAGGAGTAAATTGTGCTATCGGATTGTGGAGGAATATACGAACAGGTAATAAAAACGGAAAAGATAGAAAAATTATTTTAACACTTATAAATTCGATGTCATGGGGTGTTGAAAAAAGTGTTAGTTCAGACGAAAGGCCAGTATCCACAGCAATCAAAACCCCACCGCCAGCACTGGAAATGCGATCCCATCTATAAGTGCTGTATTTGGTTGGAAAAACTGACGACTCAGAGATATCAGGTTTTAACCACGTCTCAGTAAAAGCAAGAACATGAAAATCAAAAGATATACTATCTACAAAAAGTTTAGCGAGTTTAGACTTGAGACCTCGAACATTTTGGTAAGCGAGCAAAAGGGAGGATATTAGTTTTTTGACGCGACATTAGAAGTGGTAGTGCCAGATAGATTAGAAGATAAGGGAGGCAAATATTAGGAGATCGAATTTTCTTTTTCTCTATATACTCCTTTATTATTAGACGAGCCGGACAGAAATCTTTTGAACAAATTGTTGAAAACATTTCACCGGGAATACTTATTTTGAAGGAGGAAATATCCCTTTCATAAGAAAAAGTGAACTTTTCCACTCAAATGTCTGTGGCTTGGGTTTTAGCCTGAATAAAGGCTTTAACATCATCAGATGTGAGATAAGGGGCAAGCCGTGAATCAAATTCAAATTGGTAGAATACCTGTGAGAGGCTTGGGGGCACCAGTTACCCAGCTACATTGGTAGTGCTTACCGAAATAGAAGGGGCAGGAGGCGCAGGTGGCGCAATATTTTTGAGGACAATAGGTATAGGAACCGAAATAGGAGCGGCAGGTGGCGCAGGTGACGCAATATTTTCACGGACATTAGGTAAAGGAACCTCCTGCACGGACAAGTCAGACACTATAGGCGCATAAGAAATTGCCTGACTAGGAGCAGAGTTGCTACTATTTGAAGCAGCAAACTCACCACTATCCGATAAATTCCTAACTGGAGCCGGAGAACCAAATGGAGATGATGGACTGTGGCCATGATCCGGGACAAAAAGCGCAGACTGCATTTGAGGCACAACCAAGCTATTAGTAAGTTTTGCCTCAGTGGACTCTTGCATCAGTTTCAAACTAGCAAACTGGTCACAAAGCCAGCACATAATAAAATTATCATTGGCGGTACCTGACGAAATCTTGCAATTTTTAAAACAGCAGATTGGGTAACTCATTTTCAGGTAAACTCAAATTGAGATCAGCACTAAATAAACAAAATTACACAGACCAAATTTACCACTAGGGTCAAACAAACACTAACCGCAACCAATAACAACAACAACAGTTGCAAGCAATTAAATGCAGAAAAGAATAAAAAAACACAACAATTGCAAAGCACACACACCGTTAGAGCGCGGTTGAGCCGATCGCGACGCGAGAAAGATGAGTGGGAGGGAGTTAAGAAAGCCCAACACCACAACAACACAAATAAAGAGAACACGAGCGTTTGACAAAAAGGCAGGCAAATATAAAAAGCAAAAACAAAACGAAAGAACAAATCTAAGCGCAGCAAACACAATGCAGATTATGTTTTAACGTTTAGTTTATAAATTAGTAGCAAGGAAATTAATGTAATTTGTTATACGAATAACAACGCGACAAGATAGACACAAACGATAATAATTAGAATTGAATTATGACACCGGCCAAAAATTAATGAAAGCACAAGAGAAAAAACACGTCCGTCTTCTATGCGAATGCGAATGCGAGTTGATAGGAAAAGGATTACTTAGACATGAGTCTTACGTCAACCGACAACTTGTCTGGTAAAACAAAACACAAACATACAAAGGGAGTCTTTTCCGATCTGTGTTAGCAAACAGTACAAAATTACAACAATAAAATTTTATTCCATATAAATCTTTTGGACTTGGGTATTTTTACTCAAACCTATAAATATCAGGTTCCACATATATATACTAGCGTATGACCCGGCGCGCTTCGCCGCTGTCATCATCAGTATAGTCGTTATCATTATCTCTATTGCTATTGATATTGCTATCGCTATCGTTATCGTTATTGTTACCGCTGTCGCTATTTCAGTAATCGTTATCGCTATTGTTCTCGCTATTGCTATCGCTATCGTTATCGCTATTGTTATCGCTATCGTTGTCGTTATCGCTGTTGCTATTACCGTTAACGTTATCGTTATCGTTATCTCAATCGCTATAGTTATCGTTATCATCATCGCTATAGTTATCGTTATCGCTATCGTTATCGTTATCGTTATCGTTATCGCTTACGCTTACGCTTTAGCTATCCAACATCGAAAAGTGGCATCTCAATTTATTTCACTTACTATCCTTACAAACCGAATTTCAAGTCAATCGAATGAAAAATAGATTTTTAAATATCGAATTTTCCTTACGGGCGGAATTTCCGAAATCGGGAATATACGTGTCCAATTATTTCGCATACTTTGCTTACAATCCGAGTTTCAAGTCAATCGGATGATAAATAAAAATTTCCCCATACAAACTTTGGATTCCACTTTGGT
Organism: Lordiphosa fenestrarum; assembly: GCA_035044985.1. Lineage (NCBI taxonomy): Eukaryota > Metazoa > Arthropoda > Insecta > Diptera > Drosophilidae > Lordiphosa > Lordiphosa fenestrarum. The sequence goes on along the minus strand of JAWNNO010000419.1, from coordinate 62,219 downwards.
GGAATTTTCCAAAACCCCGCCTTAGTACGCACTTTCACCACATAAGGAAACTCCTGTCCAAATTTCAGCCTTCTATCTCTTAGCGTTTAGGCTGTGCGATGATTGCCAATCAGTCAGTGAGGACAAACTCTTATATATGTAGAAGAGAAGAGATATATTTAAATGGGTGGTATGGGCGTATAGCTTACAGATTAATTACAGACCTCGAAGCCACGAATAATTTTTTTTGTCGCACACTTCCATGAAAGTCCGACCACTGCGGTAGGGTCGGAAAATTCCCGCAAAAGCGTCGACAAAATTTGTAGGGGGAACATTTTATTTGCCATCCGATTGACTTGAAACTCGGTTTGTAAGCAAAGTATGCGAAATAATTTGCCACGTGATTTCCCGATTTCAGGAAAATTCGCCCACAAGGAAAATTGACAGAAAATTCGATTTGCTAAACTTAATTTTTCTTCCGATTGACTTAAAATTCGGTTTGTACGAATAGTACGTGAAATAAATCGAGATATTGTTTTCCAATGTTGAAACATTTAACCGTAGAGGCGGAAGATCCCGGAAAATTATGCATGCTAACAAACTATATTTCATCCGATTGACTTAAAAATCATTTTGTAAGCATAGTTAGTGAGATAAATTCAGATGTAATTTTCGATGTTGTAAACTTCATCAGTAGGGTCGGAAAACTAGAGGAAAATTTTGCATCCGAAAAAATATTTTCCATCCGATTGACTTGAAACTCGGTTTGTAAGGACAGTAGGAAAATTAATTTGCAATGTGATTTTCCGATTTTGGAAATTAGGCCCTAGGGTCGGAAAACTTCCGGAAACTCCGCATGCAATAAACTATATTTCATCCGATTGACATGAAACTAAGTTCTTAAGGAATAGCGATAACGACAACGAAAAGGATAACGATAATTATAACGATAGCGGTTCCCGGAAAATTCGGCATGGAACAACACTATATTTCAACCGATTGACTTGAAATTCGGTTTGTAATAATAGTAAGTGAAACAAATTGAGATGTAATTTTCTGATGTTGGAAAATTTGCCCCATGGGTCGGTAAATTCCCCGAAAATTTAGCGTACTAACAACTATTTTTCTTACGATTGAGTTTAAACTCGGTTTTTAACAACAGTAAGTGAAATAAATTGAGAAGTCATTCTTCGATGTTGGAAAATTGGGCCGTAGAGCCACCAAAATTCACGGAAAAGCGTCAGAATATTTTTTTTCGGGGAATATATGGTTTTTCACTCGATTGACTTGAAACTCGCTTTGTAAGCAAAGTTTTGCTTAAATTAAATTGGACACGTATTTCCCCAGTTTCGGAAAAATGAGACCACAAAAAAAATTCCCGGAAAACTCGATTTGCAAACATTGATTTTTATCCGATTGACGATAACGAAAATTCTGTTCGTTCATATTCTGTGCGTTCATACGGACAGACAGACGGACATGGCTATATCGACTCGGCTGTTGATGCTGATCAAGAATATATATACTTTATGGGGTCGGAGATGCTTCCTTCTGGATGTTACATACTTTTGCACAAACTTATAATACTATGTACCTACGGTACAGAGTATAAAAAGTACGGAATAGGTCAAAGTAAAATTTTTCAAAATCTACCCACAATGTCCAATAAGGGGCGGAAAGTTGTTGAATGAAACTCTTTTGCCCTTTATCTGATCAGCTCCATGATGCTGAAAGCATCACATTTAACAAGAAAGAAAGTTGGTCAAGCCCGATCTGCCAGCAGATATAAGAAGTTTTCGTATCTCTTGAAGTATCTCTTACCGTCTTTTGAGATCTGTGCGTTTATCCGGACAGACAGACGGGCATGGCCATATCGACTCGGCTGTTCATGCTGATCAAGAATATTCAAACTTTATGGAGTCGCAGATGCTTCCTTCTGGCTGTTACCTACTTACCACAAACTTAATATACTCTGTGTAACTCTGCTATAGAGTATACAAAAATTACCAGCATGATAAATAAATAACAAATTGTTGTAAAAGCGAGCGAAGCCTCGGCTAAATATAAGCTAGTCATGATATAAAAATGTGTCCCGTGCAATAGTGTTTAACAGCAAATAAAAAAAATTGTGCGGTAAAATAAAAACCATTTTAAAGAGGCATCAATGCACAACATTTTAAAACTAGTAATTGACTCATTATGGGTCATAATGTGCCCCCCCACTTCGGTATTTATTCCGTGGTTCTTTACAATTATCTTAAAGAAAAAGCGCCCTATACTTTGTCAACTAAAGTGCAAATCAGAGTATCCTTTTGAAAGTACGACAACATTTTGTTAGAAATCAACGCCAACTACAAAATTTTATAAAGTTAAGAGGCAACTCTGCGTAGGAGTAATATCATTTTGGAGCCCCGTCGCGTCCATTAAAACTTGACTTTTTGAACTATTTGCTTATTCCTCGTTAAGTATACAGTGTATACTATACACCATTACCTAGTAAATCAAGGAGCGCCAGTATGACCTTAAATTTTCAACAAAAAGAAAGGGCGCTCTAATGTACATATATGTACATATAGATTCCAATGTACATATTTTTAAATCATACCTACCAGCACTGTAAGCTAAGTTCGGTATTTATCTTGATAAATCATTAAACTCAACATCAATTGTTAGGCCAACCGACCTGATTCTACAATACAACAATATTTTCACAGTGACCAGGATTAAGTGGGAAGGTCCACTGAAACCGCCCTGCATTCCCTGGTCTCAAAGATTGAAAAATCTTTTAAAGTGAGAAACTTCTCTTTAATAGCATTCCTCGACATGCCTTCAATAACGTCCAACCTTATGCCATCACCTCTGCCTTGGCAAATGTGGGATCGGATATACCTCTGATTGGATTCATCGATCAATTGCTAACCAGTAGGTCGGTATACTCTCAACTCGGAGTTGTAACGGCTCACAGATTTGTAAGCAGAGGCACTCCGCAAGGAGGTGTTTTCTTCCGCTACTATCTATACTATGGATCGTGACAGTTAACCAACTAATTCGACTCGGAGGGACATGTGGTGGTGGCCTACGCGGGCAAACGCTGTGAGACCTCATGCAGACCGCACTGACAACACTTGCTCAGTGGACAACAACTTGCGGACTGGGCGTGAGTCCAGTCAAGACAGAACTGGTACTCTTCACAAGGAAGTACAAAATTCCTAACCTTATCCCTCCCAAAATGAATGAAGTAAGCCTCGAATTTGGTGACAATGCCAAATACTTGGGAGTCATTCTTGATCGGAAACTAAATTGGAATGACAACATAAACGACCGCATTAAAAAGGCAACCATCGCACTTTTCTCATGCAAAAAGGCCATAGGCCGAAAATGGGGTTTCTCTCCGAATATAGTACATTGGCTTTACACAGCTGTAGTACGCCCTATGCTACTCTATGGTTCACTAGTTTGGTGGCCAGCAATCGGAAAATAATTCGCCCTGAACAACTTGAACAAAGTATAGAGAAACGCTGAAATATGCATGAGCGGCGCGCTTCGAACAACACCCACGGAAGCGCATAACACCATATTTCATCTCTTACCACTAGACCTAGTAGCAAGGCAAATGGACAGAGGGAAAAAACCAAGAACATTGGACTCAAAGTGAGAACATTCGGTGTCAAAAACTAATCATGACCGGATTTTCTCACTTCAAGAACCATTTCTCACTTCGAGAACTTTTTTTTTGAGAACGCAAAATCTTGTTGAAATGTTCAGTGTGTGTTGAAATGTTCAGTTTTTGAGAACATTTTAAACTCAAAAAAAAAATTTGAGGGTCCAGGACCCAGAGGTCCAGAAGTCCAGGACCCAGATACCAGTGCCAGCTCCAGTCCAGAACCCAAGTCCAAGTCCAATTCCAATTCTAGGTCCGATTATTCCAGCTCCAAGTCCGCAGGAGACCTCCAAGCCTTGTACAACACCCCACCTGCCTTAGATAATTAAATTAAAGAAAGAAAAATTTTTCGGACTTACTGCGGAGTAGAGCCCAAGACCCCTGCGCGCAACGACGCGACGGCGGACGTGCTTGTTAGGCTATTGCTCACTTCTGCAGTCGCACGTCTGAGTGGCTTCACAAAAAAGCCGAAACACTACAATTCGCCACAGACCGGTGGACAGACCTTTCCACCTGTGCGGTAGCGAGACTAACGTGGCCAGCATATGACTTTAAGCGTAGTAACGCACTTTTACGTTACAGAATGCAACACATATCACTGGATATAAGGGCCCTGAAGGGTCATTGTCTTATAGTGTCACGCCTAAGCGAACAACATTTCGATTTCTGTATCATATTTCGGCTTAGATTTTATATTTGCTCTTTGTTAACGCTGAAACCGAATCAGGTGTCTAATTGTAAGAAAGTATAACAGTTTTCGAGAAATGGCTTAAAAAACATTTTTTCAGTCTTAAAAATAGGTTATAATACTAAAATCTCAATGTCATTAGTTATAGCGCATGGATTCTTTTGAAATAAAAACAAATCGAAAGAAAATTTAGCAACCTTTCTATATTGGGGTCAATTGTTGAAATCAAAAGATCCTTGAAAAAGTTGGCAAAGATCAAAATTTGTAAATATGTTACTGATTTTAATTTTTTTTTCTGTTTTGACTTACTGTTTCAGTGATTAAAAAAAAAGGTCTAGATATTTTATTTTGACTCGATAGACTGTTTAATTAAATAATTTTTTTGCTCTCAAATTATAAAATTGGGCAAAAAATTACGTCGTTATACAGGATTGTGCAAACACATATATTTTTTTATTTCATAGAAAATAACAAAATCGTCGGTTTCACTATCTTGTTAATAATAAAAATGACCTAATAATGCCCTTGGTATCGACGTTCCATATGATTGATTTGCTGGTGAAAATGTTTACCATGCTTATTGCTTTTATCGCCAAGGATTTCCGAAAAGAAATCTAGATGCGAGTGCTATAGGTGTATTTTCAGTCACATATGTGCGACTGAATTGTAAAAGGTTTTAAATTAAAGTCCAAAATTTAAAAATTACAAACGATGGCCCCCTGCTGTGCAGTTTACAAAGTTTAAGGAGATAATCACAATATAGCGAATTCAAAAGCTCATCTCCAACGCACTTACTCCCATCACAGTCTGGTCGCAGAAGTGCTGAGAGTCGAGAAGTGGACGTCATCAAGAGCATTTCCATGCTGGGCGCTACCATATTTATAATCGTTGTGTCTTTTATCTATTTTTCTGATTGTAAAATTAATATTATTTGCACATGCTAAAATAAAATAAAATTGAATGAAATTATAATTAGTCACATCGCCTTGGCCAATTAATTCAAACTGACGGAAAGGTTTCCCGAGCAGAAGTTTGGTCATGATTGAAACTACCAGGAGGCAAGTTTCACAATATTTTGGTGGCCCATGGCCCATGACCGTCAATACAGACAATACAAGTCATTCATTTTCAAGTGCATATTAAATTACAAACATCCTGCATCTTTATATTCATACAAATCATACCAGCCGCGCGCTGCACGTGGCAACCAAACGGCAAGGCCCGTTACATAGAAGCATCTAGCAGCAGAAAGCAGATCTCAAAGACGAACCTGCAAAAACTAACCAACGGCATTGTTTCACTTTGGACAAGAGCTTTGATTGAAAACTGGCTTCGCAGGCAACGCATCAAGCCCTTAACATCCGCCCAATTAAGTGGAAAACAGCTCCGAATGAGAAGTGGCTTCGCAGCGATCGCGTTAAACGGGGAGCACCATCATAATTCAGTGAGGAGGTGAGTGCTTATTGTGCGTATGTTTGTGTTGCGATCAAAGTGAGTTCATTTCATTGCTCAAGTTTTCACTCAACCAACTAGAGATGGCACCTAGCAAAGATCAACAACCAAGTGCCCCTGCCTCAGTTCTACACGACCCTCAGATTGATGGCCTATTTACTCTTTAGACAGATTTGGTTGGCCGATTAAATAATATATATCGAAACTTTAAAGAGGACAGCATAGAACGAAAAACAAAGCCCTGTTTTCAGCTATGTTTACGTAAATTAGAAGACCTGTCAATTGAATTCAAAAAAAATCATCAGCAGCTCATAATTCTCAAATGCCCAAGTTCTCATTCATATATATCTAACGAGGTGGTAGCCTTTCATTTTGACGAGGACCACACAACAATCGCCAGCGCCATATCAGAAGCATACGATAGGACGTTTCCACAGGGAGAAGCAGAGGATTCTTCTTCACCTGTGTCTCAGGCAATCACCGCTGTCATAGCAGCAATATCAACTGTGCAGCTACCCAAGCTGCCAATACCAACATATACTTTTTGAAGATAAGTGTCATCACTAGATCAAGAACAGTCAATTCAAAGCTCTGCGCAAAAAAAAAATGGTGCTGCACAAGCTTAATTATAGCCGGAAGTGATACACAAGTTTTGGAGTCACACGGGCTTGATCGAGACGAGAACGAAAAATCATAAAATTTCGGCCACAGAAGTCTCAGCGGAAACTAACCAAAACAGAAAACAAGTAAGGAAGCAAAATAAAGAACCACCCACACATAAACCAGCGCAAGTAGTGGGCGTCTATACAAAAGCTTTCGAAAGTTCTGCACATCCATACAAATATCAGGTGCATACTTTCAGGCTAAAAATAAATAATCTGCTTTTCTTTAAAAATATTGCTCGCTAGCTATGAAACGTACTCCGCCACAGAAAATGACTCTGAACGAGAATGCACTTAATACTCCGTCTAGCCAAAGCATCCCATCAACGTCAGGTGCCAAACGACTCCTAAAGGAAACATCTCCTGAAGACCGAATAGCGAGCTCGAACCACAGGGTTGAAATTGGCAGACCTTATGTGCGTAATGTCTTCCCTACTAGATGAGAAATTTAAAAAAGTCGCTTCAAAGGAAGATATCGAAAGCATCAAAGTTGATGTCTCCGAAGTACACAGCAATGTGGAGAAGCTGACTCAAGAAAACGAATTACTCAAAGCTGAACTGCGGGTATTAAAAGCAAAACAAGATCTCGAAACTCGTCGACTTGAACAGGTAGAAGAGAGCGTCAAGCACAGGAACCTCATTTTCAGAGGCATGAACTCACATAAGTACAGACAGGAAGCAGTTAAGGCACTTCTTACAACAAAACTTCAAATCCCAGCACCGGCACCAATAGAGAATTTGCATCGTCCTCGGCTATACAAGCTATTCTGAAGAAGACCAAACAGTTTAAGGGAAAAACCGTGTATGTGGAAAAGGATCTTACAGCTAGGAGACAGTTGCAGAAACGGAACGGAAAGCTTCGGCTCCATGGAGTACCATATGAGGAAGGTGAGCAATTGAAGACCAGGTTCAATGCTTTGTGTTTTGCTCTCAAACTCACACCACCGACAAAAGTTGTAGACATCTTCCGGGTTACACAGCGAAACCACATCCAAAACCAGAATTTAATTGTTGATTCTGCAATTATAATTAAAATGGAGCACGTGCGGGATAAGGCGGCGCTGTTGCGGGCAGCCGGTACTATGCGTAGAGAAACTAAGAAACCACTGACTCTTCAAATGTTGGGTATTAACTCTGATGCACCTATTTACCTAAATGAGCAGCTTACTAGAGATAATTACACAATCTTTAAAGAGGCCTTTCAAATGAAAAAACGGAAGGCTCTCTTTGCCGTCTTTACACGTCGTGCTCTTGTGCATGTTGTGCGTTGCGAGGGGGGCGAGGTATTCAGGGTGGAGAGCATGCAAGAACTACATGCGCTGCAGCACTCTTTTGATCGCTCTTTTGAAGAGCACAACGGTGCAGCAGCAACTGATAACAATAATCTCTTTCGTTAAGCTGCTCTTATTCAAACTTTTGTTTACTCTTATAAAGAGGTTAACGTGTAGTCTTTTATGTATTTATAATATAGCTCAAATTTTAATTATTTTATGTACATTGCGTGCACTACTACTTAGGAAAACTTTAAAACAATGTTTAATTATTTGAATAGCTTCACAACCAACAGTAGCACCATGATTAGAGTTTTGGCAAATCAAAAAAGTGTCCTAAGTATTTGTCATATAAATGCACAATGTCTTTCAAATAAAATGGATGAACTTAGATATTTGTTTGTGCAGTCAAATATTGATGTCATTTGTGTGTCAGAAACTTGGTTTGTCCCTCATTTAAGTAATAAGTTGATTGATTGTGAAGGTTTTGATGTATACCGATCTGATCGACAAAGCCACGCAGGAGGAGTTTCAATATACGTTAAGAAAAAGTTAAAGTCCAAAGTGATATGCAAACACCCCTCCCAAAGTGCAATTGAGTATCTGTTTATTCAAATAACAGGACTTCTTAAAGAAAATACAATGCTAATTGGCTGCGTATACCGACCAAATCGAAATACTGACTATACAGACGTTATTAATGTAATAGCTAATTTATCTTTGAATTTTACCGACATCTTAATAGCTGGTGATCTCAATAGCAACATGCTGACTGAAAGACACTTATCAGACGAAATGGCTTCATTGGGCTTGGACTTGGTTAACACTTGCATACCCACGCATTTCTCGAATGCAGTGAATACTTTGCTGGACGTATTTTTTGTTAGTGTTACAGACAAAATTCTATTATATGACCAGGTCTCTGTACCAGTTTTTTCTAAACACGACCTAATTTTCTTATGGTACAGAGATTTTAAAAACATTAATACTAGAATGCTAAATGACGAATTTCAAAAATATGACTGGGAATCAATTTACAGACAGGCTGATGTAAATTTTCAAACAGAGCAGTTCCATTCGTCCATTGTAAATTTATTTGAGAGTACCATACCTTTACGGAAGGCACTTCTGAAACCAAGGCAAAACCCGTGGTTTAATAATAACATAGCTACTCATATATCGCGAAGAGATATAGCATATAGAAAATGGAAACGTTACAAAACTGATGGACATTACCGAGCATTTAAAATCTTAAAAAAAATCATTAATCAATACTGCCAAGAACAACTATTATTCAGAAAATTTACTAGTGCAATATCGAACAGGCAAAAATGGAGTGAAATTAAAAATCTTGGAATAGGTAAAGAAATAAGTCGAGGTAAAGTTGACACAGACTTAAATAGTCTAAATCTAAAATTTGTTGAGTCCGGACTCTTCCAACCTGTACCTTGAAACTATACCAAATAGAAGCTGTGATAGTAGGTTTAGTTTTATGTGTGTAAATCAGTGTGATGTCCTTGAATCCGTTCTTAAAGTTAAGTCAAATGCAGTAGGATTAGATGATATGAATCCCAAGTTCCTCAAAATTCTCCTTCCACAAATCCTGGCGCATATTACCCATATATGCAACACTGTGCTTACTTCCTCGGAATTCCCAGACGTATGGAAATTGGCTAAAATAATCCCAATTCCTAAAGGAAAAGGTGAATATAGGCCAATTTCTATATTACCGTTTTTGTCCAAAGTTGTTGAACAATTGATGGCACAACAAATAAGCAAATTTCTGACTGAAAACTCATTATTAAACAGTGTACAATATGGGTATAGAAAATATAGAAGCTGCACCACGGCAATATTGAACATCACTGAGGACATTAGAAGACAAATGGATGACGGCTATGTGACCTTTCTAACACTACTTGACTTTAGCAAAGCATTTGACACGGTTAACCACGAAATCTTAGTTACAAAGCTAGTTAAACTTTATAATTTTACTGATACTGCCATTAAATTAATAAAATCCTACTTAAATCATAGAAAGCAGGCAGTGGTTGCAGAGTCCGAAACGTCATCTATATTGCACCTTAAACGTGGTGTACACCAAGGCTCAGTCCTTGGTCCACTTCTTTTTCTGTATATGTAAATGACCTTCCAGATGTGTTAACTAATTGTAATGTCCACCTGTACGCAGATGATGTCCAAATGTATGTTAGTCGTCCTTTGAGAAAAATAAATGAGTGTGTCAATTTATGTAATAGTGATCTTATAAGTGTTAATGAATGGGCTCAACTGAATGGACTGTCACTCAATCCAGCAAAATGCAAATGTCTAGTCATATACAAAAAATCCCTATGTACGAGAGTCCTTACGAAATTAAAGATTAATGACACACCTTTAGAATATGTATCACAAGCTATCAATCTAGGCATAACATTTAATGACATTTAATGAATTGTCTTGGAATGATCAAGTAACGAAAGCTGCAGGGAAAACTCATAGAATTATAAGGCAACTATCTTTAAGCAAGTATTATTTACCGACAACTATAAGACTTCTAATCGCGAAGACTTACCTAATACCAACGCTTTGCTATGGAATAGAAATATTTGGAAATTGTGATGCAGCCCCTCAGAGAAGACTAAATGTAGCCTTCAACAATATCGCAAGATATGTCTATAATAAAAGACACACAGACCACATTTCACACTTCGCCCAGCAGATATTCGACCTCGACTTCAGAACGTGGTCTGGGTACAGATCTTTACTACTTCTGCGAAAGATAATATACACCAAACAACCATCCTATTTATATGACAAAATTAGTTTTGCCACTTCAACAAGAACCATGAATTTGAAAACAGTACGACACAAACTCTCCAGCTCTGAGAAACAATTTTTTGTTTACACTGTTCGGTTGTGGAACCAACACCCACCCTATTTAAAAAATATTAGTAGTGCAACGCAATTTAGGGACAAACTTTATACTCACCTTAAAAATTAAAACATATATTTATAATAATAGAACAAAATCAAAATTAAAACAAATCAAAATTTGTATTTGTAAAAGTAGATTAAGTTAGGATGCTAAGGATATATCTTCTAAAATTGTATTTGTGACTGGTGCAATAATCATAAGTTTTATACTTGAAGCACCGGGAATATTGTAAAATAAATAAATAAATAAATGATGCTCATGCTGCGAAAAGAAATTCTTGCTATTAATTCTACTAAACGATGGCAATCGAGGACAAATGGTTTTATTGGAACAGATCTGGCGAGCTCATGAGTGACAACCACCCAGCAACACAGATCTTACAAAGCCTCCACGGTACTAACTTCACACTTTCTACCAATTTCGAAGATGTGGAAAACCGCTCAAAAAACTAAAAAATTACAGAAATTCCGAAATAAATATCAAAATTCTAGCATATAATATATCAGGATTAAGGAGTAAACCATTATATAAGAATTTTATAAACTATGTCAACGAACATGAAATATTTTTCATTTTCGAAACTTTTATCGAGAGAATCTTTGAAGACCTGGCTGCATACTTTCCCGGACATCGCCTCCATTTTGCGAAGGATCGAAAAAGGGACTGGAATGGGTGCCAAATCATCGAGATGTGCGAAACACTGAATTTGACAGTACAGTAAAGTACAGTGAATACACATACATGAGAGGAGATACCGCATATAGTATAGACTACAACATTATAAGAGGAAAATGGCTCGAAATGGTAACTGACGTCACAGTAGAGAACGAGGTATTTTCGGATCATCTGCCGGTGATAACGCAAACCAAAACGCCCAGTAGCTGTCAACGAAAAGGAGAAAAAACTTCTGCCGCAGCTGCGGTGGGTGCAAAATAAGGCCAATCAATATAGAGACCGCTTAAACGAACTATTGGAAAATCACACGCTGAGCACAACTAATGAAAATGACACGATTGAGACACTACAAAAATGTATAATAACGGCAGCAAAATGTATGGGAAGACAATAAACGAAAAGACAAAATGTTCAGCCATGGTTTGATAAGGGATGTGAGGCGGCTAGAGAAGCGTCTATCGAAGCACTCAAACATGCTAAGCAAAGCGATTGTGGCAGAGCTAGAGCTCACTACCACTTTGTTATGCTCTACCGATGAGAACAGCGATCTCGATATGGCGATCTCAGCGGCGGAAGTAAATATAGCGATTGCGAAATGCAGTTGCAAAAAAGCGCCTGGAATTGATCGCATTCCCGCTGAATTTTTAAAGGAAGCTTCTCCGGTCTTCATTGAACGCCTTACAAATGTGTACAATCATATTTTTCATGACTTAGAAGCACCAGATTCCTTCCGATTAAGTATTACATATCCCATATACAAGAAAGGGGATCCAGCACAAGCAGAGAATTATAGAGGAATCTCATTTCAAAACGGAATGGTAAAAGTGTTCTCCTCAGTTATTTTATCCCGCCTTATTACTTGGGTAGACCAAAAGAACCTGCTCAGCGAGTATCATTTAGGCTTCCTAAAGGGTTACTCAACTGTTGACAGCATTTTCGATCTTACCAGCATCGCACAGCATTACCTGGAACAGAAACAAAAGCTTTACATGTTTTTTGTGGATTTCCGTGCAGCTTTCGACACAATTAACAGGAGTGCCCTCTTCTACAAACTGAGCAATTTAGGATTATCTTCGAAAATGCTTGCAGCTATTATGAGTCTATACGCTGAAAATAAGACGACAGTATGGGACGGAGACAAATGCTCGGACTGGTTTGAGACAAACACAGGAGTGAAATAAGGTTGCCTATTGAGCCCGTTGCTGTTCTCACTGTTCATCGAAGACTTACATGACCACCTAAGCGGAGGGGCAAGACTCGGAGCTGTTTCATGTAAAATACTTATGTACGCCGATGATATGGTACTACTGGCCGAAAATGCTGAGGAGATGCAGTATACAATTGACATAGTATCCGAGTATTGTAAACAGTGGAGCCTTAACATCAACACAGAAAAGTCGAAAATTATGGTGGTTCGAGATGGCAGAGGGCGCCTTGCAAGAGTAGAGAAGTGGTACCTCGACGGGACAGAACTGGAAGTTGTGAAAGAATACAAATACCTAGGTGTCACACTGACACAGAATATGCGGTTTGAGACACATCTGCGAAATAAATTGGCCAAAGCCAGAATTGCAATCAACAGCACGTGGAAAAGCTCCATGTCGAGAAAGTACATTAAACCAAGGGCGAAATATAATCTGTTTGAAGCTACGTCAAGAGCTATTATGCTATATGCAGCAGAGGTGTGGGGCTATGCTGAATATGATAGTGTGGAAAAACTAGCCCGTAATTTTATTAAAAGTCTCTTCAGACTGTCAATAAATACACCAACATAAGCGATATACCTGGAGACTGGTCTACCTACGCTTTACCTCAATACGTTGGACAGACATTTAAAATATTTAAGAAAAGTCATGGATCTGCCACAGAATAGACTTCTGAAGTTAGTCGCTATGCAAATTCTCTCGAGCCAATCGCAATGCTTTTTAGAATGGCAAATAATTTTCCAGGCTAGGAGTATAGTATGACATGCGATATCCAAGACATAGCTGGATGGAAAAAAATGTACGACTCTGCACTGGAAAGAGTGGATGAATTCCAGCAAAAAACCTTTGAGGTTACTGCTCGAGGGAGCGAAACTCGTCTTTTATATAAAAGTCTAAACTTAAATCTGGGTCATAGGAAGTAATTCAAAGATGACTTTTCGGTGGATGCCATAAAACTAGTGTTTCAAGCGAGAACCGAGCTGCTGCCACTCAACTATAGACCTCGTATCCGCGACGTAAACTGCACGCTGTGCAACATGAGAGCCCGGGAGGATACCTTCCATTTCCTCTCAGAATGCCCAATTCTAGGAAAACTAAGGTTCAAATATATCGGAGAAAGGTTGTTTCCATTGGAAAAAGCGAGAGATCTACTCAACGGGGAAAATTGGAATATGCTAGCAGCTTATCTTTCTGCTGCTCTTAGGTAGGTAGGTAGTTCCGGCTGACCCCAGATGGGGTCACACATAGACCTTAGGGTCCTTAATGAGGCCGGGTGATTATTTGGGTACGTTTGTCTTAGAAGTCCAGGAGGATTTTTGTCGTTTTGGCAAATGCCAATAACTGTTTTGGGGGTCTCTTGGCCGCTTCCTCCAAAGAAGAGAACCGTGGGGTGTGCAGAATTTGTAATCTTGTCGTGGCAATTGCTGGGCAGCTGCAAATTAGGTGTTCTAGAGTTTCTGCGACTCCAGGTTCCATACATTTCCTGCAGGTGTCCTCTGTTGTTATGCCTAGCTTTATCGCATGAGCGGCTGCTAGGCAGTGTCCCGTTAGAATGCCAATGAGCAGTCTACAGTCTCTTCTCTGGAGCTGTAGCAGATAGTGCGTAAGTTTTTTGTCTCTTGTCTGGCACATAATTTTAGAGATTCTGCATCCGCTGGTGTTTTCCCACCTTACCTCCGCTTCTTTCTCTGCTATCTCTTCCATCTTGCTATGAAGCGTCTGTATGGAGATAGGTATGTTTAGTGTTTCTTCTTGGCCGAGTACGACTCCGGCTTTTGCAAGACTGTCTGCCATCTCGTTTCCGTCGATGCCCCGGTGGCTGGGAATCCAGTAGATTTGCACCTTTCTGGAGATGCTGAGGGAATCTAGCGCTTCCCTGCTCGCCAGGACATTTCTGGAGTTGATGGAGTGTCCTTGCATTGCCTTGATTGCCGCTTGGCTGTCCACGTAGATATTTATTTGGTTGTATGGAGCGTGAATTTCCGCCAACTCCGCTGCTTTCCTTATTGCGAAGACTTCCGCCTGGAATATGGTGCAGTGGTTTGGCAGTTTGTATGAGAGCTTTATTTCTGGCTCTGCACAGTATACGGCGGCTCCGACTCCTAGGTCCATCTTTGAGCCGTCTGTAAAGAGGTGCGTTGCTTCTTGGGCCAGTCCTGTACGCCAGTCTTCTGGTCCTAATAGTGCAGATGTGCATATTGGGTTGATCTTTGGGATAATGTAGTCCGTGCTACTATTGATCTCTCTACCAACTATGCTGTGTCCATAGCTTTGTAGCGCCATGGTGCCTGTCGCACATAGACGTTGGGCGGTCTTTTGTGCCAGAAGGCGTGCTTGGATGTCCAGAGGGTTGACACCTAAGATGTGTTCTAATGCTTTGGTTGGAGTGGACCTCAGCGCCCCCGTAATACAGACCAGTGCCTGTCGCTGGGTCTTCTCCATCAGCTTTAGGTATGTGGTTTTCTCCGTGGCCTGCCACCATACCAGTATGCCGTGTAGCAGTATCGGTCGTATTACTGAAATGAAAAGCCAGTGCATCAGACTTGGTGATAGGCCCCAAGTGCTACTCAGCATCTTCTGGGATGCATATAGTGCGTTGGTCGCCTTCTTCACTCTTTCTTCCACATTCGCCTTCCATGACAGTTTACTATCGATTACTGCTCCAAGGTATTTAACGTTATTCTTTGGTGTTAGTGTTATTCCATTTATCTTTGGTGGAATCCATGGCGGTACCTTGTATCTCTTGGTAAAGAGAATGAGGTCCGTCTTCTCCGCATTAATACTAAGTCCGGCTTCTGTGGCCCATTTTAGTATCTCTTTGAGTGTAGAGTCCATGATTGAGCTGAGAGTCGATGAACATTTTCCGATGATAATTATGCATATGTCGTCGGCATATGCAGTTATCTTGGGTGCTTTCCTGCGAAATTTTGTTAGCAGTTCGTTAACCACAAGGTTCCATAGAAGGGGTGACAGTACTCCGCCTTGAGGCGTGCCGCCGTGTGCCTCCTTCGTCATGGTTGTGGTACCCCACTCGGCTTGTACTCTTCTGCAGCTCAGCAGGTTGTATATCCACGAGTTCAAAGCCTTATGAATTGATACAGCTCTTAGGCTGCGCATTATCGCCTCCGTGGAGACGTTGTTGAATGCACCAGATATGTCAAGGAATGCTCCCAAGGCATACTCTTTATGGTACATTGCTTTCTCGATGGTGGCTACTAGGGAGTGTAGCGCTGTTTCCACCGATTTCCCTTTCGTGTATGCGTGTTGGTTGTTCTCCAAGGTCAGGTTCATGCCTTCTCTTATGTGGAGATCAAGTAATTTTTCCATTGTTTTAAGCAGGAATGAAGTGAGGCTAATGGGCCTGTAGTCTTTTGGCTGCACGTGACTGCATTTCCCCGCTTTGGGTAGGAACACAACACGTGCTGTCCTCCAGGCCACAGGTACATAGCCCCACCCCAGGCAGGCTTCAAAAATGGACTGTAGCCATGGTACGACTAAACCTTTAGTCGTTTTTAGCATGGCGGGAATTATGCCATCCAGACCGGGGGACTTGTAGCTCGCGAACGAGTCGATCGCCCATCGGATTTTTCCTGGAGTGACTAAGTTGGTTGGGATGTTAGTTTGTTGAGTGTTTAAGTCCTGAAGCGTATCTGGCTCGGTGACTATAGTGCAGCCCGGGAAGTGCGCATCGAGAAGAGCGCATGTAGCTTCCTTGCTGCTTTCTGTCCAGTGACCTTCGTCTGTTTTTAGTTGACTCTGCATAGGTGGCTGCTTTGAAAGCAGCTTCCTGAGTCTGGCTGCTTCCGAGACCTTCTCTATGCTGGAGCAGAAGGTTCTCCATGAGTATTGCTTTGCCTTCCTTACTTCTTTTTTGAATAAGCGAAGTCTTATCTTGTACTCCTCCCAGATGATCACTTCATCCGCTTGTTTGGCGAGTTTGAAGCATTCCTGGACGTCCTTCCTCTGCTCTTTCAGTTCTGGGGTCCACCAGGGGGGTCTGGTTCTCCTTTTTGTAACTGTGAGCCTACACGAGGTTTTGTATGCTTCGATGAGATTGACAGTGAGCGTCTTCACGGACTTCTCAATATCTTCCACCGAGCAGATGGGCGTTGACGTCGGCAGTTTTGATTCCACTGTCTTAAGGTACTTCACCCAGTCGGTATTCCGGGGGTTCCTATAGACGTTTCTAGTTTGACAATAGTCAAATTGTATCTTGAACTGGATGTACTTGTGGTCGGAGAAGGAGGGTTTATCAAGAACTCTCCATTCTGACGCCTGAGTACTGTTCCCTAGGGTCATGGTTAAGTCTAGGACGTTGGCTGAGGTTGGTCCCACATATGTGGATACGTCTCCAACGTTTTCTACACTTAGACTGGTTTGTATAATAAAATGTAAGAGAGACTCACCTCTGTCGTTGATGTCCGGGCTGCCCCACACAGTGTGGTGTGCGTTGGCGTCCGTTCCGATGACGAGGGGTTGCTTCTTGTAGCTTGCCTCCGCCGTCAGTCTTCCGAGTTCAGCTGGTGGTGCCTCTCGCTCATGCGCCATGTAGCAGGACGCCATAAGAATTGGCTCGTCCCTGCCACCCTCCAAGGCCACAACAGTGAGATCGTCCGTGCTGTAATTAGTCATTAAATACGCATAGATGCCATTTCTTACCAGAATAGCAGTCCTTGCTCTACTTACTGGGGTGGGGTAAAAGATGTTGTAGTTTTGTGACTTTAGTCCGGAGACCTTGTTTCCCGCCGCTATCCAAGGTTCCTGAACTAAAGCCACATCTGCGGGCCCTTCCTCCAAGGTTAGAAGGAGCTCCGCCGAGGCGATCTTGCTCTTATGCAAGTTGACTTGGAGGACCTTCAACTGCATGACTGGTGTCCGCATCCTCCGGTCTCGATGGGTCAGCCTGCAAGGTTGTGTCGCCATCCTCGTCTTCTTCAGCAGACTGTACTGCCCCCGTAATATCGAGGCTGCTGGCTTTTTCGACCATCATGTCGATGCCGAGGTCGTTCTCCACCTCTCCAGCCTCCAGTGTGTGCTCATTAGTGTCCTCGGGGTGGCGTTTCTTGAGACGTAGGTGCACGCTACCTACTCCCCATGCCATCACCCCGAATCTTGGGTAGAGCAGATCCTCGGCTTCCTTGTTGATCTGGAGGACCATGTGCTGCCCGTTTTTGTCGGGCTTTGCAACATGTAGTACCTTCCAGTCTCCAGTTGGCACATCAGGATTCTGCCACTGTAGAAGTTTCAGCGCCTGCTCCTTTGGTGTGACCCGTGGAAAGAGTACTTTCGCCTTCAGAACGGACGGAATGCAGGTTCTGTCCACAACCTCCAGCTGGGCACTCTCCCACAGGCTTCCCATGTCTGCAACGACGCTTGAGACCCACTTAAGGGTGGGGTCGTCCTTGCATCTTAGGATTTTGACTCCATACAGCCAGCCTGCTCCGTAAAACGCTACAGGTTGCGCGGCTGGGTCTTCCATCCTTTTAAAAATTTCCTCGAACAGCTTCTCCTCTACTTGCTTCCACTGTTCGGGCGTCATCTTGCCGTTAGGGTCGCTTTTGTCGATAGCTACGGTGAGATGCCGTTTTGCTACGTCGCTAGCTGATTCCTTGGGCTGACTTGTCTTTTTGGGGAGGGGTTGTGCCTGGTTCTGCGGTCTTTGGCGGGGCTTTTTACTGGCAGGGGCCTCCGCCTTCGCTTGCTCAGTTGAGCGCTGCCGCTTGTTGGCCAAGCACTCCTCCATTTTATTGGCGTATTTGGCGGAGGTGGCTTGCATCGCCGGTTTCTCCGCGAAGTGTTTTCGACCCTCCTTAATCTTTTGCTCGGCCCACGCAAGCTTGTTTCTCTCCTCTAGGGTGAGCTCACCGCTTCCGTTCAGTCTCGCCTTGATTTTAAGAGCCGCTTTATACTGGGCTTTCGCTCGCATGCCCTCCTTTGTTCGTGTGGGTTTTTCCTTATTTTTGGTACTAGACCCCGTCCGAACTGGAGATAGCAGCAGCTTTTCTTCCGCCTCTGTATTAGTTGAACCTCCATGCGATTCACAGTCCGAGTCTGTATCGACTGCAGTACCGCGCCACACTTTGGTCCTTGTCGTATCGGCAGTAGCTGTACAACTGTCCTGGCCTGCTCCAACCACGACAGAGGTGTGACCGCTGGCGACACGAAGTGGGGATCTCTCCCCACCGTGCCCGCCGGTGGTAGCAGTCACGCCTTCCACCGACGTTTGGGCTGATATCCCAGCCCGAGTTGGGTTCTTTGTGTGTTCCATTATTAATGTACCCATAGTGGTTAATTTTTGTTCGTGGGAACCACCCCATAGCATTTTATGCCTGCTGCCAGGCACCTCTAACCATGGCTTTGGCTCAGCTCCACCCAACATTGTGCTGTTGTGGTAGTGTTGGCCATCACCTTAGCTGGACACTGCATTTCCTAGGTGTAAGACGAGCAAGAGACACTATGTATTACCCGCTTTAAGCCGAGGTGCATACAGTGTCCATTGCCCAGCCGACACCCTCGTGGAGGGTTCAGTTAGAGGGTTTTTGTCGGCCTCTGCTGCTCTTAAGTATAGATTTAAAATCGTTACAGAAGATTTCTAAGATTTTTTTTAAATTATATAAAGTAATGTTAATAATATTTAAATGTAAAAAGCCCCTAAGGCAAGCAAACTTTCTGATTAATATTCCACTCTCTACTGTCTCTCTATAAAATAGTACTAAGAGCCTGGGACGGCCCCCCTAGGAGTGAAAGATCTGCTATTTCGCGACGAGCGGGGAAGGCAGGTGGTGTAACTCCGAAGGGTGTGTCTTCCTATAGCTTACTAGGATTAATTACTATATAATGTACGATACATCAGTTAAGGCTGACGGCTATTAATGCCATGCCTAAATAAGCAAATTGTTCTTATTTTCAAATAAAGAACTACTACTACTACTACTACTACTACTTTACAATCAACGTTGCCTTTGTCGAGCTTATTCACGACAACACGGCTCTGTCCGACATTCAAAAGTTTCAATTTCTCAAGCAAGCTTTGCCCGCAGATCCCAAAATCAGCAAAAGACCCTCACTGGATGTAACTATGCGATAGCTTGGTGTGTTATTGGCCACCGGTACATTAATTCGAGATTGCAGTTTATGTTCCACATGAACACCCTTTATGTATCTCCGACCTTAAACATATGCTGAACGTGTCAAATGTTTGTATCATCACACTGAAGCGCCTCGATATCGCCATCACGCCATCACAAAATTTTCAACCACCAAACTTCAAGCATGAGAGCTTTTACTTTACAGCTCCGTCAGTATTCCTGCCTTTGCTTCTCTTCAACAACCGTCTCATAAGCATTGACGTGATCGAAAATCTGTGTTTACCTACACAAACGCGGTCATCTATGCCTCAACCTGCCGCTTAACTGCACAACCACAAGTACTCAGGCAACACACCTTACAAGGGACACAGTATTCAGACCATGACTGGAACTGCTGACCCCATTCTCTGCACGCTCTGTGGCGACAACCACATGCTTCGTCGTTGTCCTGACTACTTTGCCAAGGATTGCTTCGCAAGGAAAGCTGTCGCCGATCATGCTAGGGGATGCCTCAATTGTCTTAGCATTTCGCACAACCTTGTGCAATGCCCAAGAAGCTGGAGTTGTTTGCAGTGTGGTAGAAGGCATCATTCGCTTTTACACTTTCCAAGCAATACAGCCTCTGCTACTGCGGCTCCGGAGCATTTACACCAAACTCTTAGCTGGAACCATAGCTCACGTTTCAGTGGTCATGTACTGTCAGTAACTCCCGTTCCGTCTGTAGGGACCCACACAACGCAACTCCATAGCTATCGTTTGAGTGACCTCTCACAGTCTGCAGCTACCGACTCGTCCGGGGAATACACACTGCTCAACTCACTTCGGCAGTTGCAACAAAACGCATTCATCTCACTAAGCTTCCGGCCACACTGCTTGTCAGAATTCACAACTATCAAACGGGCCAATCTACAGTGGTCCGTGCTCTTGTGGACTCTGGCTCCGAAGGCACTCTAAACACGGAACGCACCGTACAAGCGCTAGGTTTTAAGCGCTGTCCTATTTCAGCAGAAATAGCTGGAGTAGATGAAACCTCAACCAGTAGATGCAAGTTTACAAAGAACTCTCACTAAGTTCATGTACCAATTCACAATTTTGTTGCGTTTGTACTTAACACCCACACATCTCATCTTTATAAGCAATCAATAGATTTGCATAATTGTCATCATCTAAAAGAATTAGAAATTGCCGATCCGAAGTTCTTTAAGTCATATAGAATTGAACTTCTTCTTGGAGTGGACATAGTACCACAACTAATGCTTCCGGAACTTCGTCGAGGAACAAAAGATCAACCAATTGCACATCGAGCGCAGCTCGGCTGGATCGTCTTTGGTCAAGTCACGGCCAAGCCGTCGCATACTGTGACCATTCGCAACTCGAGAATTTTGAGAAATGGATCAAGAAAGCTCTACAAGGCAGCTTACACCGGAAAAACCATGGTGTGAGGAACACTTTTAACGTACTCACACACGCCAACCAAACGGCGAGTATATGGTTCGCCTACCGCTTAAACGTTTGTTTGACTCCAAAAAGGTACTAGGGCTGTCGATATTTTATCGATATATCAATATTTTTGTTTGACGATAAGGGGATATGATATTTTTTGTTCCGATATATCGAAATTTTTTTAAACGATATATCAGAAACAAAAATTCCGTGGTCACATTGAAATCAGCCGTTCGGTACATCTGTGTAAAACGAAACTGATATTTTTCATAGCATTTCAAGACCGTAGCAATGCTCATTGCCTTTTAGGCAGAGTAAAGGTCCAAGCCACTTGGGACAATCGGCCCGTAGATTCCCAGTTTTTGTTGTAAAGGGTGATTTTTTAGCTATTATCTTTTTGGCAACACTGGTTTAAACAGCTCACGCACGTTTCGTGTTTTGTTTCACTGTCAATCATCTTTGGTCTATAATTTAACCATGAATCGTCTTACAAACGAACAACGCTTGCAAATTATTGAATTTTATTATCAAAATTCGTGGTCTGTTAAGAAAGTTCATCGCGCGAAAAATTGTGTTCAGCGACGAAGCTCATTTTTGGCTCAATGCGTACGTAAATAAGCAGAATTGTCGATTTTGGAGTGAATATCAGCCAGAAGCATTGCAAGAGCTACCAATGCATCCAGAAAAAGTCACAGTTTGGTCCGGCTTATGGGCTGGTGGCATTATTGGACTTCTTCAAAAATGATGCGAATCGTAACGTAACTGTGAATAGTGAGTGCCACTGTGAGATGATATCCAACTTTTTTTTGCCCAAAATGCAAGAGCTTGACTTGCATGACATGTGGTTTCAACAAGACGGTGCCACATGCCACACAGCACGCGCAACAATGGACTTTTTGAGAGGCGAGTTCGGTGAACATTTTATTTCACGTTCGGGACCGGTCAATTGGCCGCCTAGATTGTTCGATTTAACTCCTTTAGACTACTTTTTGTGGGGCTATGTTAAAGCTCATGTTTATACAGACAAGCCCGCTTCAATTGACGCATTGGAAGACAACATTGAAGCATTTATTCGTGAGATACCGGCTGAAATGTTGGAAAGAGTATGCCAAAATTGGACTAAGCGGTTGGACCATTTAAGGCGCAGTCACGGTCAACATTTCATGAAATAATCTTCAAACATTAAATTATATGGACCGTACTATCGATTCAAATAAAGATTTCATGCATTTTTCTGAATTTTATGTGTTTTTTTTTTAAAAACTTTGTTATAGCTCTTAAAAAATCACCCTTTATAAGCGCTCCAATCCAAATTATATATTGAAGAATAAAGAAAAGTGCAATGTAAAATCAGCGGTTGCACTAGAAACCTACAGCGACCATTGAACAGATTTTGACCAACTTACTATAGTGGAGTACTTTTGTTCCAGAGCAACTGGTTTCTGACAATCAAAACCTTCAAAAAACTTCCAACAGACTGTCTAAGCTTGTAGCAAAATAGGAAAAGTCCGCGCAGTGCACTTGTGACATCTACACAACATAAAATAAATAATTAAAACTGTGGTCAAGCAAACTGCAAAAAAATAACTCAAGCGCATACACAAACAAACGCAGAAAACAAACGGCTGAAAACAAAACGCTCAAAACTAAAACACACTATTCAACACAAAATTTAAGTGAAAGGCATAATGGCCCCGATTCCAAAGCGCCAGCGTGAAAACACATCTGGTGAACTGAAGACCGGAAAATCATCGGATGTGCTGTCGCCACAGCTGCTTCAACCAGTGTTTAAAAAACTGCAGTCGAATTAGCAGAAGTCGCATTATTTTTGCTTTTCACTACTTCGACTGCGAGCGAAATTATAAAATAAACAATTGCTTCTGCTTTTGCTTATAAAAAAAATCATTAGTCGCAGTCAAAGCATAGGCAAAAATCAAAAAGCAACGAAAATCAAAAATCAGTAGCAGTCGCCGTTTTTCGTTTTTTTGCTTTCTGCTTTGCTGTTGATTTTGATCGTAGACTTAAGTCGCCGCTGCATCGCTTCGACTTTCGGCAGTCGGCGACAGTCGCAGTCGCTAAAATCAGTGGCGACGACTTTTTGTTACTTTTGATTTTAGCTGCTGTTGCTTTCGATCAGCAGCGTAAGGCAAAAAAGCAAGAAGCGACTGATTCGTGGAAGTCACTTGCAGTCCATGTCGCATTTGTTTGCTACTTTTGATTTTGATAGTTGTACGCAATTAGTAAAGTTTGTTATGCAGTACCGTTTGCTCTGGACTACTTTTCTGCCTCAAATTTGGTTTGACAGCTATACCACATAGATGTCAGATTTCGACCAAATTTGGCAGAATTATGAATTATATATGTTATAGTCATCCGAACCTGCCGGTTCCGACAAATGTGCAGCGTATTTGGACCAGAAGACTGCGTGCAAAGTTTGGTGGCGATAGCTTTAAAACTGACAGAGGAGATAGCATAGAAACAGACGGACAGGCGGACATGGCTATATCGACTCAGCTCGTCATGTTGGTCAAGAATATAAATACTTTATGTGGTCAGAAACGCTTCCTTCTATGCGTTACAAACATCTGGACAATTACAATATACCCTCTGCAAGGGTATAATAATAGTTGTTTAAGTTCCAAACAATATTTATATTTTAAGACTGTAGTGTTAGTTAGTGCTCCAAGCATAATAATGTTTTACATATTTGTTATTTGTGTGTGTCTGCACCAAGTTTTTACACCTCATTTAAGATTAAAATGCAGTCACTCTATCCTAAGAATACTAAGTTCACAAAAAACTGGCCTGCAGATCTGCCATTTGAATGCCCAAAGTTTGGCTAAGAAAATGGATGAGCTTAGGTATCTTATTGTGAACTCCAAAATTGACATAGTTTGTGTGTCTGAAACATGGTTGGTGCCCGACCTTTGTGATGCCTTAATTGTATGTGATGGATTTAATGTGTTTCGTTCGGATCGCCTTAGCTATGTAGGGGGAGTAGCATATGTGAATAAAAGAATTAAATGTCGGGTAGTGTGTAAGCAGCCAACCAATAGTTTAAGTGAATACTTATTCCTTGAGCTTTTGAATATTAATAATAATACTGGCAAAATTTAACAAGGCTGCTTATACCGACCAAACAGAAATGTCGTTTAAGTTTAAGGTTTAAGTCTTGTAAATTCAAGCATTCCTACTCACTGCACAAAATCAAATGACACGCTTCTTGAAGTGTTTTTTGCGAGCAATGCAAATAAAATTTTATTGTATGACCAAGTCCCAGTTCCAAATTTCTCAAAACATGATTTAATATAACTAACAAATGATGTATTAATTGAAAAACATGTCCAATTGATTAGTTATAGAAACTTTAGAGAAATTTACTATGTAAGACTAAACAATGAACAGGAACTATGTGACTTGAACAGCATTTACTTGACTCCATCAGTGGATGAACAACTAAATAGCTTAAATATGAATATAAACTATTTATAACTGTTAGAAGTAAGCTAATTAGACCCAAGGATAAGTCCTGGTTTAATAAGCGTATTCAAGATGAGATACTAAAACGAAATAAGGCTTATATAAAATGAAAAAGGTATACGACTGACTAATTATATACTCAATTTTCAAACCACAGAAGCAAAGTGAACAACCTGATCTGCAATAAAAAACGTACCTACTACTCAAGTAAGCTAAATAGTGCAATATCCACTGGTCAAATATGGAAAAATTTTAAGAATATTGGGATAGAAAAACAGAACCCTGGGATCACAGGCAGTATTGACGTTAATTCCCTTAATAGGAAGTTTGTGCAATTAAATATACCGGAAGTCTCCTACAATCCGTACCTGAATTCACCCCCCACTAACTGTGATAATTACTTTAATTTTGTATGTGTGAATCAATGTATTGTCTTAGAATCTATCCTTAATATTAAGTCAAATGCAGTCGGTCTGGACAGACTGGATCCAAAATTTCTTTTAATCCTGCTACCTAAAATTCTAGATAATATTACTCACACAATAAATACAGCGCTCACAACATCTACATTCCCAGAAACCTGGAAAATAGCGAAAATTATTCCAATACCAAAGAGATCAAATGAGTATAGGCCAATATCCATACTGCCATTTCTCTCAAAAGTATTTGAGAAATTGATGGCCAAGCAAATTAACTGCTTTCTTGAGGAAAACAAGTTACTTGATGGAAGGCAATCTGGGTTTCGCAAGCATAGAAGCTGCACAACAGCAATATTAAAAGTAGTCGAGGATATTCGAGAAAAATTGGATGAGAGTAATGTGACTTTTCCTACCCTTCTCGACTATAGTAAGGCATTTGAGGCGAATTAAGGCGAATGGGTGTGAATCGGATCTGGTTTAAATTACACGGGGAGTCCCATAGGGTTCAGTATTAGGGCCGTTATTTTTTTTCTATTTATGCAGATGACCTTCTAAAATCTTTATTTATGAGTGATGTCCATATGTATGCAGATGACGTCCAAATGTATGTTAGTCGACCGTTAAGTAGAATCTGTGATTGTGTTGATATATGTAATTCCGATCTGTTACGTGTTTCTGAATGGGCAAATAAGAAAGGTCTGTCTATTAACCCGAAAAAATCAAAATGTCTAATTATCTATAAAAGAAAGCTCAATACAGAAAATTTACAAAATTTTAAAAACGATGATCAGACCATTGAATATGTTAAAAAAGCCGAAAATTTGGGACTGACTTCCAATAATACGTTAACATGAAATGATCAAATTAATAAAGCCGCTGGTGAAATGTATGGACTGTTGAGACAACTTAACTTTACAAAAACGCTTCTGCCAACTTAATTTAGGTATCTGGTCGCGAAAGCTTTCCTAATTCCTTCATGGACAAATGGAATAAAGATATTTGCCAGCAGTGGTATGACTAGTCAGAGTAAAATAAAAGTGGCATTTAATAACATATCTAGGTATGTATATAATCTCAGGCGTACTGATCATGTTACCATTCACACAAACGACCTACTCAATACTAATTTAAACAATTGGATCCACGGAAAAATATTAAAGCAATTGCACAAAATAGTATTTATTACGAAACCGGCATATTTGTATGATTTATTAAACTTTGCGTCGTCAAGACGAACTAATAACTTAGTATCCTTAAGATGCAAACTGGAAAGTTCTAAAAAACAATTTTAATATTATGCTATTCAGCTCTGGAACAACCTACCTCATTATTTAAAAACTATTTCAAGCACACACTCATTTATCAATAGTTTAACGGAACCCTTAAAAAGTAATAGTAATATAGTATATATACATATAGTAACATATTTATCCGTCCATTACAATCTTGGATAACACTCAGAACACTGATACTTCTCCATAGGATTATATATAGTATACCAATGAGCCGTCGCACAGTGGTCTAGATTTGCCCCGCCTTGGACAAAACCCTAATTTACATTTTGTTGAAAAGTTTTCGCTTAATCGACAGTTTAAGCACACAAATTAAGGTAGCCAAAAAATGGATTAGATATATTGACGGACAAAAATGTTAGAGCCGAGTAAACTTGGTCAATTTCTCACAAACCGAAAAATGCAACTGTTTTGGATTATTAGTGTACTTTGAGATTTCATATCTTCAGATGCAGTGAACATATTTAAGTTCTTAAAATGTTCCTGAATAGGTCTATTATTTCTCTTTTCAGAAATATTTAACACTTGAATATCCAATATGTGGTTTGTGAACAATTTCTTTCTATTCTATTCTATTTTACACCTGTTTTAAGACTTTCGGAGGCTACCAAAAGATGTCTTCAAATGTCTTCAAAGATTTGATTGCTTCGTTTTACAGTCTAAAGTGTCCCCTTTTAGGAACATATCATTAGCAGACACCGCATGACACCCAACTCGAGAAAAAGTGATTTTTTGTGCATGTATGTTTGTACAAAGATTTTTATACTCTGTACCGTAGGTATACATCAACAGCCGAGTCATGTCCCTCTGTCCGTATGTCCGTCTGTCTGTCCGTATGAACGCACAGATCTCAGAGATGGTAAGAGATAGAGGTGTGACATGTATGGGACATATGCTTCTTATGTCTGCGGCCACGCCCCCTCCGGCCCAGGCAATTTAGAAAAAACGTCATATCTCCCACAGTTTTGAAGATAGATAGGCTTGTTCCTTTTGGACATATTTAGTTTGCAGGATAACTTATCGATCCGCCAAAGGAATGGAGTAGATCGGATGAACGGTTTTCGAGTTATGATCAAAAGACTGTTCGCTGCTACTGCAGCATCAAAATTTATGCTGAGCGTATAATTTTCTTGGTACAGAGTATGTTATGGTCGGGCTTGACCGACTTTCTTTCTTGTTTTGCATACAGTTTTTCCGTGCTGATTTTTCAGCTGGCTTTTTATATCCTTCCACATAATATTGCCAAGTTGGATCGAAATGATCATGCCACTGCGGCTTTTGATAAATATCTAATGAATATACTAAAAAAAAAAATAATAATAAAAATCAGCGTGCAAAGGAAGTAGAGCTGGAGAAACATCGATGTATTCGATGTTTTTTTTCAAATTTTAAGAATTTGCTAATGTACCTTCCAAAGCACTTTTTTGCTGCAGATTAAATAAAAACGAGAGCGTAAGTTAAAGTCGGCCCTGCCCGACTTCGAAATACCCGTTACTCAGCTCAGCTCGGATAAGTATGCAACATTTTTTTAACTCGGCCATTTATTATCCGATCCTTTTGAATTGGCCACATAGACTACACTGCAAAATCTGAGCTCGATATCTTAAAAATTGTGTGAGTTATTCAATATTTTTTATTGCGGGGGCGGGAGGGGGCGTGGCCAAAATTTGGTACAAACTTGATCTGCCTACAGACAATACTAGCTTACATATAAAATTTGGTTGCTCTAGCTCTTCTAGTCTCTGAGATCTAGGTGTTCATACAGACGGACATGGCTACATCGACTCGGCTGTTGATGCTGATGAAGAATATATACAGCCATGCTCCCATTTTCGCTTTCGCCAAAACTTTGCGATTTGATTACCAAATCGTAAAAGTTGGTGCTCCGACATTCGGAAATCGCAAGGTTTTGCCGTTTTTAAACCGGCGACATCTGAGTCCGTGAAATGAAAAGTAAATGCAAAATATAGGTTGATGCACAATCAGACAGCCCACGGAACTATTTTAATTCAGTTCTTTAACCTTTTTAGATTTGTCTTACGGACTCATCCACTCAATTAGCATTGAGGCAATATTTTATACAATTATTAAATAGAGATACACAAAATGGAGCGAGATGGAAAACTGACCACAATAACAAACATTTGCGATTTGGCCATGGTATATATCGATATACGACTATCGATAGCATGACTAGTGGCGCTCATCAGCTGTTTTTGTTATGTGAAATGACACAAAACAAGTTGGAAATGGAACATTATCGATGACACAAACTGGCGAATTTCGGAGCGCTCTAAACTAAAATCGTACGAATTTGCTGAAATCGCAATTCGCAAAAATAAGTGAAAACCGGAGCATGGCTGATATACTTTATGATATCGGAGATGCTTCCTTCTGCCTGTTACATACATTTGCACGACGTTAGTATACACTTTTTACTCTACGAGTAACGGGTATTATAAATAATGAATGTACATTGTAAATATTTAGATAAAAAAATGTATTTAATTTAAATATATTCAACAAATTATAAAACTAATGACCATTCTAGGGCTCTAGATCAATTTTTTCTTATTACTATTAAGACTTTTATCAATAAAAATTTTATTCAGGAACACTAAACGCTCCAAAATCTTCGGTTCTAAGGTGCAGCGTCTATCCGATAGGGTCTGTCCAGCTTTACTGAATGACCTTTCAGACGCGGTGGATGTAGCCGGAATACATAAATATTTCCTTCCGACTTCTGTTAGTGGGCTCATGTCTTCATCAGTATTTATCTAAAAAAAAAATGATTGGCAATATACATGTAAGATTTATTTAGTTATTAAATCATTTATTGTTAGAAATTTGGCACGAACAGTTTCATAATAAATTACATTGATGGTTGATAGTGAGTTTCACAAAATAAATTAAAATGTAGACAAGAGTTCAACTTAATAGCCGGGAGTTACAACTTTTAACTTAAGTCCGACAACGACTTCTTTTCCGACTGACAACTTTATTCCCCTGCTGCTGCTCGCTGACGACTCACGACACGACTGACGTATGAGCAAAAATCACACCGTGATGCATGTCTAAGGTTGCCACTTTACATACATATATTCCAATTCATATATTTATAAAACCATCCTTCCCTTTTTCGCTTAGCCGCTTTAGATCCGTCCGCAATGTCGAAGTTATCCACTCTTCTGGCTGTAGCTGTGACTGTAGCCACTTCGGCCGACTTATAATTTCACACATCACATTTAATTTTCTTAGATACTTACTTGCAAAAAATATATCCATGCTGACGCACACACTCAATCTCGTTTAAGTCACTAAATTATAAGAAATATTATACAAAAATGTTTAAGACATCTTATATCTTTATACCTTTCTTAAAGACGCCAAGTAAATTTAGTAAACAGTATTGTGACTGATGCATCGATAGTGGAAAAAAACCATCGATGTTTTTAGCTTCGATTAAAACATCGATACATCGATGTTATCATCGATGTTTCTCCAGCTCTAAAAGGAAGCCTTCAAAACATTACATGGGGTAAACTTCAACATAAATACGAACTACGCACTGTCTGATCTCGGACTGGTTCCCTAACAACACCGGAGTGAAGCAAGGATGCCTCCTCAGTCCACTTCTGGTTTCCCTTTACACCGACGATATATCATTGTTCCTGCCCGGCGGGGTGGATGTAAATGGTCATAATGTAAAAATGTGTACGCTGACGATATGGCGCTCCTGGTGGAGACCCCGGAAATGCTCCAAAGCATGATAAATAAGCTATACGACTTCTGCCAGCTGTGGAGTCTACAAATAAATGTGGAGAAGACAAAGGTAATGGTGGTTAAAGACGGCCGTGGACGAACGCCTAGAGTCGATAAGTGGTTCCTAAATAACGCTGAGCTTGAGACAGTAACCAGGTTTAAATAATTAGGCGTCACCCTATCAGGGAACATGAATTTTAAGCCTCACCTCCAGGAGAAACTGCTTGACTCAAAGAAAGCGATAAACAGCACGTGGAAAAACTTTTTTGGAAATTCGCTCATCCTGCCAACCACCATATTTCGCCTGTTTGAAGCTGCTGTTAGGTCTGTAATGTGCTATGCATCGCAACTATGGAGGTGTAGCCAGTAGGAAGAACTTGAGCGCCTTCAAATGATGTTTATTAATCGTATTTTCAAACTCCCAAGTACAAGTCCTAATTACGCCATACACCTTGAAACCGGCCTACCATCGCTCCACATACACTGCCTCCAAACTCACTTCAAATACATCCGAAAAGTCTTTGATATGCCCAGCGTATTGTAGCAAGCATGATGTTAGCTAACAAAACTCAGGTGTTCGAGAAATGGCAAGCCACAGCATCAGCTTGTAACATTGATATCGACCTTGATCATCCAGAGACCTGGGAAGCCTCTCATATGCAGATTTTGAAAAACATCGAGTTCCGGGAGAGGAAAACTTTCTACACCTATCCTTCTTAAGTGAGTCCAGACTCATCTACAAACAACTGAACCACAACCTTGGAACTCTAAACTATTTTCATGCTCAATGCTCAATCTGAACTATGGGCCGCATGTAAACTCCATCAGCACTGACTGCACTCTCTGCAACCTATGTGTAACGGAGAATGTTGCGCATCTGATCGGGGTCTGCCCAATCTTGGGCGAACTACGCAGCTTGTACTTCAGCAAACCTTCCCTATCCGAAATCGAGGTTATAAGCTGGCTGAACGGAGAACACTGGGAGATGCTGTCTTCATTCTTACAACATGCGCTGAAATACCGCCTTGCAATCCTAAATGAATATCTTTAAGTAGCCAAAAACCAAAATGTTTCTTTTTTCTTTCTGTTACTGATTGTTCCTTTTAAATTAAAATTCTAATGTTTCTGATTTTAATTTAAGAAATTATAAAATGTGTTCTATATGTTAAGTTATGGCTGATGGTTATAAACCAAGCCATGTTATACCAAAGTAAACTAATACTACTACTAAATAATAATAAAAATTGTATGTATTTGCTTATATAATTGTAAGATCATTGACAATAAGCCGACAGGCTTCAGAATGAGCTAGGTGTTGTGACAATCGCTATAGTGGAGCAACAGTCAATGATGAGCATGAAATGCTCGGGGGACTTTTAATTCAATTTGAACCAAGATCGACGAGACAGGACTTCACTTCAATATTGTTTATTCACAAACTTAGAAATAGTTTTAACAATGTGGGTCGGTAATTTAATTAATATGCAAAATAAGGAAAAACGAATTAAGCGCGACCAGAACGCAAGCTTCCTCTATGACTTCTTGCGGACGACTATATTCATTTTAATGTGCGTAGGCAAGGCGAGCTTCTGGTGCTGATCAAAAGAGAGAGTTACAAAGAGAGGGAAGGAACACTCTGCTGTTGTTGGGCTGCTTAACTATTAGGCTAGAAACGCCCGTACATGCCGCCCCCAATATTGGGACCAGTATTATAATCCTTTGAGACGCCTGACAACTAGCTGTAACGAAAGAAGTGCTTGTTATGGTATGCAAGTGCGTGAGTAAAGGTACATATACGGTTTAATCACTAGCGTTTGTTGCTTCAGTAAACGTTGGGATGGGTAATCTACAAAGTTTCGAGACTGAGCGCTTATATATGCCAGATGCCGTTTTAAGCGTTGCTACTCGAACGAGGTTGTCTGTTCCAGGATGAAGTTCGATGACACGTCCTAATTTCCATTCGTTAGGGGAGACGCGGTCATCCTTGATAATAGCAATGTCATTGAGCTGTAAGTTGCCCTCCTCAGTTCGCCATTTAGGACGCGATTGCAGGTGTGAAAGCCAGTCTGCGCTCCAGCGATGCCAAAATTGTCGGGTTATTTTCTGTCCTTCTAGAAATTGAGTATTTAGAGCGATGTCCTTAGATGTGGGATCAGGAAGAGCCATCATAGCGTCTCCAATAAGAAAATGGGCAGGAGTTAAAGGGGAGAGATCATCCGGATCGGCAGTCAAAGGACATAGCGGTCGAGAATTTAGACACGCTTCGATTTGAGCAAGTACGGTTGACAGTTGCTCATACGTCATGCATACACCTTTAAAGGTGCGGTAGAGATGCGTTTTAACAGCCTTCACGTTGGCTTCCCATAATCCTCCAAAATTTGGGCTATGTGGTGGATTGAAGTGCCATTGTATATTTCGGGCTGTCAGCTCTGGGACCACAGTGTTAGACAAATTTTGCAGAAAATCGTTTTGCCAAAGTTGAAGAGATTTATCTGCGCCAACGAAATTTGTCCCACAGTCGCTGTACATATGTTTGCAGAATCCACGGCGACCAATAAAGCGCTGAAGGGCCCAAAGGAAATGTTGGGTAGAGACTCCCGTAACTGCCTCCAGGTGTATGGCTTTAGTTGCTAGGCAGATTAAAACAGCTATGTAAGCCTTGTAAGTGTGATGTCCGCGAAATTTTGATGCTTTGATTTCGATGGCACCGGTGAAATCCACTCCTGTGGCTTCGAATACGCGTTTTGGTGGATTGACACGATGAACTGGAAGGTCTCCCATCAGTTGGGAGGATGATTTTGGACGATATTTGAAACATTGGACACATTGGCGAAGAAGTTTTTTGACAGCTTGCTTTCCATTGATGATCCAAAATGTTTGTCTAACAGTCGCTAGGGTGAGTTCGGTGCCTCCATGTAACGTGTTGCGATGAGCGTTTCGAATGACGAGATCCGTAAAGTGATGAGATTTGGGTAAAATGATGGGAGTCCGCTGATTCGCTGAGATGTGTACAGCATTCCTCAGTCTGCCTCGTACTCGAAGAATTTCGTTTTCATCTAAAAAGGGGAGTGAATTCTTTATCGATGATGGTTTCTTCGTTTGCAATCTAGAAATTTCAAAGGCAAATGCTTCTTGTTGGACTATTCGAACAATCTTAGCCAACGCATTTTGAAATTCCTTAACTAGAATTGGACCAGTATGCCGAGTGCCAGGCTTGTGTTGTAGATTGTATAAGTAGCGCTGAATATAGGCCATGACAAATACCAATCTATTGTATGATGAATGGGATGTGATGAACGGGTCAGTTGTGATGCAACTATACTGGTGTGGACCTTTGCTTGTCTATTGTGCTTTCCAAGCTAGAATGGGTCAAGTTGTTGTTTGGCCATTGTCTTTCGGGTAGTTGTAGCCAAGATGGACCAAACCACCACAGATCATGAGCTGCTAGTTGTTGCGGGTTAAGACAATGAGTGGCGCAATCTGCCGGGTTGTCCGCTGTTGGCACATGTCGCCATTGTGATAGAGTGCAGTGCTCCAGAATTTTCCCAATCCGGTTTGAGACAAATGTTTTCCAGCGATTTGGGTCGCCACTAATCCAGAATAAAACTATCATAGCGTCAGACAAATAGTGAACAGGAACCGTTTGATTTGGAATTCGCATCTGTTGACAAATCCACTTTGCCAATTTTGTGGCTAGTACTGCGCCAGAAAGTTCCACTCTAGGAATCGTCAGTGGCTTGATGTCAGTAGATGGGTGTGCACGGTACCGTCCTTGCACTGAGCTCTCAGATAAGCACAAGCCGCATATGCCAGTGAGGATCCGTCGCAGAATATGTGTAATTGAAGTGAGTCAAGGTCGAATCCTAGCCATCTTTGGATATGAAGGTTCTCGATTGCTGGAAGGGAATCGATAAATTCTTGCCATCGGATTTGAATAGGTTGTGGCAGCAATTCGTCCCATTCCAAGGCGGAATAATGGTTATCAGCACGTTGTATTCGTAGGCTCCATACCTCCTTTAGTATCACTTTAGCTGCGGTGATGACTGGAACTATGAATCCCAAGGGGTCGTAGAGACGGGCCACTGTGGAAAGGAGAGATCTTTTAGTGAAGATATTGTTAATTTTGAATTTTATTTTGAATCCATAAAAGTCTCGATTTGGATGCCAATACAAGCCAAGGGTCTTAATCGAATCCTTGTTGTCGATTTCCAGAATGCTTGTGTTCGACATGTGTTCAGGCGGGATGGTACTTAGGAGAGCTGGGTGATTCGCTGCCCATTTCCTCAGCTCCATGCCTGCTGACTGCAATGCTGCGATGAGTTGATCTCGAATTTGTATGGCTCCGTCAATAGTTTCATGTCCACTCTGGACATCGTCGACATAAATCTCGTTGCGTAGCACGTTTTCAGCTAATGGATATCGATCATGTTCGTCTTCTGCTAGCTGATCCATGATGCGGATCGCCGTATAAGGAGCTGATGCTGTTCAGAAGGTAACCGTGTTTAGGTAATATTCTTGAATTTGATCTTGTGCGTCACGCCACAAGATTCGTTGTTATTGAGCATCTTCAAGATGCATGTCGATGCATCGGTACATTTTCTGGATGTCCGCCGCAAATACATATTGATGTAGTCGCCAATTAAGAATGACGCCTCCGAGGTCATTCTGTAATGCTGGGCCAATACATAAGATGTCGTTAAGAGACTTTCCATTGGAAGTTTTGCATGAGGCATCATATACCACACGCACTCTGGTGGTAACGCTGACCTCCTTTACTTCTGCGTGATGGGGCAGAGTACACGAGGAGAAAGCAACTTGTCCATTTTCATCCGTTAGGCGATGTTGGGCTTCTGAGCTCTTGACTTCTAAAATCTGGCCAAGGTCGAAGTACTCCTTGATGACGGATGCATATTGGGTTTGCATCTCAGGTTGTTTCTGCAATTTTCTCTCTAAAAGGTGAAAGCGATTTAAAGCTGTTTGTCGTGATTTTCCTAGAACTTATGTTGGATTAAAGGCGGTCTTCAACGGTAAGCGGACCATGTATTTGCCATTGGGTTGGCGTTCATGCGTGCGTAGAAAATGGTCTTCGCACCACTGCTCCTCAGCTGTATTCTGCCGGTTCGTGCTTTTTTGATCCAGCTCGAACAATTTATGGACCAGGGTGTCTAGATTCGTTTGATGGCATCGGATTGACACCACATGTGTGTGAGAGGCCTTTAATTGGCCGAAAACGATCCAGCCCAGTTGCGTGAGTTGAGCAATCGGCTGGTGTGGAGTTCCTTTCCGAATTTCGGGTAGCATTAGATGTTGGATTACGTCTACGCCCAGTAACAGATCTATACGGTTGGATCGCGTAAAGGTGGGATCTGCTAGTTGAAGTCCTTGCAGATGCTGACATCCTCCTATTGAGATTTGTCCGTGGTAGGTGCGAGGTTAATGACCGAAGGATAAATGCAGTATCAACGAAGATATTAAATTGTGAATCTGTACAGGAAGACAATGAGAATTCGGTACGGGATTTGCATTTATTGTTAGAGTGATTGCCCACTCCTGTGATTTCTGCTAAGACTCAATGACGCTTAAGCCCAAGCATTTGGACAACATGTTCGGTGATGAGAGTTCCTTCGGATCCATGATCAATAAGTGCACGAACCACAGCGGATTGACCAGTTGCGGGATTGTTCAGCTTAACCAAAGCAGTTGCGAGGATCATACTACGAGGGGTGAGTTGAGATGCAACCGCCGTGACGAGTTGAGTTGTATTGGCTCCAATCGACGAGTCGGTAGCTGCAGACGATGAAGGCGCAATTGGTGAACAAAAATTAGAATTAGTACTTGGGTGAGATTGCAGAGTAGGAAAGTGCAAGAGGGTGTGATGACGCTGCCCACATTGCCAGCAATTCCTACTGCTGAGTACACTGAGACTGCGAATGTGAAGGGCTGAGACAGTTAAGACATGCCTTTGTGCGATCAGCAATGAGTTTTCGTGCAAAGCAATCTTTGGAGAGGAAGTCAGGGCAACGCCTCAAAATGTGGTCGTTACTGCAGTGTGCACAACGAATGGGGCCACCAGATCCAGCGGTAGTGTGGAAGCTGCTGCCCTTGTACATAGAGTTGCCTGATTGTTTGCCAGGATGAGGTTGCCTTTGAGATGAAGGCTGCGGAGCGGCTTGCCGCGATGTTGATGAGGTTTGGTAGGTCGTCCGGTTTTCAATGATATCGATGATAACCAGTTAAGGAAGTTTTCCAGAGTCGGGAACGTTGGGATCTCCACAGAACTGCCCAAGCAGTGCTCCCAAGCTTGGAGCGTTGTAGTCGGCAACTTGGTGACTAGGTGATGTACAATCCTGTGGTCACAAGTGCTGATGTTGATCTTGAGTCGTTTAAATTCGTTAATACAAACGTTGGCCGCATTGAGCATGCGCTTGATGTCCAATGAATTCTCCTTGGTGATCATAGGCAGATTGTACAATGCATTCATGTGATGGATAAACTGCAGTCGTGGATTGTTGTACCGCTTGACGATAAGTTGCCAAGCCGTTTTGTAGTTGATTTCAGTTAAGTCCATTTGATGTACATCTTGATCGAGACTAGTCGGTAGAGCTTGTTTCAAGAAGTGGAATTTTTGAACACTAGAAATAGCAGAATTCTCATGGATAAGTTGCACAAACAAATCATAAAAGGCTGGCCAATCTGTAAACTTGCCAGAGAACTTAGGTACAGGCAACTTTGGTAGTTGTACGGAAGACCCTACTGGAGCAGGTATCGCTGTCGAATTATGACTTTGACCACCATCATGAGCAAAAGATTCATTTGTAGCAGGCGGGAAGGCGGTATCATGTGCTTCTAACACCGCGCAGTAGACTGTGATGTAGTCTTCCTCAAACTTATTTGCCAAGCCGCTTGCGAAATATGTGTGCGAATGTGAACATTGGGTTGCAATTTATTGTTGATGGTTGTCGTTGAATTGTTTTGATAACTCTTCCAATTTATTTAACCGCCTTTGAAAATATTGTTTTGTTTTACGGGCTGGGCTATCTTTCTTAAAATTGCTATGTATTTGTTTTAACCGATCAATCATATCAATTTGAAGCGAGTAAATCTTGTCTGCATTGGCAGCGCCATTCTCTCGATCCGATTCTGCGTTTGAGCCACCCTGTTTATTGTCATCGTCGTTTCCCATTTCGCTTGAGTGATTTTGAAATGTACTCAAACTTTGCACTAACACACTCACAACAAACACTTACCGTTTAGCTCAAATGTTGTTGTTGTTGTCCCACGACGGCCAGGCAAGGTCGATGCAAGGTGATGAGCGTTGTAGTCGGGTGTCGTCTTAAAATTTATCAGCAAAGTTCCAGCGAAGACGTGCGAAGTGGAATCAAAGGATAGGCTGCAACTGCACATGAGCCGCAATGTTCCAACGAAGACGTGCGAGTAGCGGGAATGCGACAGGCAGTAACGGCGAGTTAACCGTTGTCTCTTCTGTGTGTGTGTGTAGCGAGTAGACAGCAAATTTAGTGATTGCAGTCCTCTTTGCTTTGCAGTTCAGGTTTAGGTGTGTATTTATGTTGATTTGTAGGTTGCAAAAGACTCCACAAAGTTACAAACTTGACGAGAAGGTCCAATAGGTTATTGGATTGAGTTTGGAATATATTGAAGAAGTCTTGATTGAATTGTTCCCCCCATGGGCCACCAAAAATGTTGTGACAATCGCTATAGTGGAGCTACAGTCAATGATGAGCATGAATTGCTCGGGGGACTTTCAATTCAATTTGAACCAAGATCGACGAGACAGCACCTCACTTCAATATTGTTTATTCACAAACATAGAAATAGTTTTAACAATGTGGGTCGGTAATTTAATTAATATGCAAAATAAGGAAAAACGAATTAAACGCGACCAGAACGCAAGCTTCCTCTATGACTTCTTGCGGACGACTATATTCATTTTAATGTGCGTAGGCAAGGCGAGCTTCTGGTGCTGATCAAAAGAGAGAGTTACAAAGAGAGGGAAGGAACACTCTGCTGTTGTTGGGCTGCTTAACTATTAGGCTAGAAACGCCCGTACACTAGGATAAGATTTATGGAACACATACTCAAAATCAGTTATGACCTAGTGTAGTGGCCAGCTGGCAAAGTATTTGCAAATTCATTCATCTAGCCCATTGTATCTAAAGAGAACAGCTAGGTCGATTGTTGTTGTATTTCATCTGCTTCAGCCACTCTCCTACGCTCTTGTTCAGACGAATCATGCTATCTCGCTCGCATAGCGCATAGAACTGTATGTTGTCTCTCTTCTCGCATATACTGCATCGAGAGTAGACAGAAGGAATGTTCAAAAACGGATCATGCGATTAAACAGTTAGAAAAAAGCTTTTGAAAGTTACGCAACAGAAATCTGCATAGAGACACAAAAGCGCGTGGCTTGATTTCATTTCAAGAAAAGCATTTCAAGCGGACAGACGTTTATTTATACACACATATTTAAGTGCGAATACTTTGAGGTTATTTAACCTGCAAAAAGAGTTAACGTTCATTAAACGCACTCAAGACGAATCCGTCCTTGTCCAGTGTATCCAGCCTAAAGTACCAGCGTGATTTCTGTGCACAGGTGATATTTAGTGTAGCAGACATGCGTAGCAGTCTCTAAGCCTTCTCGCCAGCGGAGCACCCTCAGTTTGTGTACATACATATTTTCTTAAGCAAGCAGTGTCGTCTTAAAGCAAAGCGCATGTGCAAGCAGATTCTCTTCTAAGCAGTGCAAGCAGTTTCGCGTTGCCAATCAAATGATTTGAAATCTTCTTTGTAAATTTTGCAGCATAGATTACTATGTTCGCCTTTTTATATCCATAATACTTCGTAATGAAATAAGTAATAACTAAAGTAAAGTAAACTTAGGTTAAGTAACGTACATTTCCCAATTTCACACTTTACGCTCAGCATATGCTAAACAATTAGGCGCAGGTGCCCTAATGTATATATATTGGTAGGAGGTTTACTTTTAATCTGCAGCAGCATCACAAGCGAATCGCTGGGCCCAACGAACGCATCGATGGATTAAATATGTGTGAGTACAAACCTAAAAACAAACCAACATACCGTAAACTTTGATATGAATGGCAGCCTTCTGCTCGACCAGTCAATTTTAGTTAAAAATCCCTGAATCTTCATTCTGGTAATTTGTAGGCTGCTTGAAGAAACCTTTTGGCTGGCATGTGACTTGAATTTCGTTTATTTTATTTTCTTTTGCAAATCATTAAACCATTGGTTATATATATATGTCTATGATTTAAGCCTTTTTGAAGTTTTGGAATAAATGAAGTGTTATTTGATTTTGAAATGATTCAGTAGTGAATATTTATCCGGTTCGTCGGTGTCCGATATGAGACAACAATCATGTATAGAAGTTGAGTGATCTGATTGGAGGTCTGAATAAGGGGTAGTCGTACAAATTTCCTATCAAGCTACCAAGGCAGGGAGGGTATAGAACAGGGTATAAACAACATCTAAGTTACCCTGATCGTCGATCTGAATTACTTACAGCTTATAGTTACTTTTGTGTGGTTTATATGTATACAGTTCGGACTGATTCCTTATATTTTGTTTTGATTTTGTAGAGTTCTGCAAAGTGCACTTATTATTGTGCTAGTGTGTGTCATTGTAGGATAAGGAAAAAACCCACACCCCATCCGGCGAGCTGAAGTCAGAAGAACACTAGAAGTGCACGTCCTCCAAATTCTAGTATGCACCAGTTGGTGGTATTGAAAACCCAACCGTACGCACACGCTACACAATTGGCGCCCAACGTGGGGCCGACTGATTGACTGATTCTTTCCGATCCCACGTTTGGATTTTCAATTGAGTAGCTCACGCTACACAATTGGGAAGCCAAGCATGTGAGAACCAAAGCTTCGCACTAACACCAGCGGTCAGCAAATGTCAGTCGCCTTCACGACAATTGTTCTGATTTTTCCATCCAACTAAATCACAATTTTTGTTATTTTCAAACCATATGTGGATTTTTAGACCTCTTGAATTGCGACTTCAATTCGGCAAGCGGATTGGTAGACGAGAGTAGCGAACCTGATACTAGCAGTTGATGATCATTTCTTATAATTTCTCGTATGTAAATAGAATGCTGTCTTATCTCGTGTATGGGTTACAGAACCACTGTCTTGGAAAAGCGATTTCAATTCGGTGTATTCGCGGATTGGTCGACCAGAGGTGGCTGAAAATAATACGAGTAGTCGCTTGCTATAACCAAATCTTTTTCTTTTTCATCAGTGGCATACTTGGAATAACAAGCACCTAGAGGAGCACTTGGGAGCTTGACCAGTATGTTTACTCAGACTCAGTGAAGATCAATAGATCCTTGTAGATTGCAATAGATAGCTATAAGTAAGCAAGATCGACGATATACATGCTTGATGACTTTCATTATGGATATCGACGAACCAATTTTCATGAATTTAAAGGGCATAGCCGAAAAAGCCTGGGAAAAGTGCCCCAGGAGATTTATGAATATTTTGAATCAGGGATTGTAGCTATTATCTTGGAGGGTATGGACATCAAATTTCAAGTCAATAGGTCTATTGGTTGACGAGTTATATGCAGAAATACTGAAACATAAATAATGAAATATCTGGTCCTATATCCCGTTTTATCATGCAACGTTGACTGAAAATTAATAAGATTTAACGCACTTATCCATTACAAAATTCATGAATTTGTACTCCCATTACTTTGGTCCGAAAATCGTGGTCAAAGTTTTCCAAATTTCAAATGACCACTTTCCAGATTTGACAATACCACGGAATTTTTACAGCTGATGTATCTTTTAACCATCTAAATAATACCAAAAACTCAGATTTTTTTAAGTGGTGCAACAATGTCAAATAAACAAAAAACATACGAATATACAGGGTGTCCCGGGAACTTTTACAAGTATTTGAATGCCCAATAGAACACAAAGAGAGGAACATTTTTTGTTCTTGCACCATGTGTCTAAATTGCGCCGTTTATGAGTTACAGTGATTCGAAGTGAATGCAGTTTATTTCGAAACTACTTGTTTAATAGTACAATTTTTTTGTAACTTATGAGTTTTCTTTCAAAAATTCGAATTTGATTGTCAAAATAAATTTTAATGAATTTTAAAGCAAGTTGTTTCGAAATAAACTGCATTTACCTTGAATCACTGTAACTCATAAACGGCTCAATTTAGACACATGGTGCAAGAACAAAAAATGTTCCTCTCTTTGTGTTCTATTGGGCATTCAAATACTTGTAAAAGTTCCCGGGACACCCTGTATATATTTAGGTTGTTAATTTATTTTAGTCCTCATCGCTGTTTTCGTTTATAATGGTACCAGTTGATTTAAATATATTGGTCAGCATCTCGGCAGGCTTAATGATCCGTGACTTAAACCTTGCATTACTCAGGTAGAATATAACTGCAGCTATATGTGAGCAACAGCCAACTGTTCGCATGCCATTAGGGCAGGTGCAATAGTGACCCATTATGCAGTCAAGAGTTTGGCCATTAGGTGTATATTTGATGAAAATGTGATATGTTTTTATACTCTGTACCGTAGGTACATAGAGTATTATAAGTTTGTGCAAAAGTATGTAACATCCAGAAGGAAGCATCTCCGACCCCATAAAGTATATATATTCTTGATCAGCATCAACAGCCGAGTCGATGTAGCCATGTCCGTCTGTCCGTCCGTCCGTCCGTCTGTCCGTATGAACGCACAGATCTCAGAGATGGTAAGAGATAGAGGTTTGACATGTATGGGACATATGCTTCTTATGTCTGCAGGCAGATCAAGTTTATTTTTAATTTTGGCCACGCCCCCGCAATATGGAAAAAAGTCATGTCTCCCACTGTTTTGAAGATAGGTGGCTTGTTCCTTTTGGAAATATTTAGTTATTAGGATAACTTATCGATCCGCCAAAGAAATGAAGAAGGTCGGATGAACGGTTTTCGAGTTCTGATCAAAAGACAAATTTTCTTGGTACAGAGTATGTTATAGTCGAGCTTGACCGACTTTCTTTCTTGTTTTATTAATGTGTCTTAAATTTATATGTATCCGCAGTAAGCTCGGACTTTCGTTGAAGTACTCCATATTTATGGTGTCATCTGTATTTTGTAATTCCGCCAAATAACAAATCGATTGCGAATACTGATATGATCCGCCAAAATTTATTTTAAGCTCACTTTCGAAGAATTCAGGGAAGTCAAGTAGATCGGAACTGTTAATATTAGCGAATTTTACTTTTTTTCTAATTAACCCCTATCTTTCCACCTCATCCGCCAACAGATTACCAGCATTCATCTTTTTCTTAAAATGTTCTAAGATTTGATCAGAAAGCTCACGATCAATAGTGAGTCGTTTCCCAAACTTGTTATTGAGATAGCACGCTATCTTGCGAAGGATTTCTATTTTTGGCAGCATTTTATTGTCAACTTTCCC
Organism: Lordiphosa fenestrarum; assembly: GCA_035044985.1. Lineage (NCBI taxonomy): Eukaryota > Metazoa > Arthropoda > Insecta > Diptera > Drosophilidae > Lordiphosa > Lordiphosa fenestrarum. Next base: position 19,733 of record JAWNNO010000419.1, on the reverse strand, counting down.
ACCGAGAAGCTGGTATTTTTGTTTCAAGATTCCATGCACAGCTTCCACTGCCCACCTGATTTTGGTCACAATCCGGAATTTATTTATTCCAAGGTCGGCAGCTGATTTCCTTTTCCCCTCAGAGCTGGCATAAGAACTTCATAGCCTCTTCCTTCCAATTCAGCGACTGCATCTCTAAACCCGCGATCAACCACAATTAAGTCTCCTGGCTGAAGCAATTTTTGTAGCCCATTCTCACCATGAAGCAACTGTTTGATTATTGTGGCGTCATTTATATTCGCTGTATACGGTCCTGCCATGTCAATAATACAGCCGTTTGTGGTACAAATTGTAAATGGTTTACACAAGGCAACTATTTTCTGACCTGAGTACGACTTCCTTTGGTAGCTGTTATTGGTGTATGTACCATTATAAACGAAAACAGCGATGAGGACTAAAATAAATTAACAACCTAAATATATATATTCGTATGTTTTTTGATTATTTGACATTGTTGCACCACTTAAAAAAATCTGAGTTTTTGGTATTATTTAGATGATTAAAAGATACATCAGCTGTAAAAATTCCGTGGTATTGTCAAATCTGGAAAGTGTTCATTTTAAATTTGGAAAACTTTGACCACGATTTTCAGACCTAAGAAATGGGAGTACAAATTCATGAATTTTGTAATGGATAAGTACGTTAAATCTTATTAATTTTCAGTCAACGTTGCATGATAAAACGGGATATAGGACCAGATATTTCATTATTTATGTTTCAGTATTTCTGCATATAACTCGTCAATAGACCTATTGACTTGAAATTTGATGTCCATACCCTCCAAGATAATAGCTACAATCCCTGATTCAAAATATTCAAAAATCTTCTGGGGCACTTCTCCCAGGCTTATTCGGCTATGCCCTTTTTCAACCAACTTTTTATAAGAGAAAACCATGCCTGTTACACACAGTCCTGAAAGTGCTCTACAAGAAGTAGATCCGTTTTGCGGAGGCTGCAACGAGGTTGTCAATAACTTTGAGATGACCGGTATTTCACCGTGCGGGCATAAATTTCACAAACGATGCATATTAGATGCTCTTCAAATAGAAAATATTTGTCCTGTGTGCAAAATCCTTTGCACCCGTGAGCGATTGTCCTTATCGAATAATAACTTGGCAGCCGAGCTTATCGACGTTAATAACGAAGCGCCATTAACCGGTACTCAGCCTGGCCAAGAACAGAATTTAAATAGTCCTTCAGCGAGTATCGCACAGGCGAACAGAAATGCTCGCGGTAGAAGATTGAATCGTGGTAGTGGAAAGAGTATGCCAAGGGGCATGTCCACTAGACATACCAATAGAAGTATTACTGCTCCTTCCTCAAATGCAAATGCGAGTTTGGACTCAATACAGAACGAGATTCAAAGTGACCAGAGTAATATAGCTAGAATCGTTCAAGAAGCTGTACAATCACAGCAACAACAGCTCATGCAACATTTAACAGATTTTGTTCAGTCACAGTGGTCTGCACTCCAGATGGCAAGATCAGATTCTGCCACACCAGCTACACCATCAGTAGCACCCATAGATGTCAATAGTCATTTGAATAACAGAGCCCGACAAAATCGACAAAATGGCCCGCCCAACAGTAATGTGTATTCATTTCGAACAACAATTCAACCTGAAAAAGTGGCAAACATTATTCAGAGTTGGCACCTGAAGTTCGATGGGTCGAAAGTAGGATTACAAACCGAAGAGTTTTTATACAGGATTCGTGCCCTGACAATACAAAATTTGCAAGGTAGTTATCATCTTTTATGTGATCACTTGCATCTGTTATTCGGAGGCAAAGCAAATGAATGGTTTTGGAAGTTCCATCAATCCAACCCGAATTTTACCTGGAATGATTTTTGTATCGATTTTCGCAAGAAATTCGAAGATATTGATACCGATACTGATATATGGGAGTTGATACATTCCAAGCGACAGACGGATAAAGAACCATTTGAGGAATACCAATTCGCTGTCGAGAAATTGGTAGGGCGACTACGCAACCCCATTTCAGAAGATTCTTTAGTTTGACTCCTAGTTCGTAATGCTAAGACATCACTCCGGTATGAACTAATGCACTTGGGCATAGGTACATTATCGCGATTGAGAGAAGAAATACGCATACATGAACAATTTTGTAGACAACAGAAACCTCAAATTCAGAGAAGCAATTATGCGTATCGTCAAGGTGTTTCTGAAATAGAAGAAGAGCAACAAGAAGTCGAAGCATTTCAGCGCAAATTAACAAAGTGCTGGATCTGTGGGCAACAGGGACATCGATTCGATGACTGCATGGAGCCGCGAACAATATTTTTTTACGGTTGCGGCACAAAGGATACCCTTAAGTCCAAATGCTCAACTTGTAACCCTTCCGGAAACTACCAAAGGGGTGCGCAGACGAATTCCAATCTGTCGCATCCGAAACCCTTAAATGTAATGTTAATACTCAAACTGAAGCCATTACAGCTTCAAACCTGAGTCCGCAAGTTAAGCACCCTGATCAATTTACTGGATCAAAACCTTTTAACATTCATTCCCAACAATTTCATGTCCGGCTAGCTCATTATACAGCCACTCGTAATCGTATTTTTGGCGACTTAAGCTGTATTGAGCAGCAAAATAGTCTACCCAAGCGTTCCACCTTGCGAGCTCGAGCGTTTTGGAAGAGAGTTCGCGATAGCCGTAAACATTTTATTTCTTCAATTTTTCTCAACTCTGACAATTGTGTTTACACTGACATTAGTATTGAGGGCCACAGTTATTTAGCTCTGCTTGATTCTGGAGCCACAATCAGTTGTTTAGGCAGTAGAGCTGCAGATGATTTGTTAGCGCACCCCAAAGTGAAAAGTGCTCGGGTCGAATCAAGACTGCAAACAATGCAGAATGTCAAGTTGTAGGTCGTTTATCAACGGAAGTAACATACCAAGACTTAACAAAACCCCTAGAATTGTACATTATCCCTGACTTAAAGCAAGACGTTTATTTAGGCGTTACCTTTTGGAGAGATTTTGGCTTATTGGATAAGATAATGAATAGCGATAATCATGTTCAAGAACTTAAAGTAGGTAGAGAGGATGAAGATGAAGAAGCTCCCAAAGTTCATTTGTTAACGCTTAGCCAGCAGAAAAGATTAGACGCAGTGATCTGCAAGATTCCATCGTTCGAAAAGGAAGGGCTAGGGCATACACAGTTAATCGAACATAGTATCGATGTAGGCAATGCCACCCCCATTAAACAAAGGCATTGGCCCGTATCTCCAGCAAAAGAAAAACTCATGTTCGCCGAGATTGAGCACATGTTGTCTCTAGGCGTAATTGAGGAATCGAAGAGTGCGTCGAGTAGTAATTGTGTCCTAGTAAAGAAAGGAGAAAAAGTTCGTATCTGTTTAGACTCACGAGAGGTAAAAAAAAGTACCAAAAAGGACGCTTACCCACTCCCACACATCGATGGCATCCTCAGCCGTCTCCCTCCTGCTCATAACTGGTCTAGATATGAAGCATGCTTTTTGGCAAATACCATTAGGAGAAAAATCTCGCCAATATACAGCATTTACAATCCCAAACAGGCCTCCATACCAGTACGAGGATATGCCGTTCGGATTGTGTAATGCTGCGCAATCGTTATGCCGACTTATGGATCTCGTTATCCCTGCTCATCTACGGACAAGAGTATTCGTCTATTTAGACGACCTTTTGGTTCTTTCCGACGATTTCGATTCCCATATGAATCTCTTATTAGAAATTGCAGGATACTTTAGAAAAGCCAATTTAACAATAAACATTGCTAAGTCCAAATTTTGTATGAAGGAGATAAAGTAAGCCAGTTAAGAACGGACCCTGGCAAGGTCGCCGCTATTAATGATTTTCCCGTGCCAACTACTGTAAAACAACTCAGAATGTTTTTAGGACTTTCGGGATGGTACCGACGTTTTGTTGAAAATTACGCCAGCATCAGTCTCCCATTAACCGAGTTTTTGAAAAAGAATAAGCCTCTAGATTGGAACAGTCAAGCAGATGAAGCATTTCAACACTTAAAGTCCAAATTGACTTCTGCTGCAATCTTGAGCACACCCGACTTTTCAAGACCGTTTTTGTTATTATGCGATGCTAGTCTGCATGGATTAGGTTGCGTGTTAGCACAAGAGAGCGAAGATGGCACAGAGATGCCTATCGCATACATGTCTGTGAAGCTGTCAAAAGCGCAGCGGAACTATTCAGTCACAGAGCTCGAGTGCCTAGCCGTGATCAAGGGTATCTGCAAGTTTCGTGCATACATTGAGGGACAAGAGTTCACCGTGATCACAGATCACGCTTCTTAACAATGGTTAATGAGGCAAAAAGACCTCTCAGGCAGGCTTGCTAGATGGTCCATCCGTTTGCAAGGATTCGTATTTACGATTAAACATCGGAAAGGATCGCAAAACGTGGTTGCCGACACATTGTCACGCATAGACGAAGCAATAGAAGAATGTGTAAAAACCGGACCCATAATTGATTTAGAATCCGAGGAATTCACCTCGAGCGAATATCTTGATCTAATAGCACGCGTTAAACAAAATCAGTCGAAATTACCGGATCTTCGTATCATTGATAATTTCGTATACAAGCGGAATGAACATGCATCAGGTGATCGATTACAAGAGTCACAGTCCTGGAAACTCTGGATTCCGTCTGGACTCGTTGAAGGAGTACTGCATCGCGCACACGATCCGCCAGATTCTGCTCATTGTGGAATTGCGAAGATGATCGAGAAAATAAAAAGATTTCTTTTCTGGCCTAACATGGTATCGCAAATAAGAGACTATGTATCTAAATGTCCAATTTGTCGAACTACCAAAAGTGCCAACATTGTTCTAAGACCTCCAATGGGAAAGCCAATGCAGTCTGAAAGGCCGTTTCAGAAGCTTTACATGGATCTCTTAGGACTATGTCCCCGCTCGAAACACGGAAACATTGGACTTTTAATTGTGGTAGACCATATTACAAAGTTTCACTTCCTTCATCCGCTAAAGAAGTTCACGTCAGCCAGAATTTGCGACTTTTTAGAGAAACACGTATTCTATACTTTTGGTGTTCCTGAAACCATTCTGACTGACAACGGGTCGCAATTTAAATCAGGCTGGTTTAAATCGCTTCTAACCCGTTTTGGTATAGCACAGATATATACTGCGATATACTCCCCTCAAGCGAATGCAAGTGAACGCGTAAATAGATCTGTCCTGGCCGCAATACGAGCGTATATCGGTAGTGATCACACTAACTGGGACTCAAACTTGAGTGAGATTAGTGGATCTTTGAGAGACAGCATCCACCGCAGCACCGTCTTTTCGCCATACTTTTTGTGTTTTGGCCAAAACATGGTTCTGGATGGGCGCGACTATAAACTTTTACGTCAACTGAACTCAGTGAGTGATGATATTATCTTAGAGTGGCCTGATGCGTTGCAAATCGCACGCAGAAGAGCGAAAGAAAGTATCGCTAATGCACACGAGGTGAATGCTAATAGATATAACCTTCATAGCAGGAAAACAGAACTGAAAGTAGGAGATCTTGTCTTTGCCAGGAACTTCGCTCAAAGTAACGCTGGAAAAAGGTTCAGTAGTAAATTAGCTCCCTTGTTTATTAAGGCCAAAGTGCACCGAAAACTAAGTAAAGCGTACTATGAATTGATAAATGAAGATGAGAAGTCATTAGGCGTTTATCACTTGAAAGACATCCAGAAATGAATTGTCGGATCCAGCTGTCTGTCTTTTCAGTTAAGGACCTCTCGAGGTATGACTGTCGATGCATTAACTGCGTTGTAGTGGCCAGCTGGCAAAGTATTTGCAAATTCATTCATCTAGCCCATTGTATCTAAAGAGAACAGCTAGGTCGATTGTTGTTGTATTTCATCTGCTTCAGCCACTCTCCTACGCTCTTGTTCAGTCGAATCATGCTATCTCGCTCGCATAGCGCATAGAACTGTATGTTGTCTCTCTTCTCGCATATACTGCATCGAGAGTAGACAAAAGGAATGTGCAAAAACGGGTCATGCGATTAAACAGTTAGAAAAGAGCTTTTGAAAGTTACGCAACAGAAATCTGCATAGAGACACAAAAGCGAGTGGCTTGATTTCATTTCAAGAAAAGCATTTCAAGCGGACAGACGTTTATTTATACACACATATTTAAGTGCGAATACTTTGAGGTTATTTAACCTGCAAAAAGAGTTAACGTTCATTAAACGCACTCAAGACGAATCCGTCCTTGTCCAGTGTATCCAGCCTAAAGTACCAGCGTGATTTCTGTGCACAGGTGATATTTAGTGTAGCAGACATGCGTAGCAGTCTCTAAGCCTTCTCGCCAGCGGAGCACCCTCAGTTTGTGTACATACATACTTTCTTAAGCAAGCAGTGTCGTCTTAAAGCAAAGCGCATGTGCAAGCAGATTCTCTTCTAAGCAGTGCAAGCAGATTCGCGTTGCCAATCAAATGATTTGAAATCTTCTTTGTAAATTTTGCAGCATAGATTACTATGTTCGCCTTTTTATATCCATAATACTTCGTAATGAAATAAGTAATAACTAAAGTAAAGTAAACTTAGGTTAAGTAACGTACATTTCCCAATTTCATACTTTACGCTCAGCATATGCTAAACAATTAGGCGCAGTTGCCCTAATGTATATATATTGGTAGGAGGTTTACTTTTGTTCTGCAGCAGCATCACAAGCGAATCGCTGGGCCCAACGAACGCATCGATGGATTAAATATGTGTGAGTACAAACCTAAAAACAAACCAACATACCGTAAACTTTGATATGAATGGCAGCCTTCTGCTCGACCAGTCAATTTTAGTTAAAAATCCCTGAATCTTCATTCTGGTAATTTGTAGGCTGCTTGAAGAAACCTTTTGGTTGGCATATGACTTGAATTTCGTTTATTTTATTTTCTTTTGCAAATCATTAAACCATTGGTTATATATATAGTATATGTCTATGATTTAAGCCTTTATGAAGTTTTGCCGGCCAAATATGGAGCTATTTAATATTCTGTTTAACAATAAATGAAGTGTTATTTGATTTTGAAATGATTCAGTAGTGAATATTTATCTGGTTCGTCGGTGTCCGATATGAGACAACAATCATGTATAGAAGTTGAGTGATCTGATTGGAGGTCTGAAGCTACCAAGGCAGGGAGGGTATAGAACAGGGTAAAAACAACATCTAAGTTACCTGATCGTCGATCTGAATTACTTACAGCTTATAGTTACTTTTGTGTGGTTTATATGTATACAGTTCGGACTGATTCCTTATATTTTGTTTTGATTTTGTAGAGTTCTGCAAAGTGCACTTATTATTGTGCTAGTGTGTAGCATTGTAGGATAAGGAAAAAACCCACACCCCATCCGGCGAGCTGAAGTCAGAAGAACACTTGAAGTGCACGTCCTCCAAATCCTACTATGCACCAGTTGGTGGTATTGAAAACCCAACCGTACGCACACGCTACACTAGGCTTTGAAGTTTCTGGCACAGTCCGCAATGAAGAGAACAAACAAAAATTAATCTTAAAGAAAAATCGTGTCCAAGACTCTTATAAAGAAATCGGGCTAATAATAGATCAGCCGAAAATAGGTGAGGGCAATACCAATGATGGTAACACCGCGCGTCGTTTTTTTTCTAATCCACAGTTGGCCAGCGAGATTACTGGAATTGATTTAGAGCTCATTTAAAGATTTATAATTTTATTACAAGTTCTTTCTTGCTCTAAGGCTATTGATGGAAAGAAATATGAAGAATATGCTTTGCGAAATGCTGAACTGTACAATTAGAAATATCCTTGGAGAAACATGTCCCCAACAGTTCACAATATTTTGTATCATGGCAAGGATATTATTGAATATAATATATTTCCAGTAGGGGGGCTGTCTGAAGAAGCACAGGAAAAAAGAAACATAGATTATAGATATTATAGGGACCATAACACCAGACAAATTTCGAGAAGTGCCACGACTGAAGATCTTTTTCATATGCTTTTATCTTCATCTGATCCATTTGTTTCAAGTAAACGGTAAATGTGGAAATCAGATTCAATTGACATGGATAAGGAAGCAGAGAATCTATTGGTTAAGGAAATGCCAGATATGTATCTTTCAGATATTTTAGAAGCTTATTAATTAGATGAAATATAGATAAAAAAAAATAAAAAAAACACAAATTTTTCTATAAAATGTATGAAAATTTATGGAATTTGCATGGGAGCTATACCTAAATCATATCCGATTAGCTTGAAACTTGGTAAAATTGTGAAACCAACTAAACAAATAAGTTTGACAGAAATGTGGCACCGTACATTAATATTTGTGGATTACTTTGACCAAAAATCAGCACTTTAGCTTTAAGGGGGTCATCTCATTCAAAACCCGTATTTTGGACCCTTTTTAAAAAAATTCTTATTTGAAAACGCAAAGAATAATTGAAAACTTTTTTTATTTATTGTATTACAAAAGTTTCAAAGTAAATAAAAAAATTGTTTTTGCCTCGATACGTTCAAAAAGTAATGAGACTTCAAAGTTGGTGGTGAAAAAAAAAGTGTCGTCACGGTGGCCACGATTCCGGGTCTCCGGAGCGTCTGAAATGGAAAAAAAAACGGGGTTAATTTTGTGATTTTTTTTGACAAAATGGCGGCCATTCAAAAAAAAAAATTTCAATTTCGGGCTTTTTTTTGTAGTTTAGTGTATAAAAAAATAGTAAAAAATTTTTTAAAATTATGGTCGAGGTTCACCCGAGAATGGTGACAATTCTGCGTCGATTCCACTTTGTTTCATGAAAATCGGTTCAGTTGAACTGGAGATATCATGGCCGCCAGTTCGAAAAACGTGGTTTCGAGATATACAAGTTTAAAGTTTGAAGTTGTTTTTTTGCATCAAAAACAAATTGAAATGAAAAATTTTAGTATGCAGTTTTAGAAATTCGACAATTCTCCGTCGATTGCATTTGGGTTCATCAAAATCGGTTCCATAGAACTGGAGAAAAGTGACTTCGAAGTTCAAAAACGTGATTTTGAAGACACTCAAAGAAAATTTTAGGCAATAAAACATTTTTTTTTTGTGAAATACTTACATATATCAGACTGCAACGCCAGCAAACGCGAATCTGAAAAGAACGCTTTGAACGAAATTCGGTAGTTGCTTCAATCCGTTGCATTCAAAAAGTAGCCAAACTAAGCAAATCGCATTTTGACGAAGACCTTGCTTCACAAAAAAGGCTGTATCTTCTAAAGTATTTCGAATTTCTAAAAATCCTTTTAGGGGCATATTCACAACTACCCAAGCTATAAATAAATGCAAAAAAAAAAAGTCGAAAAAAAAGTTGCTCAATGAGAAGACTCCCTTAATAGTATGGCTTGCAGGAGCTTCAAAAGGAACATATTTTACGAAATGTTGACTTTGTCCCTCTATATCTCCGGTACTGCTCACTCAATTGTAATAAACTTTTATTTATTTGAAATCTTGAACAATTCCTAATCAAACAAAAAATTGAGTTCAAAATATTGAGCGGTTCAAAAGTTACAGAATTTTTTCCAAGGTAAAACGATTCTGGACCACTGTGCGTCGTATCTTTTTGAAATGTTAAGCTTTTGCGGATCTAGAAGGACGTATAATTTAGTGTGCTTACGTTACAGGCTGTCCTACTTCGAAACAGTGCTTTATTTTCGCTGTTCGCAGTTGGAATCAGCTGCCCCATAGTTTAAAAACCATAAGTAGCGCCACGCAGTTTAAAATAAAATTAGAATCTCACCTCAAAACTGAATTATAATTTAAAAATTATAGGGAAACACTAGGAGGAAGAAGCAAATCTAAAAACAAAAAATATTTAAAATTAATATTTTAGTTTTAATTTACAAAATTGTTCTTGAAAATTGCACATCTATGTCTAAGTTTCAATATGGTTCCAGGAAACCTGTTTTTAGATTATAATGCATGTAGGAAGTAAGTTATTTCTTCACTAATTTGAATGTTTTTTTTTATTTTGTTTGCCTCTGTGACTAGCGCAATCTATATATATCAGGGATGCAAACCGGTTCTGAACCGAACCGGTTTTGAACCGAACCGAACCGCTTCTTCCAGCTGGCGAACCGAACCGCAAACCGAACCGACTTTCTTTCAGATATGCTGAACCGAACCAAAAACCACAAATAAAAACGGTTCGGTTCGGTTCAGTTCTCTGACGAGTTTTAGGAGGAGTCGCTTTTTTGAGTATTTGAATCGTTTCCCCAAGATAATTTTCATACAATTCGTTCGACGCTCTAAATAAATAGCGATGCCGCCGAACTAATCATATACCTGTCAGTAATCTGTATTTTTTCCTCTAGAAGACAATATATTAAATTTTTTGTGGTAATTCCTTATCCTGATTCAATATTAGACAGAAGTTTTTTCTCATATAATATGATAAATAGGGTAGGTAGGATGCACGTATTCTTTTCTAGCTGTCATTCTCTCTTTTGAAAAGGCATTCCTCTAGGAACTTATAGACAAATCCTGGAAATCCGACATAATAAACTTTGGACATTCTTCTATGGATTTTAAAGATATTCAAATGGATTATAGGAATTAAATTTCAAAAGTTTTCGAAAAGTCACATTACTACAAAAAATCATATTCTTTCATAATGTGCCTTTGTGAACCACTGAACCGAACCGAAACCGAGGTTCAGTAAGCTCCAAAAACCAAGTATTGAACCAAACCGGTGGCTTAGAAACTTTCTGAACCACTGAACCGAACCAGTTCTTATTTTCGAGTGGTTTGCATCCCTGATATATATAAAGTTGTTCAACCTGACTAATTGACTGATTGGTGACCGCCGCATTGCCTAAACGGTAAGAGATAGAAGGATGAAATTTTAACAGAAGTTTCCTTATGTGGTGAAAGTGCGTACTAAGGCGGGGTTTTGGAAAATTCCTTTGGAAAATGTGGAAAATTCAAAGAAAACTGTTGTATGCAACTTTTTTGTTTTTCATCCGGTCATGCTCAAATTTATTTTCAGAGATCTATATAAAAATTCAACATTAACTGCATACCACACTTCCGGAAAATTCACCCCCTGGATGGAAATTTGGTGGTCAGGGTTGAATGAGTTAAAATTTAGTTCCCAGCGAATAGCTGCAAAATTATTTTCGAAGTTACCCATAAAAAATATATAAGCAAAGTGACTTTCAACTTTTGGAAAATCTACCTCCAAAGTCGGAAAATGGGCGGAAAACTGTTGTATTCTAATTTTTTGTTTTTCATCCGATTAGGTTCAAACTCATTTTCAAAGATCTATATGAAAATTCAACAATGACTGCATGCCATTTTTCCGGAAAATGCACCCCGCTTGGTGGAAATTTGGTGGCAAAGGTTGTAGGGGTTGAATTTTAGTTCCCAGCGATTAGCTCCAAATTTAATTTCAAAGTTACTCATAAAAAAAAAAAGCTACGTGACTTTTTAATTTTGGAAAATCTACCCCAAAGTCGGGAAATGGGCGGAAAACTTTTACATGGACTTTTTATTTTTTTATCCGATCGGGTTTTAACTCAATTTCAAAGATCTTAATGAAAATTCAACAATAACTGCATACCATTTTTCCGGAAAGTTCACCCTTTGGGTGGAAATTGGCTGGTCAAGGAATAATTGGCGAAAGTTCCCAGCGATTAGCTGCTAACTCATTTTAAAACTACTCACAATTAAATACGAAATCGATAACTTTCAAATTTTGGAAAATCTATTCATAAAGTCGGAAAATGGACTTTTTGTTTTCCTTTCGATCGGATTCAAGCTCATTTTCTAAGCTCAATTTGGAAATTCCAAAAAAATTATGTTCACTTTTGTGGGTTGGAGCAAATTTGAACTTTCTCTTGATTAAATTCAAATTCATTTTCAAATTTACACATATAAAAATATGGAATTTGTGAATATATATTTTAAATATTAGAAAAATCTAATTTTAAGAATATAGTATATACTTTATGGGTTCGGAGATGCTTCCTTCTGGCTGTTACATACTTTTGCACAAACTTAATATACTCTATGTACCTACGGTACAATGTATAAAAAGTACGGAGTACGTGAATTTAAATATTTTTAAAATCAACCCACAAAGCTCCATAAACATTTTGAAAGCATCACATTATAAAATATTACCAGCATGATAAATTATTAACAAATTGATGCAAAGCGAGCGAAGCCGCTGGTAAATAATGCTATTAATATATAAGTTTCTGTAACTTGTAGCGTTAGGATGATACCAAAATAAATAATAATAATAATAATAATAATAATATATAGTTAGTTTTTTTCATTTCTCTCTTATTTATATAAAAATGTTAATGTTGAAAATATAAAAAAAGCAATAAACTATATAAATATACATATGTAGTCATGTTCAAAGAAGGGAAATTTGTATAACTTTAAGTAGGGATATTTGTTTAATATAGAATAATTGTAAGTCTTAATTTTAATTTGATTATTCTGTTAAAAAAGAAACTTTCTGTAAAATTAACTTTAGTGAAATTGCCGTTGTGACTAGTGCATTAATTAAAGGAAGTCCTTGTAGCTGGTTCCTGCTTCCTGGGAAGCATCAAACAAAATAAATACTAATCAAGCTGCTTATACCTAAATGTACAATATATGGAAATTAATCCTTCATTTGCTATTATCCAGTAAGCAACATCTGATAGTCCTTAAGCACTTGCACTCTGAAAATCAAAAAATGTATTTGGTCACACTATAAAATTATAATTTAAAACATTATGCTTTTGCTTTAATATTTGAAAGGGATTCTTCTTTTGTGAAGTGTTATGTCAGAAATACGAGACCTAATGACAAGAGTAAGTTACTTTAAATGCATACAATAATTTAAGAAAAATAATTCAATCATATCTTTAAGTTATGCTATTGGAAAGATCAGAAAGAACGACCACTTGCACTGGTGATTAGACGTAGACGTTATTTAACATCTTTTCCGTAAGCTTCGGAAAACAACGATATTATCGATATATCGATGTTTTTTGGTCTCGATATATCAAATATCCATATTGAAAATCTAGATTCTTGATATTATCGATATTGATATTTTGAAATATATCGACAAGCCTACGTTATACTGAGGTCACACCCAAAAAATATGGCCATGGCCAAGGCCATGGGGTCCTTAATTTTAGGCCATCGAATTCCTAAAGCTTTAAACTTTTGTCTTAAAGTTAAGGTAACAAAAAAAATCCCCTTTCTGTAATATATTTTCCTGGTTTGTGTAAGCTTTAGAAAACAACGATATTATCGATAAATCGATGTTTTTTGGTCTCGATGTATCAAATATCGATATTGAAAATTTAAATTTTTGATATTATCGATATTGATATTTTGAGATATATCGACAACCCTACTCACGACCCTTGCACTGCGCTACGTAGTCGTCATCTCAGCTCAGACGACTAACCATGTCACGCGTGACAGGACGACAAAACACTGTAAAGAATTAAGCCCGGCGAGAAATCACAGTACATAGTTCACCTAAACACTCAGAAAGCAAAAAGCTAGGTGGTATAAATGACAGGACTGTTGCTTTCTCGGGAGATGTCATGTGTTCAAATCCACGTCGAAACATTAATTATGGTTTTTTTTTTAATGTGTTTAACAATTTTTTTTGGAAATTTGTTTTCGCGACAAAGCGGCTGTCAAAATCGTAATGTACGGCGAATTCTAAGAAGATTTGCCCAAGAAACCATGGGTCTTAAATCAAAATCGAGCTTCCCATTGTTAGGAAGAAACTTTTCGTAAAATTAAGATAAACAAGTTAGAAAGTCGATCAAGACCGACTATAATACACTCAGTACCTCCCAAATATGGAGTTAAGGTGTGTGAAGTGCCGCCCATCGCTGCTGCGGTCGGTGTCACCAAGCATAATATGTTTTATCCCATACCTCGACTACCGTTCATCCGATTTTTCTTCCGTCAAAGGATTGGGGGTCGGTAAATAGTCCTGATTAGAGAGAGAGGTAGAGAGAGAGACTCTTGTGAGTAATTGACGTGTTTTTTTTGTGCTCCGCAACAATTAATTTCTTGTGTCGTTTAACGTGCCAATTTTGTCGCAAATGTAACGAAATTAATTTTATTAGCATTGCCTGCTATCGGTTTGTGCTTTTCTTTTCAGTTGTGAATCTTAACATTGCTAATTTAGCAAATTTTATTATTGCGGCGTCTGTGCTGTGTATTTTGTTAGTGTTTTTGATTTGCTTGCTTAGCAGCAAGCTTAAGAATGCAAGTGAGTCGGAACAACTTCGGTTTGTTACTTGCTGGTTGTGCGACAATAGTATGCATATTAAAAGTGCTGGGCTAATTGGACGTGATCTGGGCAAAGTTTACTAGCCTAAAAAGGATTGTGGTGCTTTGAATTGGTCATGCCCTTTGTGCGCTGAAAAACAATTTAATTTCTCGCGGATGTTTATCGACGTGAAAAATACATTCGACAAAATGCACAAACTAACTAAGCATCTCGCAAGCGAGTTTCTCGCCAGTTCCGAGATGCATAGTGAGTATAAGTTCGAGTCACCACAACCACGTCGGTTGGAGCCTCAATTTTTAGATGTGCCACCACCCGTGTCTGGCAACTCGAACCAATCTTCCCCCAATTGCACTGAAAGGTCTCCAACTATTTCATTGTCTGTCTCGCCAGGCAATATGCTTGATTTGTCTCCTTTCCCCTCCCCAAATCAAGCTGTTGGAAATCTTTCAGATAATCCTTCTTCTGTCCGTAGATTCGAGCAGTCCCCATTAACGTCGACTGAACCTGTGGGCAGTGTTTCCGTCTGCGTTCCCATTCCTCCTCAACCTCCTCTACTGTCCGTGATTGCACCGCGTAAGCAAGTATTTGTGTCTAGGTTGTCTCCGGAAACTACTTGCGAGTCAATTGCAGCATACATTGCTAGCAAATGCTCAGCAAGTGTTTCTATTTCAAAGTTTAGTTTTGCTCAACCCCGTGATATAGCTTCGTTTAAGTTAAGTGTTCCGTCTGAATCATTTCCAATCATATGTGACCCTATGTGAACATATGTGTCGGTTGAAGTGTGAAGACGTGTTTTTGTCGAGCTCCGGTTTTATTCGTATCTTTAAAATCAGTAGTTAAAACAAAAACTTTCGCCTCGCGATAAAAGACTTTAATGGACATTCATAAGCACTCGTGCTTATGTTGTCCAATAATATCTAACAGTTGATATTTAATTAAATTAAATTAATTGAATGACTACGCGTTCAAATTCCGCAAATGCTAGTGCAAAGAACACTAACAACACCATGAGTCAGAGCCAACTCAATGCCCAAATGCAACAACAACAAGACGATCGCCGGCTTTCTATACAGCGCAACAACGCTTATTTTGCAATTGTCTCTCCCGAGCCCACCAGCACGGCGACTGTAAGCTCTTATACTACCACCGCGACGTGGAGCTCCCAGTGCCCCACCCCCTCTCCTCAGCCCACGATGATGAACTTTTCGGCAAATGCAACAAAAAGTACGGTAACGCTTACTCCAGCGCAATCAACCTGTACGAACTCAACAACAACAACTATGCAGAAACCAGCGTCAACTCAGCACGCGCTCCCACCAACACATACACAAGTGAGCACAACACCCACTACCCGTTCGTATGTGCAGACCGGCATCGATCGGTATGTAAAAATAAACAAACGAAAATAAAGCCCCCAAAACAAAAACAGCGGTAATACACCAAAATTGAACAAAACAAGCGATAAACCTGCGGACAAAGATCCCCTCACTGGGAATAGGTTCCAAATTCTCGCCAAACAGTCTGACGCTGAGACTGAAGAAAAAGCTGCAAGTGCCGCAAAACCAAAGCCTCCGCCAATCTACATTAGGGAAACTAGCTGCACGGCCCTAGTAACAAAGCTTGTCTCGCTAATAGGCAATAACAACTTCTATGTGACATCCGTCAGCAAAGGCAACATACGCGAAACCAAGCTCCAAGTTAACACCGATGACGACTATCGCGCTGTCGAAAAATGTTTAAGAGCTGAAAATAAAAGCTACTACACCTACCAACTAAAAAGTAGCAAAGGCCTACAAGTTGTAATCAAAGGTCTAGAATCAAGTGTACCTGCAACGGAAGTTGCTTATGCTTTGGAAGAAAAGGGATTTAAGGTCAAGTCCGTAATAAACTTAATAAACAGAGACAAAAAACCCCAGCCGCTTTTCAAAGTTGAGCTGAGCCCGGAAGACATAGCTCCTAACAAAAATAAGGTGCACCCCATTTACGAACTACCTTACTCATTGCACCGCAGAGTAACTGTAGAGGAACCGCACAAGCGCACAAATCCAGGGCAATGTACCAATTGCCAAGAATTTGGACACACCAAGTCCTACTGCGCTCTGCGATCTGTTTGTGTGGCATGCGGAGAGCTGCACAATACTGCCTCATGCCTCGCAAACAAGGAGGATCCATCAGTTAAAAAATGCAGTAACTGTGGAGGTAACCACACCGCAAACTACAGAGGTTGCCAAGTATACAAAGATCTAAAGAGCAGGATTAATACGTGCACGGAATTTGCTCGTTCCAATGGAAACCTTAATACGTATACACCCTCGCAATCGACCCCTGGAGTCTTCACAAAAGCTACGAGATCGTCTTTTGCCCCATCGACTACTACCCAAGGCGTTTCTTTCGCAAGCGTCTTGAAACAAGGAACGATTTCACACGAAACTCGAACTGAGCCGACTCTGACAACAAAACATGTGGAGCAACCATCAAACCAAAGTAGCTTAGAAGCCATGTTTCTATCGTTACAACAAACCCTGAAAGATTTTATGGTGTATATGCAAAACGCAATGCAAGAACAGATGAGAATGCAAGGCCTTCTCATTCAACTGCTCGCTTCGCAACAACCCAAATAATGGCTCTTCTGAGAGTATCACTCTGGAATGCAAATGGCATTCCTCGTCACAAAGTGGAGTTATCCAAATTTCTCCAAGACAATGAAATCGACATAATGCTTCTTGCGGAAACTCATCTGACGGACCGATATAATTTCCAATTATCGGGATATGCATTTTACGGCACAAATCACCCAGATGGTAAAGCCCATGGCGGAACTGGTATCCTAGTCAGAAGCCGCATCAAACATTATCCACTAACGGGATATTCGGAAACCTACCTACAAGCCACATCGATATGCGTAGAATCTAAACGAGGCAATATCACGCTGTCTGCGTTTTACTGTCCCACGATTTACAATATCAGAAAATCAATTTCTGGATTTCTTTAATACACTTGGTCAACGCTTCTTCGCTGCGGATGACTATAACTCGAAACATCCCCACTGGGGCTCCAGACTGACTAATCCCAAGGGGAAGCAACTCTACAACGTACTCACGCGAGCATCAAACAAACTCGACTATGTATCTCCGGGAGGGCCTACATACTGGCCAGCAGATCCAAAGAAAATACCCGATCTTATAGACTTTGCCATAACAAGAAAAGTTCCACAAAACCTGGTAACTGCAGAAGCCCTTGCAGACTTGTCGTCAGACCATTCTCCAATAATATTTACCCTTCTGGAGTGCCCTCAGATCAGACAATATCCTCGGAGACTGACTTCACACAAGACAAACTGGCTCAAATACAAAAAATATATCAGCAGTCACATCGAGCTGAGCCCGACCATAAACAGCGAAGTAGACATTGAAAACTCAGTAGAAGCCCTCAGCTCTATCATTACTGCTGCTGCTCGTCATTCAAACCCCCAAACAACAACAAAAACTCCTAAGCAAGAAAGTAGATTAACGTACAGCTACATAGACCGACTGGTGTCTGAAAAGCGGCGTGCAAGAAGAGAATGGCAGCACCATAGGTCGCCTGCGTCAAAAAAATCGTCTGAGACTTGCGGAACGCATACTTCGCAAAGCACTCGAAGCGGAAGAGCAGCTAGCCCATAGCCGTTACATAGAAAAACGATCGCCTACAAGCACCAAATTTCCCCTATGGAGAGCACATGCAAGCATAAAGCCACCTACAAAGGTAGATACGCCTTTAAGGGACCACTGGGCCCGCAGTGACGAAGAGAAGGCAAATGTCTTTGCACTTCACCTTAGAAATGTCTTCCAGCCAAATCAACCAACTAATGGCTATGCACTTCCATTGGTTCCCATCACCGCACAAACTGACCCAATTAAAGTTCATTCACTTGAAATAAAAAATGCTATCGGAAATCTACAACCCAGAAAAGCGCCTGGACATGATCTTATTACGCCTAAAATGATTATGGAACTTCCAAGTCCTGCCATAACATATATCTCAAGACTTTTCAATGCAGTACTGCGATGTGGATACTTCCCAACCCAATGAAAAAGTTCCACAATCATAATGATCCATAAACCAGGAAAGGATAAAACCCAAGCGTCATCATATAGACCCATTAGTCTGCTAACTTGCTAATCAAAACTTTTTGAAAAGATCCTACTCCGTAAAATCGATTCCCATGCACAAAATATCATTCCATCACACCAATTTGGGTTCCGAGCTAAACACGGGACTATTGAGCAAGTCAACCGCATAACTTCAGATATTCGGACTGCGTTTGAAAACCACGAATACTGCTCTGCCAATTTCCTAGATGTTGCCCAAGCATTTGACCGCGTATGGTTGGACGGTCTTACATTCAAGATAAAGACAATGCTTCCAACAAATACACACAAAGTCTTAGAAAGTTACGTCAGTAACAGAGTATTTACAGTTCGTCAAAATGAGTACACAGCAGAAAAGTTCACCATAGGAGCCGGAGTACCGCAGGGAAGTGTTCTTGGTCCTTTCCTATACGTACTATACACTGCCGACATACCAACAGACTCTCGACCTACAATAAGTACTTTTGCGGATGATACGGCAATATTAAGCAGATCACGATGTCCAATTACCGCAACAAGACTTTTGGCAAGCCATCTTACCGACGTGGAAGAGTGGCTGGCCAACTGGCGTATTAAAATCAACGAGCAAAAGTGTAAACACGTGACGTTCACACTCAACAGAAGCACCTGTCCCCAGCTATCACTAAACGCGACTTTGATCCCGCAATCAAACGAAGTTGTATACCTAGGTGTACACCTTGATAGAAGGCTGACATGGCGCAAACAGATAGACTCGAAAAAACTTCAGATAAGGCTTAAGGCCAACAGCCTTCACTGGCGAATTAACTCCCGTTCCCCTCTAAAGCTGGAATATAAAGTCTTACTGTACAAGAGCATCATAAAGCCTGTCTGGACCTATGGCTCGCAGCTATGGGGAAATGCTTGTGCGAGCAGCGTGGACATCCTCCAAAGATCACAGTCGAGAGTCCTTAGAACCATCACTGGAGCGCCATGGTACATTCGCAATGATTGTATCCACAACGACCTCAGCATCCCACTGGTTGAAACTGAAATAGAGGAACTTAAGCGCAAATATTCTGAGAAGCTTCTTGCCCACCCAAACCAACTTGCAAAATCTCTCACCATGATGGCAACGCATTCTCGTCTCCGAAGAAACGACCTACCAACCCAGCGACTGACTTGAAGGGCCGTAGAACACAAACTACCTCCAATAGGGGATAGTTTTTAAAATAGTTTCTAGATTAAGATTTTAAAAATTATTGTTAGTCTCTTTAAGAGAAGATCAAATAAATACCAACCAAGCATAAAAAAAAATTT
>JAWNNO010000417.1:0-10019 GCA_035044985.1 Lordiphosa fenestrarum | reverse complement strand
ATTTAATTTTATATTGGTAGATACGGACTACGGCCGGGAATAAATGCTGTCATAATTATGAAGTGCTAGCAGTGTGCTTAAAAAAGATAGGGACCCACATTGGTTCAGCCGCAGATGACGATATGTTTGATGAACTGGAGATAATTTTAAAAATAATGGATTAATTTAACTTTTTTCTAAATTGCGGGGGCGAGAGGGGGCGTGGCCAAAATTGAGAATAAACTTGATCTGCCAGCATATGTCCCATACATGTCAAACCTCTATCTCTTACCATCTCTGAGATCGGTGCTTTCATACGGACACACAGGCGGACAGACGGACAGACGGACATGACTCGGCTGTTGATGCTGATCAAGAATATTTATACTTTATAGGGTCGGAGATGATTCCTTCTCGATGTTACATACTTTTGCACAAACTTATAATACTCTGTGTACCTACGGTAAGGATTTTATTAGATCTACGGGCGCCGGGATAGAAGAAGGTGACTCAGAAAGAACCATGCAGGGTAAACTAGAATAATCAAATTAATTTAACTGCTTACTTATATGAAACTTTAACAGACAAAATTTTGAAGCTGTGCCCTCATTACGGACAGCTCGGTATTTCCGCAAGCTTGTCTTTGCAAGCGCGTAGTTCTAGTTGTATTCTTCGCATCGGTTCACGCTAGAGCTTTTTGGAAAGCTCTTTTCACGCGCTAACACGTGTTTGATTTATTGTTGTTTGTTTTTAGTCGTTCGTGAGTTATAGCGTCGCAAACATGGAGCAAAATAAAAGAAATACGGCATATTTTACAGTACTACTACGATAAAGGCAAAAATGCATCTCATGCTGCCAATAAAATTTGTGCAGTTTATGGACCCGATACAGTTTCCATTTCCACCGCACAACGATGGTTTCAACGTTTTCGTTCTGGTGCAGAGGTGATCAAAGATGCGCCACGGTCCGGAAGGCCTGTCGTCGAAAATTGCGATAAAATCGCTGAATTGATCGAAAGAGACCGGCATAGTAGCAGCCGTAGCATCGGCCAAGAGCTGGGCATCGAGTCATCAAACCGTTATAAACCATTTGAAGAAGCTTGGATTCAAAAAGAAGCTCGATGTATGGGTGCCACACGACTTGACGCAAAAAAACATTTTGGCCCGTATAGATGCATGCGAATCGCTTCTGAATCGCAACAAAATCGTCCCGTTTTTGAAGCGGATGGTGACTGGCGATGAAAAGTGGTGGCCAAGCCTGGATTGACGGCCAGGAAGGTTCTTCTGTGTGTTTGGTGGGATTGGCAGGGAATCATCCACTATGAGCTGCTCCCCTATGGCCAAACGCTCAATTCGGACCTGTACTGCCAACAACAGGACCGCTTGAATGCAGCACTCATGCAGAAGAGGCCATCTTTGATCAGAGGCCGAATTGTCTTCCATCAGGACAACGCCAGGCCACACACATCTTTGGTGACGCGCAGAAGCTCCGGGAGCTCGGATGGGAGGTTCTTTTGCATCCACCGTATAGTCCGGATCTCGCACCAAGTGATTACCACCTATTTCTGGCGAACGAGCTTGGTAGTCGGAAGTTGGCCACAAGAGAGTCCTGTGAAAATTGGCTCTCCGAGTTTTTTGACAATTTGACGAGCTTCTATAAGAGGGGCATTATGAAGTTGGCATCTCGTTGGAAACTCGTCATCGAACAAAACGGCGCATATTTGACTTAAATCGCATTATTATAACCAATTTGAAAATTCAATAAAAATATGGCAAGACCTTATATTTTCGGGCCGAAAAGAAATAGAAGCGGTTGTGCGTGAGTCGATGCACCCGGAGTCAAGTCAAACGCCGAGCTTGGACACGCCGCATTTTGAAGAGGAGTCAGCGACTGACATTACCACCAGATCGGAGAATGACGATTCATGCGACATATCGATGGCAAAAAAAATAAAGCGAAAGGCCGAAAACACTTCAGTTTCAAAACTTGTCGAAATGGAAGCTAAGAGACAAAATCATAGAGAGAATATGCTAAACTTAGAGACTGAGAAGTTCTTGTGGGCCAAAGAAGTGGAGGAACGTAAATTAAAACAAGAAAGAAAGTCGGTCAAGCCCGACTATAACATACTCTGTACCAAGAAATTTTGTCTTTTGATCATAACTCGAAAACCGTTCATCCGATCTTCTTCCCTCCTTTGGCGGATCGATAAGTTATTCTAATAACTAAATATGTCCAGAAGGAACAAGCCATCTATCTTCAAAACTGTGGGAGATATGACGTTTTTTTTAAATTGCGGGGGCGGGTGGGGGAGTGGCCAAAATTGAAAATAAACTTGATCTGCCTGCAGACATAAGAAGCATATGTCCCATACACGTCAATCCTCTATCTCTTACCATCTCTGAGATCTGTGCGTTCATACGGACAGACAGACAGACGGACAGACGGACATGGCTATATCGACTCGGCTGTTGATGCTGATCAAGAATATATATACTTTATGGGGTCGGAGATGCTTCCTTCTGGATGTTACATACTTTTGCACAAGCTTATAATACTCTATGTACCTTCGGTACAGAGTATAATTAGAGGAGAAAATTAGTTAGAAAATGATTTTAAAATAAATCAAATGCAGCTGGAGCAAAAAGAACGAATTCTCAAACTAGAATTAGAGCTTAAATACAAAAAATAAACCATAAATAAAACTGATAAATGAAATGCAATAATAACAAGAAAACAAGTAAGGGCGCTGCAGTCGAGTTTCCCGACCACAAAATACCCTGTTCATTTATTTTCATTTATTTGTTTTTGAATTTTTGAAGATGTCATCCTAAATGTAGGCAATACTTTTCTAGTCCTGATCAACAACTGGGGCGCTGCTCTTATCAGCTCAACTGTTTCGCTAACTCCGGTGTTTTTGTTCCGATCTGATTGTACTTTTCAGAATAGATAGATATTGAGCCTAGCTTGATGTATACTAAACCACGAGGCTCTAACTTGAAAATTGTGGATCTGACGGCTTTTTAGGTCTTGGATTTATAGAGGAGGTCTAGGTTTTTTGGGGATAAAAGGGGGACGGGGTGGAATTTTTCAAATCTGAAACAAACTTGATCTGCGTACAGCATAAATCTACCTTCGTGCAAAAATTTGTGGCTCTATCTCTTATAGTCTCTGAGATCGACGCGTTCATACAGACAGACAGACGGACAGACGGACAGACGGACGGACGGACGGACGGACAGACGGACAGACGGACATGGCTATATCGACTCGGCTGTTCATGCTGATCAAGAATATATATACTTTATGGGGTCGGAAAATTTTGCTTCTCCCTGTTACATACATTCGCACAACTTCATGATCCCCCTTTTCCCATTTTCAATGGGAACAGGGTATAAAAAGTCGGTCAAGCCCGACTCTGTACTAAGAAACAGTCTTTTGATCATAACTCGAAAACCGTTCATCCAATCTTCTCCATTCCTTTGGCGTATCGATAAGTTATCCTGATAACTAAACAAGTCCAGAAGGATCTATCTTCAAAACTGTGGGAGATATGACGTTTTTTCTAATTTGCGGGGGCGGGAGGGGGCGTGGCCAAAATTGAAAATAAACTTGATCTGCCTGCAGACATAAGAAGCATATGTCCCATACATGTCAAACCACTATTTCTTACCATCTCTGAGATCTGTGCGTTCATACGGACAGACAGACGGACATGACTCGGCTGTTGATGCTGATCAAGAATATATATACTTTATAGGGTCGGAGATGCTTCCTTCTGGATGTTACATACTTTTGCACAAACTTATAATACTCTATGTACCTACGGTACAGAGTATAAAAATAATTATATGATAATTTATTCAAAAATTACATTACAAGATGTTTTCTTTTGCTTTCAGACTCTGAGTACTGCATATTGTCAATAGATTCATTGTGATCAGTTTACAATTTTTGGTTCTTGTATACTCTGATCGTCCAGTAAAATATTATGAAGTATGCAGCATACCAGAACCCAATCACATAGAAATGATTGACTTTCATTATCCTTCAAGCGAATTCGTAATTCTTTAAGACTACAAAACTTCCCTTTAAGAACACCAAAGCAGTTCTCAACTCGAATGCGGAATTGACTGTGTCTTTTGTTAAATTTTAGTCGTTTGTCTAAATCCATTACACGAGAGTTGCTGCGAAATGGGGTAATAAAAAATGTCGACTGAGGGTAGGCAGAGTCAGCCGCAATCCACTGCTCTCCTGTAAGATAACGCTGGGTGTGTTTTCCAAGTAAGCAGTTCTTATAAACTTTTGCGTCGTGGTAACTGCCCGGACTTCCTTCAACGGCATCTCGTATGCGTAGCTTGTTGTCACCAACAACTTGCAATTTTACGGAATAATTTCGTTGGCGAGAAAAATACACTTCATGGTTTTTAGCAGGCTTTTCAAATAATTGATCTCACTGCCATAAATGTAAACAATACAGTGGGGCAACTCATTAAAAGTGCGTTTCACAAGCTCTTGACGCTCAGCTACATCGGGCCAATGTATCTACTGTGGGATAAGCCGTAAAAATGCAATAAGTATCCTTTTCGTGATCTTGGTTAAAGTTCCACCATCAGCGATTCCAAATATTGTACACATTTTTCGAAAAGATGCGCTGCCTCCAGACGAGCCCAAACGAAACAACACTATGGCAAGCTGCAAATCAATTGGCATTTGCGGTTTGTAACCACTCGATGCAAATACTTCGTCTTGCTTTATCAGATCCATCAACATTCTGAATTGGCTCTTAGACCAGCGATGTTCACCCATAGCCCCCAGGGGCCGAACACTTTCGGCCGAATGCTTGCCGAAGTAATGCTACTGCGAGTGTCAGAGAGCGACAGATAGCCTCTCTTCTTGAACCCCGCTGTCTTAGGCACACGCATGATGCAACTATATAAGGTGAGGCCACGCCAGTGTGAGTTCCCTGCAAAGTACCTCCACGTTCAGTGCTGTGCGTACTCTTGAAGCGTAAGGTTGTCCGCGGATGTCGATTTTTTTTATACCCGTTACTCGTAGAGTAAAAAGGGTATACTAAAGTCGTGCAAATGTATGTAACAGGCAGAAGGAAGCATCTCCGATATCATAAAGTATATATATTCTTCATCAGCATCAACAGCCGAGTCGATATAGCCATGTCCGTCTGTCCGTCCGCCCGTCCGTCCGTCCGTCCGTCCGTCCGTCCGTCTGTATGAACACCTAGATCTCAGAGACTAGAAGAGCTAGAGCAACCAAATTTTATACGTAAGCTAGTATTGTCTGTAGGCAGATCAAGTTTGTTTCAAATTTTGGACACGCCCCCTCCCGCCCCCGCAATAAAAAATACTGAATAACTCCCACAATTTTTAAGATATTGAGCTCAGATTTTGCAGTGAAGTCTATGTGGCCAATGTCTACAATCTCTCAATTTCAAAAGGATCGGATAATAAATGGCCGAGTAAAAAAAATTTTGCATACTTATCCGAGCTGAGCTGAGTAACGGGTATTTCGAAGTCGGGCAGGGCCGACTTTAACTTACGCTCTCGTTTGTTTTGTTTATGTATTTGGGGGTGGTTTTTTTGCGCTGTAGCAAAAAATGAATACATACTTAGCTGTGTACACTTTCTGTTGTTGTGGCCAAGGCCATGATCATGATGCAACAAAAAGTGTATAATATAATCACACAAATATTTGTTTAATTTGTATATAAATAATAAATAACACAATACAATTGAAAAAGGTTATATTGTTTTTTTTTTTAATTTTATGCACCAAACATAGAGGTAACAAAATGTTATAGAATCTCTCTTGTCTATCTTTTTGTACATAATTTTGCATCGCGGAAATGCCCATATCCCAATGTTAGTACGAAGCTGATAAATACAAATAATTATTTTTTATTAACATTACTAATGTTTAAATGGTTTTAATTAATATTTACACTAGTATTGGATTGTTTCCTAAAATGTATTTTTCTTCTGACAATTGATTGAGCGATCGCATTTGTTGTTACACACACAGACACACCCGCATACATAAAGTGCGTCCATGTGCGCCACTCACTCTCGCTCTGCCACTCGCTCTCCCAATCTCTCTCGCAGCCTTAGCAAAAGTACGCATCACACTGGCGTGGCCTCACCTTATATAGTTGCATCATGTTAGGTACTTTGCAAAGAATTCACACAGATGCCACCTTACCTCTCTTGTTGTATCATGAGTACTAGCAAGCCTAACGCCAGCCACGGGCAAGCCTTCTCGATCAACACTCGCACTTACTCGTTTTGTTGACGGCGAGCCTCCACAAGCTTTGTATGCAATTGTTGTTGTGTTTCAAAAACTGAAGAACAACAACATGCTACAAGAAGAAAAGAGAAGACCATTTGCGAAATAAAAATGCAAAATATAGGCGGATATGCTATCTCTTTTTCTCTAGTAAGCTGTTGTTTTTGGGATGCTTGTATCGATTGAGTACAAGCTCTGATCGTCACAACTCGCGGCAGATTTTTGACTTCTCATCTCATCTCTCATGACAGAACTTACATTTCGGCAACTAATACTGGCGATCACTCGCGACCGAAGCTACGAGTCAACGCGATCAATGATCGTCAATACTCGAGCGCTTTTGTGTTTTTTATTTTGTGTATGCAAAATGAACGATCGCTGAGTTTTCTTGGATCGCATTTGAAGCATGGGTGAGCGAGTGCACTCGTGACGGCTCGTTGCAGGTGTCTGATGTACATCATAGGACTTGTGAGTATGTACATTAGAGCGTACCTGCCTTGTATGAAAAAAAATTTTTTTTCTAGTTCTTTGAGGCGCATAGCTCAAAAAATTCCGAATATTTTATAGAGAGTTTAACGAAAATCCAAAATCAGATATCTTAAGGTTTAATGGTGCCGATGAGGCTTTAAAGTTTCCAATTTCTCCGTAATTTATTTTTGAATTGTCAATGTAAGCAGAGACCTTTTACCAAAATGTCGAAAAAAATATTCAAATACTTCATAAATTCTGAAGCTAGTAACATGATAGGGAGGGCACCAAATTAATGATTCTTTCGAATGTAAAACGCTTCCAATTTTTCTCTTATAATTACATCTTCTTTGTCTTCGTTGAGTACTTTGAACAAATATTCAGAAACCCCATGCTTGCAGATTAGATACTGACAAAATTCAATTGACGATATTAGCTTCTGTAAATTCCACTAGATATGCAATCTAAACAACTTTCGTTAGTCATATTCTCATGCATTTTTTACCTATTATGAGAAATTTAAAAGAGAATTATCTGGTTGGGTTTGTGAACCCTCGCCTAAGAATATCTTTTATTAATAGGAGTCTTCCGTGCAGTGCGGTTTTATGGTTAAGAGCTTAAGCTAGACCAATTTATCGCTGGTCATTTAAAACAACTGAAATAAAATTATATTAGGTTTTAATTATAATAAGTATAGTTTTATTGAATAATAAAATGAATATAAATAAAATTCATTGTGGTTTCTCAAACTTCGTCAGGTCGTCAATCCAACGCTCTCAAAATAGTTACACGTTGAAATGACAGTTCTTTCCTCGTTCTTTTGATCCTAATTTCAAGATTTGTTAACTTCTGAAACGAAAAATGCATGTGGGCAAGGCAAACATCTTCAAGTTCTAAATACTGCCATCTTTTAAATACTAAACCAGCTTATCCCTGAAGATACCGGTAGGCACCCCAAAAAATTACAAAATGCAGTTAGTTTGGTCTTGAACGGAATAACGCGGCGAGTTTCAAGGGCGAAACGGTCCCACCGCTGGTATAAATAGATGTTCCATAAAGAGTAATTTTTGGATCGTTTTCCAAGAAGTGCATCACTGTAACATAGTTGGATAGCTGCTTGTTAGCAACAAAGCAGGGACGTGTACTGTTGAACAGTGTTTTTCCCAAATCCATGGCAGATCCCAGATTAAATGACACATCACGACGCCCTTCTACATTTTGCATGGAAGCAATTAATCACAAATATGGTGCCCTCCGATTGTGTTACTAGCTTTACAATTTGTGAAATATTGAATATTTTTTTGGACATTTTGATAAAATGTCTCTTCCTACATTGACAATTCAAAAATAAATTTCGGGGAATTTGGAAACTTTGAAGCATCATCGGCACCATTAAACCTTAAGATATCTGAATTTGGATGTTCGTTAAATTCTCCATAAAATATTCTGAATTTTTTGAGCTATGCGCCTCAAAGAATCTAAAACTTTTAAAATCGTATGGAGAAAAGTACGCCCTAATGTACATTATAGAGGAAGTGAGTACGTACAGTGTGGAACATATGTATAGGTGTACCATACAGGGTGTGCCTGCTACAGTAGTATCCCTTGAAAACTTAAGCAGACATAGTTAGATCTTTAAATTTCAAGCAAAAAACGTTTTTCACCCATGTTCTGCACAATGTCAGGAACAACAAAGTATTTCATGAGTTCGTAGGTGGTGGAGCCGGTGTCGGCAAGAGTAGACTTATATCAGCAATATATCAGACTCTCTCCGTGGAGTACAATAGTAGGAGTGGATGCAACCCCACAACTGCAAGGATTCTCCTGTGCTCTCCCACAGGAAAATCAGCTTTCGGAATAAGGGGTTCCACCTCATACCATGTTCTCTATTCAACTAAGCCAATCCGGGTCTGCACTTAAAGATTTAGGACCAGACTTAGTAAATACTTTTCGTACAAGATTTATAGATCTAAAACTTCTCATTATTGACGAAATTTCCATGGTCGGAGCGAAAATGTTTTCCACTTGGACTTTCGCCTAAAACAGATTTTCAATAATAGAGAAGCGATCTCAGACAACTACGCCACGAAGGTGATTGTTGGATTTTCCAACCCACTCCATCTTCGCATGATCCATACAGTGCCATCGTAGGATCATCTCTGTGGGGACGTTTAAAGTTCTTTGAACTAACAGAGATAATGCGACAGCGAGATGACCAACCTTTTGCGGCAGCTTTAAATAACATAGCATCCGGCCAAATGACGTCAGAAGGAATTGATCTATTTAGGACCCGAATTTTTGATGCCAGTCAAGTTCCAGATGATGCAATTCATCTTTTTCTAAGTAATAGGGTAAAATTGTCCTCGATTCCCATGAAGATGACGGTCGATGTAGATACGGCAGATGGTCTTGTGAATGGGGCCACAGGTATACTTATGGAAGTAGGATTCAATTCATAAAATTTCCCCCAAAATTTTTTGGATACAATTTATAGAGGAAAACTTAGGAGTGAATGCTCGAGCAAAGTGTAGTCTTCGGGCTGAACCTTCTTGGACCCCAGTTTTGAAAACGACTATAAATCCAACGAGCAAATCACTATCGACCGTAAGCAGTTTCCAGTTGTAGTTGTAGAAGCTTTATCTATCCATAAAAGTCTAAAAGCTACATATAACAAGGTGGTGGTCCACACAAATTCAAGAATGCAGCGTGAAGCTTTATGTGTGGGTTGAAGTTGGGCTACAAGTGCGGCAGGCCTTTATATTGTTGGGCAATTTCTGCCCCCAAGATCCGACCAAGAATCACCAACAGAGCTAGAGCTTCTATACTTCGCTCCGAAAAGCTACTTCGTGCGCATTTTGATACGCTATTTGACAGCTCCAATTTTAATGTATTATTCCACAATACTGAAAACTTGCACTGTCATATTAATGATGTTTGTTCCGATCAGCTAATGATTCAATCTTCCATGTTGTGTTTCGTCGAGTCTTCCACATACTCTATCGAAATATATGAGGTGCCGGGCTTTTCTGAAGCAGTGCGACTAGATTGCCCATCGGTAGCTAGCGGAGTTCGACCTAAATGAGGCACTGCCATATTCATTTGAAATGAAATGCTTGAGACTAACGTCTTTGTTCTAGTGGTCGATTTTATGCAAGCACAGCCAATCTAGCATCACCAGTATTCGAGTTTGCCCTGTTAAAATATCAATCTTTTGGATTTTTGGTAGTTTAAAAAAGCCCGACTTATCCATTGCCATTGACGCCCGAACAGTGGAA
>JAWNNO010000412.1:0-92109 GCA_035044985.1 Lordiphosa fenestrarum | reverse complement strand
CTTTTTGTTTTTTAGGTTCGTGATAAAAAAACACAAAAATATAATTCTAAAAGTTCGAAGTTAGGAGATATAATTTAGACAGAGGTTTTCAACTGGTTTTGCTGCTGAATTGAAGTCGGCAAATGGATTTACCACTTCTGGTAATCACTTCACCCCCTCAATCTAACTCTCATTTTCGATTCTAAACAAATTGCCACCGCTTAGTCATCGATATAAATCAAAAGTCTTTCAAAAATTTGGTTGTCCTGTGTCAGAACGGAAAAGTGAAAACAAGTTTTGGTTTTTAAAGCAAAATCTAACAGCTGCCATTTGCAGTTGAAATGGCCAGGGTCGTTAATTTGAACAAAAGCTAATGCCGAAAATTATATGGCAACGGTATCCGCCAAAATTTGGGTTACCCTCGTCATTAAAACCGGCTTCTCCAACTGGTTCAAGGGGGGATCCCTTCACTTCCCCCCATTCAACAGACCAACAGATGTCGTCGTCGCCGTCGCCGTCGTCGCTGATCGCATTGATCAAGTTACCTGTGCTGCAGCAAAGGCAGCTTTACTGTCCCTCTTCTTTGATTTGAGTTGTGGCAGGTGCAAAATGTTGCCCTCGGTTTTCGGCAATCGTACTAGCTGCCTTAACTGATTTACTGAGCGCACACCTGCCACCTCGTGGCAGGTAGACGGTCTCTGATCCGTTTCTGCAATTTGTTTGCGTGTTTGTGTGTGTGTGTGTGTGAGTGTAAAGTGCCTAGAGGCCCTATCCTGTTTAGAGAGAAAGAGAGATTCTTATCCTTGCTATCTGGGGTTATGTCACAATAATTGTCATCAATAAAGTTGGCTACCTGCCGCTACTGTTTGCTCCTTGACTTGGGGAAGTGTAAATCGAATTAATTTGTGATATTTCCTCAACAGCTAATGAAGTGCACTTCAAATTCAGGCAAATAGAATTTTCCTTCATTAAAATGAATCAACTTCCAAACCTAAATTTCACACAATGTTTCCCCATCGGTTCTTCGCATTCAAGAGTGGAGAGGCTGCTGCTGCAACTTCAACTTAGTGTGCAGTTGTCGAGCAGATTTACGAAAATTACAATTGTGTACAACGGGCACTTCAACTTGAACTGCCATCCATGTCGCTTCTCCAATCCTTCCTGCCCCACTCTTCATCTTATCCCCCGCTGCATTTGGTAGTGTGTTATTCCAATGCCGTTTGCCGTCGCATTGTTTGACAGCAGCCCCCCCCTCCCCCCAACACACACCCCAACAGCCAAAAGCCAGATAAAAAAAACAAAAAAAACTTTTTCAACTCTGCACACAGATGAGAAGACGAATGCTAGAGAGTGAGAGAAAGAGAACAATCGAAAAATCGATAAGAATAACTGACAAGATGGAAAGTAGAAATGATTTTCCCATGAACGAAACTTGTAGACTCTTCAAAATTGTATTAGTTTAAGTTCGAATGCGGATTCTTATACTTAAAAACGAGAAAGCTAAGCTAACTTCGTGGTCTTAACTTAAAAAATATTCATTTTCCCATAACCACCCATTTCCGACCAATCGTTCGTATGGCAGCTATATGATATAGTCATCCGATTTGTACAAAAATTTTTAGAATTAGGCAAAATCATGTGAAACAAACAAAAACAAAATTGCAGGATGCTACCATTAAAAACAAAAATGTTTTTCTAACTAAGACTGTTTTTCAGACCTGTCTTTTGTATGGCAGCTATACCATTTAGTTGTCCGATTTTCATCAAACTTGGCAGAATTATAAAAAAGCATTGAGAACCTATGAATTCAAAGTTTGCAGACGTTTTCATTGAAAAGAAACAAGTTTTTCATACTAAAACTAGTTTTCCGACCGATTGTTTCTAAGGGAGCTATGAGATATAGTCATCCGATCCGGTCGGTTCCGACATATTAGTAGTGTGCGGCAGAAAGAAGACTCTGTGCAAAATTTCAGATCGATAGCTTGTAAACTGAGAGACTAGAATCAAACAGACCTACGGACAAAGCTTAATCGACTCTGCTCGTCACCCTGATCAAGAATATATATAGTTTATGGGGTCGGAAAGGAATATTTCTTTAAGTGACAAACTTCTGGGCAAAATTATTATACCCTTTGCAAGGGTATAATAAGAAAATTCAACCAAAACCAATTATAAAATTGGTTAAGAACATTTTTCTGTAAAATTCGAAATCTTTTACAATTTTATTTCGAACATTGAAAAGTATATTCAAAACTATAGTCCGTATTTCGCATCGGTACTAAAAATCCAAATAAACTAAGAATCGTAATAAAAGCTGTACACTTCGGGACATATCGGACTTAAAGCCCCTTGATGGGGTGTTCTGTAAATCTCTACATATGTTGTCTGCGCTTGCCTTGCAAATCGCTCGAAGTATCCGTCGTATTTGGGATTTTTATTAGAGGGAAAGGTTTGTGTCCAAGATAAATGTCCATCTCATCCAACAGGGTTGCGTCTCGCGCAAATAAAATTTCCCACATTTATAAATATAAAGTTAATTTGATCAGCTAAATAAAATTAAGTCATGTTCCCCAAAAATTCATTTAAAAATTAAAAATCTTTCCTGGGCCCATCACAAAGTAAGACTTGTCAACCCTAAGTCGCTCATAATTCATAGATGGCGCCAGCAATGCCAAGTGAACAGTTGGTTTTTTGGTTGATATGGCAACACTCGGTTAATTTTGCGAGTTATTATTAAAAAGCACATTTTGATATTAAAATATAAATGAAATAAGCTATTGATTTGCTGCAGATTTAGCTTATCTATATAGTTTTAGGGATGAATTAAGCAATGTCCCTAACCGAAACCAACCGGAAGAGATTTGTGGAAATCCGAGAATTTCGGGTTGGAATTTGGTTGGTAGAGATATTTAGGACACCTCCGATAAAATAGTTCGGTACTTCTTGGTACTGACATTTAATAAGCGATTTAGAATCTATATATTAAATATTTTCTTGCCTTTCACTTCTTTGGCTGTTACCCATCTTTGTGAGCTCTAGTCTTTGGTTCTACCAGGACAATTTTATAGTTTTAGCTTTTTCTTGATTGCTTCCGGGTTTTTTTCTTCTCTGAATTCTTTTAGTAACCCCATGAACTGTACACTATTCTTAGAATTGTCAGTTTCTACTGTGAGATTTATTATTCTACAAAAGACAGAAAAATATGAAGCAAAAAAAAAAAAAAACACTGATCTGTTTCACAGTATTTAACTGATAGCACATTGCAGGTCGAATACACAAAAAAATGTGCTTGCCAAACAGCAAAGCGAATAAAGTGGATGGTTCAGTTCTTTGGTTTATTGTTGTGGTGTGGCGTGAGTGGTGTGAAGAAGAAGACGCCTATCATTTGTTACATATTAACTTATAAACCATAAACACATTCGGTCAAGCCCGACTATAACATCCCAAAGTTTGTAAGTGCTGCCCATCGCTGATTCAGAAGGTGCTGCCCAGCATACATTTTTGTTTTCGCTATAACTCGACAATTGTTCATCCGATCTTCACCCCTTCTTCGGTCGATTGATAAAAAATACTAAAAACTAAATATGTACAGAAGGTAAGAATCTTCTGTCTTTAAATTTTTCGGAGATATTACCGGTTTTTTTCAAACTGCAGGGCCTGGAGTGGTCTTGGCATAAATTGAAAATGAATTTGATCTGCCTACAGGTATTAGAAAATCTTGTCCCATACATCGCAAACCTCTTTTTGACTTTCAAATGTATATTTTAAGTACGATTAAAACTTGATTCGTTTATCGAAAAGCCTTAAACCAGCGATGTTCAAGAAGAGAGGCTCTCTGACGCTCTCTGTCTCTCGCCGACACTCACTGAAGCATTACTTCGGCAAGCATTCGGCGTGAATTACCGAAAGTGTTCGGCCCCTGGGGGCTATGGGTGAACATCGCTGCTTAAAATTGCTCTCTTGGCCACTCTTTTTGCATTGCTCTTCGCCGTTTGGCGTTGAAATACAAATACCAAGTACGGATTGAGAGTTGAGATCAATATGAGACATCGACTTGAGCATTCGAGCTACAGACCGTTATGGGATTAAGAAAGCCATCTCAAGAGAAAATAGGTCTCGTTCTCTTACGGAAAATGTTTTAAAGAAAATCTTACTGTGTAAACACGACCTTTAAGAAAATGGTTAGTAGTGTTGAAACCAGAGAAAGAACCAGAGAAAGCCTTGTGTGTTGAAACCGCGGAGTGAATCCCATTTCGACCTTTAAGAAATGTGTAGTAATTTGCTAAACCTGTGCTACCTTTTCCGCCATTTATCTTTCAGCTTGACTTCTAGAATTTATGATTCTTTTCTTATTCCTTGATTGCATATCTTTCGTCCTTAAGCTTCAATCAAAACACACACACACACACACACATATATTGGTTCTTACCGTCTACAAAAAAAAATGCTACAACACCTTGCAAAAAGTCAGAACCTGCCAGTGTCATACCAAGGGGCTTAGAGCAGGGAAGTCTGGGACACATCATTTTGCCAATAACCGGACTGTTTCCTCCTCCCTACTCCTCCCTACTCCTACTTCTTTTTCTTCTTCAGCTACCATTTACGTTTGACAGACGCTGAAAAGTACGTGTTTAGTTATGGTCTTCCCAAGGGGTGGCAGGTAGAAGGAGGCGCACCAGTAGAAGCTGGCTCAAATCGATGTGATAACCGCATTGCTGGCTGCCTATCAATTGAGGAAATATCGCTTCAAGTGGACTCCCTTAGACCATAAAACAGACACACACACACACACACACACACATAGAAGTAGAAGGACTCGGCTACTTGAAAATGCCTCGAGTGCAAATGAGAAAAGACAGACGAGTGGTTGTGTGTTCGCTCGGTTGGGGGGTTCTTTGGCCCTGGTGATATTCATCATTTTGCACTTGGCTCAAGTGACAAGCGAGAGTTGGCAAGGCCAAAAATTGAAAAATTACTCAAAATGGCAAATGTCGCTGTGGGTTCAGGATTTGGTCAATTACAATTTGTAAGGCCACACTTGAATGAACTTATCCAAGCATTGTCCACCGTTTGCCGCCCATCATTAGGAACATTGTACATCGCCTCCCTTCCTATCTACACCCTGCTATCTATGTGTGTCAGTTAGTCAACCACACACATTGATATGAGTTTCTCACACCACTTCTCAAGCTGTGATATTTACTTATGTATGCCCCCTGGTCGGTCTTCCATATCATGACAGTTGCGGTTGTTGACGAAGTAAACTCCATTGCCTGTCCCTCCGCTACCCTCCTCGTGGCGCCCACTTGCAGTAATTCACATTGACTGAGTGGCCGTGTTGAAGTTGCCTAAAACATTTTTGTGTTTTGTTTTTGTGTGTACGCCCGCACAGAAGTTTTTCAAATTCCACTTGCCTCCACCTCCAGCTCCAGCTCCGGCTACGGCTACGGCTCCATTTCCATTTTCTCCTGCTTCTTCGTGGTCGGTGCTTGTTTTAGATTTCAGCGTAATTTATGTTTCTATGCCGAGCTGTTGTGTTGGTCTGTTTATCTGTCCCTCTGTCCGAGCTTGTTTCACGTTTTAAGTGTAAATACTCTTGATGTGGGGTATTTAAGGTTCTGGCATTAAGTTGGTCTTGCAGAACTTTTGCAGAAGATTAATTAACACGGCTTCTGTATTTAGTTAGTTAGTTTTGCTGAACAGTTAAAGCAGTTTGTTGCAATTTCACAAGTTTGTTGTAGAATGTGGGGGCATCTTGATTTCGGTTTTTCTCTGAATGTTTCTGAAATAATTTATTATATGGCCAAAGCGCAAAATTCTTTTCTTAATCCTTGGTGAAAAGCGCACCTTGTGCTGAAAATAATGCAACTGAATCCGAATGACAGAGTTTCAAATGTAGTTAGTGAAGGTGTTGTAGAGCCAATAAGCGCCACTATATACTTAAGTTAAACCCTTTTACATCTCAGAAAACTAATTAATTATAGTGTAACAAAGAAGAAAGTCGGTCAAGCCCGACTATAACATACTCTGTACCAACGAAATTATATGCAGTAGCGAAGAGACTTTTGATCATAACTCGACAACCGCTTATCCGATCTTCACCATTTCTTTGGCGGATCGATAAGTTATCCTGATTACTAAATATGTCCAGAAGGAACGAATCATCTATCTTTAAAACTGTGGGAGATATGATATGAAATTGAAAATTAACTTGATCTTGCCTGAAGACATTATGTCCCATACATGTCATGTCAAACCTCTATCTCTTACCATCTCTGAGATCTGTGCGTTCATACGGACAGACAGACGGACGGACGAACAGACGGACATGGCTATATTGACTCGGCTGTTGATGCTGATCAAGAATTTAAAAAAGTCTTGCGGTATTTCCGCAAGCTTGTCTTTGCAAGCGCGTAGTTCTAGTTGTATTCGTCGCATCGGTTCACGCTAGAGCTTTTTGGAAAGCTCTTTTCACGCGCTAACACGTGTTTGATTTATTGTTGTTTGTTTTTAGTCGTTCGTGGGTTAAAGCGTCGCAAACATGGAGCAAAATAAAGAGAAAATACGGCATATTTTACAGTACTACTACGATAAAGGCAAAAATGCATCTCATGCTGCCAATAAAATTTGTGCAGTTTATGGACCCGATACAGTTTCCATTTCCACCGCACAACGATGGTTTCAACGTTTTCGTTCTGGTGCAGAGGTGATCGAAGATGCGCCACGGTCCGGAAGGCCTGTCGTCGAAAATTGCGATAAAATCGCTGAATTGATCGAAAGAGACCGGCATAGTTGCAGCCGTAGCATCGGCCAAGAGCTGGGCATGAGTCATCAAACCGTTATAAACCAGACAGACAGACGGACGGACGGACAGACTGACAGACGGACATGGCTATATCGACTCGGCTGTTGATGCTGATCAAGAATATATATACTTTATGGGGTCGGAGATGCTTCCTTCTGGTTGTCACATACTTTTGCACAAACTTAATATTCTCTTTGTACCCCTACGGTCCAGAGTATAAAAATAGCTACTTTATTTTAGATAATTAAAAAATTCTTTTAAGTAAAATTCATACTCAATCTTAGGTCCGATTTCTCATCTTCTACATAGCTGCAATGTCTCAGATTTTACTCGGTTATTTGCTAGTTTACGTACAAGATGTAAAATCGGCCCTAAGATTCTTAACTCAATGCCAATACACTCAGGCAAAAAAAGATATTTTAGTTCATAAAGTATGTAAATTCTTGATCCAAGAGCAAAATTCTTTATCCAAGTAAGAATTTTTGATGCCGTTTTTACAAAACATTCTCAAACTAAGAACATTTTTTGAATCAAGTGCCAAACGAACTCAAATCCATGAATGATTTCAGTGCATTCTCCTAAATCAAGAATGCCCGTTCATGTATCAAGAGCTCATCTGGTACAAGAGTTAGATTGTTAACTTTCGAAGCAAGAGCATCACAGATTAAGTGCGTCCATATTTCACTCAAACAACAATTTAAAACAAGAAAGAAAGTCGGTCAAGCCCGACTATAACATACTCTGTACCAAGAAATTTTGTCTTTTGATCATAACTCGAAAACCGTTCATCCGATCTTCTTCATTCCTTTGGCGGATCGATAAGTTATTCTAATAACTAAATATGTCCAGAAGGAACAAGCCATCTATCTTCAAAACTGTGGGAGATATGACGTTTTTTCTAAATTGCGGGGGCGGGAGGGGGCGTGGCCAAATTTGAAAATAAACTTGATCTGCCTGCAGACATAAGAAGCATATGTCCCATACACGTCAAACCTCTATCTCTTACCATCTCAGAGATCTGTGCGTTCATACGGACAGACAGACAGACGGACATGGCTATATCGACTCGGCTGTTGATGTTGATCAAGAATATATATACTTTATGGGGTCGGAGATGCTTCCTTCTGGATGTTACATACTTTTGCACAAACTTATAATACTCTATGTACCTACGGTACAGAGTATAATTATTTGATTATACCGTCACACAGTGGTCGGACTTGTATGGAAGTGACGCGTCGAAGAAGTCGGAAGTCAGAAGTCGGTCAACACCTCAATTTCTTATATCAAGTACAAATAGGATTGCCTTGATGTAGGATATCTCGGATCTAGTACGACTTTTGCTTGAAAGTTCAATTCGAAGGCGGAGATAAAATCCATTTTTTTTAAGCTTGATTTTATTTCGTCATTCTGATTTCTGTGTAGGAACATACCACACCACAGAGCAACAGCAGTCTTTATCTAACAACTGTCACTTCAACAGCAGTTCCTCCATGCCAGCAATGCCATAACTGCTTGGGAATTTCAAAGCAACATACAAAATAGCAAAAGTCGATGGCGCTGTCCGCTTAATAGTTATTCCACACACCTCTCTCCTATAAAAAAAAAACGCTACTATAAGAACGATTTCATCACTATTCACTCAAATGTACTTGCCCTCCTTTCTCAATTTCTTCACCTCTCCCGCCTCGCCTAAAAACATCAAACTGAGATCGAATTTGGCTCGTTTTCAAAGCAAAATTCTAAAAAAATGAATAACATATAAGTTTTTTTTAAGAGAGTTATAACACAAATTCTGTATTCTATGTTTTTCTGGGCATAATCTTTACCCTGGACGGTAATTTTTTAATTCGTTAAGATCATCGTTAGTAGATTCGACGACGTGATTTTTAAAATACGCTATAAATCTTAGCACAGAAATCTCTAGACATTTCCGATTGAATTTTCAACTAAACTATGAGAACTTTAGATGTAAAGTGACTGGAACATTGCTGGATGCTAGATTATAGAGAAGGAAACCCGTACGCATCAAATCTACTTGTCGTTTCAAATCTCTCAACTTTTGTTATCTAATTTAGTAGCTGATAGAAACTTTACATACAAAGGCAAGCAGTTTTAGCTCGAAATGAAAGCTTTTATACGAAAATTCCTATAGATTTCTGGGACAGAAAATCTACAAAAAGTGTTAATTGATTTATGTTTTTCTTAAGCTTAGTATCCAGCACTATCGAATTTTTATTTTATTTCAAATCTGTATAGAAATAGAAACACATTGGCCTTGCTTTGATACATAGGATCTGTTCAAAAGTACATAAAGAACTGTAACGAAAGACAAAATTTCGGGGTGCTAGATTCATACCTTTAGAATAAATTAAGTCAAGTAATTCTTTGCAGTACTTAGAAACTAAGACTTCACAGCTCTTTAGTTCATCGTTCGTCGTTTCGACTAAGCTTATCAAGCTGACACAAAGTTCATCGCTCGTTGATTCGACTACATAGTACATCACACCGAAGGCACAAGTCGTCGAATCGACGCATGATGAACATCCAAGGCTATAATAACTTTTTATATGAAAAACTGTTTCTCGTACCAAAGGGTTTAGAAAAGTAATCAGTTTTTCGGGTAATTCGAATTTATTTGGCTCATTAACTTAGTTATTAGGACCCTTATGAACCAGTTTAGCATAGGTTTTTGCACCAAACTGGATATAGATCACGTTTTAAAAATGTTGCCCTGATTCTTAGTTGAAGTGCGTTTGTAAACCCAGAACTTGTTAATGTGGAATATAAATATCTACAAATATTTGTATAATTAATGGCATTTCGATCTAAATTAGATAACTCTGACCGTTTTCTAATGTTGAGTTTGATTACTTCTGACTTTAAGATCTCTGGATTCTTATTTTAAAGTTAAAGTTCATGATACCTTGGATTTGTAGCCTTTACTGCTACTGTCACGTTCACTTAATGTATAAAGAGTAGCTCCACTTCGCCTTTTCAGCTTTTTATATTTCGTCTTCAGATTAAAGTCTCATTTAGCAGGTGTTTTTGAGTTATCCGCATTCTCACTATTCCCCCTTCTGGCGTGGAATCTTTTCAGACGCGTTCCCATTTCGCATTTAGCTCATTTACTTGGGCTTTAAGTTTTGGTTTGCTGATAAAGTTAAACTTAATGAGCAACTGTGGTAGCAGCAGCAGGACACACTTCCGTGGACATATTTCTTATGTTTGTGTTCGCCCACACACACGCGCACAGCCGACAACTGGCGGACCTGATTAATCTCAACACTTTCCGAGCCATTAATTTTGCCATGCTGCAACCAGAGCTTAAGTTCTCCCTCCTACAAGAGAGTCAGGGTGGAGCTTGAAGTTGTCATGTGTGTGTGTGAGTGCTTCATATCGCACTTAGGGAACAGTTTACGGCGGTGGCGGTGGTTTCAACACTCATCAATGCTCCACCTGTGACCACTCTGACTCTGACAATTGCAACTCCACCACCGTGTGCCTAATGTGCTTTCTGTGCTCTCTGGCCCCCATTATCTAAGTGGATTCTGTAGCCCTCAAATGGTAATGCTGCTGTTGACGATGAGGTGTAAAAGTAAAGCAGAGCAGATTGAAAAAGGTCTGAATGCAGAAAATGAGTATGAGCAATGCGTGTCATAAAATGACTAAAATATGGCCAGAGGCTGGCACTGACAGGGATAAGTGGACCAAGGGAGCAGGAGACGTGACCTGGCTGTGTGGGCCAGGCAACACCCCAAGCCAAGGGGTAGGAAACGTAGTGTTTATTTCTTTTTCTGCCTTTGGCCAGGCAACAAAATTACATTTGTTGTACCTTTAATTTATTGATGTTCGGAATGCGTTTCCCCAGAACCCCAAGGGCTGCCATATTTGTATGTATTTTGGGGGGTGTGGCCTAGACCGGAACACAAGTATGGGGGTGTTTATTTGTGTCTGGGTCACCTTGTGTGAGCTTAAAAGTTCAGGTTCAGGGTAAGGCGTGAAAATGGCCAACTAATAGTCAAAAAGGGTTTGAGGATTGTAATTTGATTTAAAGGTGCAGGAAGTGAGAGAATGAAAACGGCGGGGCGAGCATTCAACTCAGTCTGCCCCATAATTTATAACCGACTAAGGAATTTCCCCTGTCCTGCATATGCTTGCAAATTATTTGCAAACAAAATGGCTGCCGGGACACTCAATCTGTGCATCAGGAACTTAATGCCGCCAGCTAGACAACAAAGGCAAAAAGTGCAAATTTATCTGCACCGGCAAAAGTTGGAGCAAGAGAAATCCTCTTTGACATGCACGGCAATGAGGTGCCCAAAGAGGAGGATGCGTGTGTCTGATGGTAGAGCAAGTTGTAAAAAAAAGTCGCTTGCAAACTAATGAAAAGTCAGAGATAGACGAGGTTTATGCGAAAGGGAAATCGTGAACAGAAATATATAAATCATTTTTTAATCTTATTTTTTGGAAACTAATTTGAAAGGAAAACAAGTCGAAACTATTTTGAAAATCGGAAACACAAACAAGTAGAACTTAATTTGTTATCTGATGCCTCAAACTAGTTCTTGAAAACAATGATAAAACATTCTTATGTCTATTCCTCTAGAATCGATACTCTTAACTCGATATTCGGTACTTGGTTCATGATACTTAGTACTCGATACCCATTACTGGATAGTAAATAGTCTATACTCAGTACTCGATGCTTAGTTTGCGATACTCTGTTCTTGATACTTAATGCTCGATACTCTTATACTCAGTACTCTTTACAAAGTACTCGATTCTCGATACTTTGTCCTCGATTTGAAGATCTCGTTACTTAGTTCTTGCTATTAGGTACTCGATAGTTAATAGTCTATACCTAGAACTCGATGCTCAGTTTTCGATACTTAGTACTCGATACTTAATACCCGATACTCTTATACCCAGA
The DNA here is from genome assembly GCA_035044985.1 of Lordiphosa fenestrarum. NCBI lineage: Eukaryota > Metazoa > Arthropoda > Insecta > Diptera > Drosophilidae > Lordiphosa > Lordiphosa fenestrarum. Next base: position 80,392 of record JAWNNO010000412.1, on the reverse strand, counting down.
GCTCTTAATTAAGTACTCGATTCTCAGTTACTCGATACTTTGTTCTCGACTCGAAGATCTAGATACTTCATTCTTGCTGCTAAGCACTTCATTGCTTCTAAGTACTCTATAATTGATACTAAATACTTAATATTCAGTAATAAAGACTGAGAACTCGATACTCAATACTGTACTAGATACTCAATACTCAGTACTTTATACTTAGAACTAAGTACTCGATTGTTAATACCCTATTCTCATTACTCTCTGCTTTGTTTTCAAAACTCAGTACTTGAAACTTAATACTCGATTCCCTTATACTCAGTACTCTATACTAAGTTCTCGATTCTCTTATACTCAGTACTCTAAGCGAAGCACTCGATTCTCTGGTACTTGACACTCCCCTTCAGTTCGGCTCAGACCTGAATCATAGCTGAATCAGCCCTGAAATGGAAGGGCTGGTCATGAATTCAGGCCTGCCCTTATATGAGTTTCAGCCATGAATTTAACACAGGCATGTCCTACTACGTCATGACCTCTGCTGATTTTAGGCATGATTTCAGGGCTGAACTCATGGGTGAGTTTCATGGGAAGTACTAAAACATGCCTGAATTCAGGCATGAAATTCAGCTATTCATACCTTTCAGGGTTGCATCAGCCCTGAGAAATTCAGTACTGAAACGTAGAACTGCAGGGTCTGTTCTCGATTCGAAGATCTCGACACTTAGTACTTGCTACTAGGAACTCGTTAATCGATACGAAATGCTCAATATTTAGTAATAAGTACTAAGAACTCAATACTCAATACTTAATACTGTACTAGATACTAATTACTTAATGTTCGATACTTAGAACTAAGTACTTTATATACCGTACTCCATCCCAAGTACTCAAAACTTAGTACTCGACACTCAATACTCGACCATCGTGAAGAAGTTTACAAAAACACCACCAAATATAACCATGTCATCGTAAAGCTTGACACTGAAATCAAAATTAACTTGTACTAAAATCTTCAAGAAAAATGAAGATTTTATACAATACTAGCTGAAACCCGCTATATGTTGCTGAGCTCCCTTTATATATACATACTATTCATTTAATTCACTTAATCTTCGTTGATTGAATGAAGACGACCATTCAGGACTTCACCCGAAGTTAAGCAAATACCCAAATCCACAAAAAACGAAAAGAATAATGATTTTATACCATTTAAGACTGCTCTAAATTTCTGATTTGCTGCTCCCGAGCGTAAATGAAGTATGCGGATGTATTGCCAACTCGGAAACATGCCACATATAGCATGACATTATCAGATTTATGAAGCACACTTCCAGGGATTCACCTTGTGCTTTCCTTATGGTAAACCTATGGGAACTGAATGCGTTTGGACTGAAACTGCAAGTCGGTTGAAGTCAAAGATATTCGTGGAATTGGACATTCTACTCGGTTGTTTAACTCTTTCAAATTCGTAGCCATTCGTAGCTTCGTCACAATCAGTCGGGCTCCATTGCAGAGTTTTGGGGAATGAAGATTTCGTAGCATAATGATAACAGATTCAACATAACGACGCCAATGCTGAGGCGGCATAACAGGCAAATCCATAAAGTTGAACAATTCCCCTTCAATTCAGTCCCACCTTCAATATAATTATAGTTCAACCGGTGGCGCAGTAGGCGGTCATGAAATTTGACGCCTCAGCATATATATATATTCATTCCGACTTAATTTGTTTTCACAGTCTTTTAATACAATTTTCAATTGCTTTCTTTATCGATCGCTTGATTTCTGTCTTTATTTTGGTAAAGTATAGACAAGTGGAAACCTTATATATAACCTTATGTCGTGGAAGAGGTAAGGAAAGATTGAAAGTCTTGATTAACTTAAATTTTTGTCGAAATTGTAATTTCATGGTCGCATAAACGCTCCAACAAATTCGTAGCTGTTAAAACACCACGAAAACTTTGACTACAATAAAAAAAAGGAAGGTTTAACTTGCACCATTACACGGTGACACACCACCCGACGCCAAGTCTCGCTCTCCCACACACACACCAGCTATAAAGTTTTCGCATTGCCCGCCAAATGTTTGTGTAAATTTTATGCTAATTTTGTTTTTTTGCAAGAATTTCACCAGAGGTTACTGCATGAGGAATGAAAAATAATTGTTTATGAAAAAGTCTTCACATTCAACTAGATTCGTGCTTTGTTTCCGCATTTGTCTGCGCGCCTTGGGGTGACTCTGCTGGCTACAGCACAATTTACCGCCCGCCGAAGTTGCAATCATATCGAAATCAGCAGGGAAATTTTTTTTTTCGCATATTTCTTCTTTTCTGCTGATTTTGATAAATGAAGGGAAACAAAGCAAAGAAACAACTTGTAGCAGTTAAACATTATTTCCTTATTTATTTTCATTTCAAACCCAAACAGGGAAAATAAACAGAAAACCCCTTTCCTTTTCCTAGCATAAATTTGGTTTGTCGCCGTGTTTCCTTTTTTTGTATTTTTTTGCTTCCGTTGTTGAATGTTTTCTTTGTTGTTTGAGGCAAATACATATAAAAGTTTTCCCCTCCCGCCTTTTGGCAAATGAGATTTCGTTCAGTGGCTGTGATAAATTGTTGATAGCTTTTGAATGCGTTGAGCATTGGTGCTTGACTGAAATGCTTGGAGAGGAAGAAAGTGTCTGGAATTCTGTTGGTTAAGAAATACTTTTTTGTATGCCTAAGCAAAGAATTTAATCTTTAGTCATGACCTTAATTTGGCAATTTTGCATAGGAATGCGGTTTGCCTGATGCTTTGAAGTGGAAGATTCTGGAAATATTTTGAGTTTTCTCTTCTTTAAGTTGGCAAAGGTTGGGGGTCAGGTTGTAGAAGTAGCAAAAAGTCAAACTATTTGAAAATTGCCATTTTATATTTACATTATCGATTTCAGCATTGTTTATCTTGGCAAAAGACTATGTGTATGCCATCCATTTTTTGCACCTTTTGTTAGTGCTGCTAAATCATTGTATAAATTGGGCCTTCAAGATGCAGTAAAAGTTGGTTGGATCGATGTGAATCCGCGCTTATTTTTGGTTCGTGCTGTTAAATTGCCCTTTGTGAACATTTGTGTTCAATATTAGCTGCAAATTCTTTTGACTATTTTCGCTTTGAGGATTTTACAAGCAATGCCCGTTTCAAGAAGCAACCTTTTTTCCCTTTCTCATGCAGTGATATCACGTTTTTAGCATGATTGATGACTGAAAACACAATACAAAGAAGGTTCAACAGCTTGCCAAGAAAATTAGAACATTTGTCGGACATATCGTAGAATCTCAGACGTTTTTATATAACTGTATATTTAGAGGGTGGTTGGATGGGGTATCATTTTAGCCATGAAGCAAGAACGTGAAGGTGCCAAGGTGCGTGACGTGAACTCTAACGTGTCACGACCTGATAGTAAGGAAACACAGATCCGTACATGTTTAATGGTAAAATTAAGGTCGAATATTTTGAAGTTTTTACGAAATTTGATTTATTTTTGAATAAACCAATGAAGCAGTTTACTTATGAGATTAGTTTTATAATTTAAATCAGCGGTGGGCACATCTTTGCTTCCACTGATTCACTGAGTCATACGACAACCGCGCTTTAGAGTGAGTTCAAACAACAAATCCATTGCATATCGATACACTTACTCGGCTTAACTTTAGCAGTGTGCTCGATCGAGAACTAAATTCATTTTAATTTGGCTTTAAAAGCAATTTATTAAATTTATACCTAACTGCGTTGTATTTTGTGAAATGAAATTTTATGAAGACGTACTTTTATTGTGCTTGATCATTCGTGACGCCTCCTTAAATCGTGCATAAGTCGTGAGTAAAGCGAATCGCTCCGAAACATGATGATCGTAAATAGTGTCTAAAGAGATTTTTATTATGGGAAGCGTTCGTGACATTAGAAAAAAATCGCTCTCGAGCGCACATTTTGCTGAGTTTTTTTTTATAATCACGCGAGAATACCGGTTACACTTACTTCGAAAGAACTGATACCCTTGCAAAGGGTTTTATAATTTTGCTCAGAAGTTTGCAACGCATAGAAATATTCATTTCCGACCCCATAAACTATATATATTCTTGATTAGGGTGACGAGCTGAGTCGATTGAGCTTTGTCCGTCCGTCTGTCCGTCTGTCTGTCCGTCTGTCTGTCTGTCTGTTTCTACGCGAACTAGTCTCTCAGTTTTAAAGCTATCGAGATTTTGAAATTTTGCACACAGTCTTCTTTTTGCTGCAAACTACTAATATGTCGGAACCGACCGGATCGGATGACTATATCTCATAGCTCCCATAGGAACAATCGGTTGGAAAACTAGTTTTAGTATGAAAAACTTTTTTCTTTTCAATGGAAATGTCTCCAAACTTTGTAATCGTAGGTTTTCTATGTTTTTTCATAATTCCACCAAGTTTTATTAAAATCGGACAACCAGCTATGCAATAGCTGCCATACAAAAGATAGGTCTGCAAAACAGTCTTAGTTAGAAAAACTTTTGTTTTTAATGGTAGCATCCTGCAATTTTGTATTTGTTTGTTTCTCGTGCTTTAACATAATTTTACAAGTTTTTGTCCAAATCGGATGACTATATCATATAGCTCCTATACGAACGATAAGTCGGAAAATGGGAAAAAGAGTATTTTTTGAAAATATTTAAGCGAGCACTTGCAAGGGTATAAAAACTTTGGCACAAACGAAGTTAGCTTGGCTTTCTCGTTTTTCTCCAATAGGCAAATGATGATCTAAGGAGACGACTAGGAAAAGGGCTCAATTGACTGACATCTTGTGTTGTGTACTTATGAATTTATGCTTAACTCTACTATTGTTTCGCAACTGGGTGGATAGACTTAATTTAAATTTGTTAATATAAATGTGCTATAAAACTGTGGAAGATATGAGCTATAATCAAATTGCGAAATTATCTTAGAGCTGTGCGTGTTAGTGAATTTCTTTTACGCCACGTACAATTCAGAAAAATAAAATCTCCACGATTCACGTGCGTAATTTTCGAAGCGTTTTGCATCACGCACGATTCACTCACGAATCATGCACGATGAACGATCACGATACACGAAATACAAATCTTGTACATAAAAATGTATTTAACAAAATAAAAAGCATATTTTTTGGCACTTGCAGCTGGCAGTATGCTTTTTATCTTCTTCGGCAAGTTCTATGTTGGGAACCTCAGATTACCCTTGGCCCTTGGTTGAATGCACCGGGGTCACATCGACTCAGCTGTGCCACACTGTAAAGAACACGACTTCCTTGCATGGTTCTTGTCATCAATTTCCAGAACTGATTAATTTTTCGAAACAGCACTCTATCTGTTTTATGGTTTTACCTATTCATTACTTTCATTTTCTTTCACAAGATTTCTTTTTATATTAATTTGCTGTTTGCGGAAAAATTTCAGAGGTACTGGGAGCTAGTCCCAGTTACCACTAAAAGTAGCTTTAGAGTGTAGGAGAGTGGAGATGTTACTTTTTTATATAAAATTTATGTCATTTATGTATTCTAATGTCACGATAAATATTTCATGAATAATGCATTACAGTTTGTCACGCACGAAACTTTGTGTCTGCCCACATTCTCACGTCGTGTCACGTTGATGACACTCCTGCAACTCTAATCCCAACCCTCCACTTTTCAAGTCCTCACCTGGGCGATTTAGTATAAAATGGCATGCATTTTAGTTCTCTTTCAATTTTGTTTTTTTCGTTTCATATTTATTTTGTTTATGCCGCGGACTCTCCCCTGCGTGCAGAGCGTAGCGTTGCATACGAAATTTGTTTTAGTAATTGAAAGTCGCATTTTGGTGCACATCTGAACAAAAATTTGTTTTGGCATAAGAAGCTTGAGAAAAAAAAAATGAAATAAACAGAAAGAGCGGTGCTTGTAGCGGAAAAATAAAATTTTTAGATGAGTTGCTGAAAGTGTTTTCTTTCTAACCAAAAATATTGGTAGAGAAAAAACTTGAAATGAACCTGAGATGACAACGAAACCCCTATAGTAATCATACTTGTCGAGAAGTTTTCATTGAAATTGGGTTAGTTTTGGAGAAATGAATGGAAGAGAATGATTTTTATATTGAAAGGCCAAAGGAACCAAAAGAGAGTTGATTAAGAACTAAGAAATCGGTAAACTTGTTAACTAAAACTATTCCTATTGTCATAAGTTCATAGAACCGTCGCCTGCTAAGACATTTGGAGGAAACAAACCGAGTACAGTTAGAAGTTTAGAAGACCCAGTCCATCTGGCTACAACTTAAAGCCATTTGAATATTAAACATATAAAATTTATGACTTTTATTTAACATAAAGTGTGTGAGTCTCTGTGGTTCGCCTGGATTATGCTGTAGTGTGGTTGAGCCGTTTATACGGCTGCTTTACTACATCCGCTTTCCACTGCGTGTGGCATGTGCGTTCCCTTCCACGTACAGTTTAATTAAAATAGTTGTTCGAACCAGATTCTCCAACATGATAACATTATGAACCATAATTATGCGAATTCATTCTTCAATGCTAATGAAAAATGCAAATGAATGATGATGGGCTGTTGGTCAGTCAGTGGAAGTAATTGTTCGAAATTATGCACTAATATTTTGCCCAACTATAAACCAAACCAAACCAAACCAAACCAAACCAATCCAATCCAAAAAAAAAATATATACAACTAAAATCCAATTAAAACTTAAACACCACAAAAGGCCTTTAAGTTTGTGCTTAACTCGTAGAACTGGTCAAGTTGAAGGCTTCTTTCTGCAAAACATTATAAATAACAGCCAAACAACACGCAAACTGTTTGAGCAAGTTATTTGCCCTGGCCAAAACGGTGGATTGGCGAAATGTGCGCCTCCACCCACCCATTCGCCTCCTGAACGAGTTAACGATGCCATTGGCCGCTTTTGCCCACCGCTTGCGTGCCAAGTCAGGAAACTTTGCTTCCACTGAGAACTTTGATTAAGTTTCTTCGCCTTGGCTGGGCTTAAAGTTCCTCCAATGAGCCGCCAGCAAGGTGGCAAAATTAACTAAACCGAACTTAAGTCAGGAAGAAGCGGGCAACGTGCTTGGTTTTGCCCAGAAAGTATGCTATGGAAAATGTTTGCCGGGCACGTGCCCGCATTTGAATACCACCAGATAGAGACGGCTGATGTGGGTGGGAGAAAGGCCAACGCCTTTATGATTATTGTCTTAAAATTAATCAAAGTGCGTGTCCACAGCGGTGGAAAGTTTCAGGAAACTAATGGATTTTCGGTCATGACCGGAAATAATGAATCCTCTTACCGTGTTCGAAATATGTTTGTTTGTATTTGGTATTTAATCGACATAAGCAGTGAGCGCTCTTGAAGATGGAAAATAACAGCAATTTAAAGCGATTTCAGTAACTATGGAATGGTATAGAGAATGTTGAAGCGTTTAATGGAAAACCAACACTTTACCCAACGAGGGTGTAAGAAACTAGCTTGGCTTCTTCTCTTATAGGACACATGAAAAAGCATGACTACTTACTTGATTTCAATAGCTGACGAAGATGACCGGCTGTTTATAGGCTACGAAACTTTATGCACTGCACCAAAACTGCTTACACTTTATTTAGTATCTTTTTAAAGATATATTTTCCGCAGTTAAACCTGCATTTTTTAGCCGGCTCGAGGTCATGTTATGCTTTCGCACAACTTTAAACAGAGACACAACACCACAAATGAGGCTGGTAGATCGTACATCTGTTTCAAGAGGAACCACCCTCTATCATCAGCGAGCAATGCCTACCAACTGAACGTTTCTTAGAAGTGTCTCGATGCCAGCGGTGCCATAACCGTTTGGGAATTCCAAAGCAGAATTCGCGCAAAAACATCGAGAGGCAGCGTAGAAACAGACAGTCGCCATTGTGTGTGTGTTGTCCCCATGATATTGCCGCTTTTAGTGTGAGGGATACTCTTTTCAGTTCTTTTCCATACTTTCTTTCCTTTTAGATTCTTCTCTTCTTGGTTTTTTATTTTGTTCATTCTTCGTTTTTGTATAGCAGTTTTAGATTCTTGATTCTTTCATTTCTATACTTTTCTTTTCTATTTTCTTTCATAAATTTTTCCTTTAAGTTTTGTTCTGCTTTTTGTTTCTTTCCTTTTAGTTCTCCAATCTCTTTGTTTTTTTGTTTATTCGTTCTTTTTCCATTGAAGTCACACTCTATTAAGTTTCTTTCTTTGATCGTCCTTTCATTAGTGTTCATCCTTGCTATTTGTATTCACTCTTTCTTCCTATATATTTTATTTCTTCATTCATTTATATTAGTTTTTCCTTGCTTATTTTTTCAGTCTTGCTTTTTCAATCGTTTCTTTTTTCTCTTTTAAGCTTTCTTTAATCTAGCATTTTGTTTTTCGATCTTAATTTTTTCATTCTTTAGTCTTGCTTTCATCTTTCTTTATCCTTTTTTCATTCCCTTTCCACCGTCTTCTTTTTTTTCGTTCGTGACTTAATAAAAAAAGATTATTTAAGGCCCAATATTTGTGTGCGGTCGAATGTTTGCATGTACACATTCGGCTAGAAAATGCGTGAAATCGCACATTATCTAGGTGTTCCTTACTTGTTTCTTGCTGTATTCTTCTTAACCTTTTCCCCTAGTTTAATAATTAATATGTTTCTTTCACTTGACATTTCCTTAGACGTACCTTATTCATTCTTTCTCTTCTTTGGCTTTAATTTTTTTTTCGCCCATTACTTCATCAACTCTTACCTAGAAAAAATTAATTGAAAACAAAAGAAAATATCGGCGAAGGAAAGAACTTACAAGAAAGACGACGGACCAGGCAATAAGCTGGCGGAAGAGTAGGAGGAAATAATTATTTGGCGAAAGAAGCAAGAAGCAATGATGACGTAACAATAAACCAGGGATGCAAACCGGTTCTGAACCGAACCGAACCGAACCGAACGCATATTCCAGCTAGTGAACCGAACCGCAAACCGAACCAGCTTCCTATCAGAATTGCTAAACCGAACCGAAAACCACAAAATAAAACGGTTCGGTTCGGTTCAGCTTTCCCACGAGTTTTAACTGGAATCGCTTTCCCCAATGTTTTTGATTAATTTGGGAATTTGAATCGAAGATAATTTTTATACATTTCGTACAACTTGTAATACTGTAAGTCTTCTGCAATGGCCCGCCTATCGCTTAATATTCCTGTCATTAATATGTCTTTTTCCTCTAGTAGACAATATTTTCAATTCAATCTCCAGCGGAAAAAGTTTCCTTTTAGTAAGGTATAGACTTAGTTTGTCTGAGTACTTAGCTTAAGTTAAAAAGAAAATTGTGGAAATTTACCTTTTTCATTTTAAACTTCATACTTACTTTGGGATTTGAACCCAGAAAGACGTCTCAAGTCAGGAATTCCATATTCAACACTATATATTTATTATAATGGCTAAACCTGCGGCAGACGTCTATAAGAAATGCCATTATTGATTCTTGTAAATGATTTGAACTAAAATAAAAAATCTACCCATTGATTACTACGTTTATACACACAAAATATATCATGCCGAATGCCCTTTAAAGTATGCTATGTTATATGAAAATCAATATTCAAACAATATTTGTCTTAACTCAACATTTTGTTGAATAACCAACAATCTAAGTGAATATGCAATGTAGAATATCTATGACAGACTTGCAATGGCTTCATATAAATATTAATATTAAAATAACTTAGGGAAATTAAGTTTGCATACTTTGAAGGGCATTAATCGCGAATAATTTGGTGTGTATAAACATAGTAGTATATATTTCATCATATCGAGCAACTTGTAATACTCAAGTACGAATGCCGGGCAACTGAAATTCGAATCTGCTTGGTGTTTGATATAGCCAACTCAAATATTGAATGATGATAAACTGAGACCAATAATAAACTTTGGATTGCTTGCCCTGAAATCTATTTTTGAAAGGACGATCGCTTAAATATACTTTGTATGATAAAAACGTGATACATTATGTATTATGTTAGTGTAAATGTATGTATGTATGTTAGACTACAAAATGTATTCGTTGCTATCAACCCATGGGGTATTATTCATTGTCGATTTTCTTTGAGATAATAAAGCTTGCATACTTCTGAGGGCATATATCAAGCTAAATTTTTTGTGTCTTAAGTAAGGTAGTAAAGATTAACAATAATCCATATTTTGGGATTTCCTTGTGTGTTAAGGCTTCACTGTACTTATTATACTCCTCTATTTGGTTTGCCACAAAATCTTCATACTTCGAATTAATTAAATTACTGGCAATATTTGTTATGCAAGACGGCAACATAATGGAAAGGACCAAGGATTTTGGCTCAACTGTAACAAATTGTTTAGGGCGTGAGAAAGTTGGATAGAAGTTTTCATTAAGACGATGACTTTGACCTGAAAGAGGGAGGAGGGTGTGTGTGTGTTGTAAGGATTTCTGCGTTTCATATACCAATATTTTGGGTTAAATATTTAACAAAGCCACACCTGTAGGTGTGGACCGGAGATGCTTTGTGTCCTTTGATTTGTTGACTCAACAAACTTCAAACGGCACATCACTTGCAAGGATAACAGAGAGCAACATACGAATATAAACGCGCATTTTATGAAATGTCAACAGCCGATGTGGCGACGGCTAAAATTTTGCCTGTCAAATAAACTGACAGGCAACTTTATTCTATACAAATTTTAAGAGTAAAAAATTGTGGCACATTTTTAAGCTGTCAGCTTTTTGAGACCACTGCCGCCTGCTCGTCCTCCCACTCCTGCCAGGGTTTGCGCTTCATTTGCCATCATCGTCAATAATTCGACATAAGTATACCATTTTCGTTGCTGGGGGTTACTTTTTTTTTGCTACATCGCCGTCTGCTTTTTATGTGAATTTCAGCAAGTTTCGTATATTATTTATTTTTGATTTTATGTCATAAACTGCTACAGCATTTTGTTGCCTCTATTTGGCCGCTTTTTGTTTATTGTACTGATTTTGATGCTATTTTTGACACTCTATAGAGTCAATAAGCAGAATTATGATGTTGGTGGAGCAGGAAAGAGGAGGAGGCTTGTTCAGTCAATAAAGTGATGGCATTTTGGCCCAGTTTAACTGCTCATTCAAGTCATAAATCACATTTTTATATATACAATATTTGTATTCTCTTTTGCAGTGGCCGGACACCATTAACCAATTAGAGTGGAATTGCGGTTAGGCCAATTGATATTGATGGTGAGTTGACATTTGATAGAAGTTTCATTGTTTGTTTTTACAAATTTAATTAATCAAAGTATTGTAATTTACGCTTTTAAAGTCTGCTGATATTCGATTAGTTTTTTGCCAATTAGTTCCCAATTTCATGTCTTCCACTGCAGGAAAGCTTGTAAATAGAAACAGTATTCTGGCCCGAACTATTTCACTCCAAATTTAATGCAGTTTGTTGAACTTTTGCCAACTGCTACCGAAAATGAGAAAAAAAGCATTTAGACCAATGATTCGTATGATTCGACCAATACGAATTGCCCATGGTGTAGCTCTCCGAAAAGATGCTTCGTAATAATTCACTTTTGGCTAGAGCAGGTTGTGTTTGTGTGTGTGCAAGTCCGTTCAGGAAGTAAAACGTTGAGGCAAAAGCAAAAAAAATAAAGGATTAAATATTCAACACAAGTCGAGTCCAGGAAAAGGCTTTAGCTCAGCTCCGCAGTTGAAGTTGAATACATGTCTGCCACGTAAAGGCAACAACAGCAGCAATGAGTGGAGCCAGAACTTTGCCTTAAATGCGCTCATGTGCAAAAATGCCATTGTTTTAGATTTGGTCGTAAACAAAGCGGCGAACCTAACAACAACAACAAAAAGAAAGGGAACCGTACACAGAACTTTTTGCTGCTGTTAAAAACTAGGCGAAAAGGTAAGAAACAAAAATGGTCTTTTGCTAAAGTGAAAAGTAAAACCTGAAACTTGCCACTACAACAATAAGTGTGAATTGAGTTTCTTTTTTTTTATATATGTAGCAAGTAAGGTAACGACTAGGTGGTTACCTCTTAATACGTAAACCAAAGGCAATGACTTTGGTTGGGAGAAACTGTTGGTAACACTTAAGATGCTTAAATATGAAACATAACACACCCAACATAATCTTGACCAAAAATCACCTTAAAAAGTCTTCTTCAAGCCTTTTTGATGAATAAAAAAGAGATTACTATCATTTTTGATTTAAAGAAGTCTCGAAAAGTCTTGAGCACATGCTTAAAATATGCTTTATTCAAGTACGACTCGAAAAGACTCGCAAATGACTCGAAAATGAGTCGAAACTGATCAGAAGAATGGGATAAAAACGACTCTTCAAGAAGAGTTGCGGCTAGGGTACCATTTTCTTCCGGAAAAAAATATCATTTATGATCAGAATCATTTAATAAGACTGAAAACTCGAAAAAGAATCGATTGCGATCAATAGTTGTATAAAATGTTTGCTGGAATACCCATAACTTCATACTCAGTACTCGAAACTCTAAACCTAGTTCTTGGTATTTACTGCTTAGTGTTAACTACTCGATACTTAGTATTCGATAAACTTTACTCAATACACAGTACTCTATTCTCAGAGCTTGATACTCGGTATTCGATAATCGATACCCAGTAGTCTAAGCTTAATACTCAGTGCTTAATTGTAAGATCTTGATACTGAGAGCTCGACTCTCAGTGCCCGATACTCAATACTTGATACCAATTGCTCGATACACATAATTCGATAGTCAGTACTCTATTCTCAGAACTCGATAATCGATACTCAGTAGTCTTATCTTGATACTCAGTGCAAAATTTTTACACCTCGATACTTAGTGCTGGATACTTAGAACTTGATACTTAGGGATCGATACTCAGTACTTGATATTTAATACTTAAAAACAATTACTCGATAATTGGATTTCGATGAGTAGTACTCGATACACGTAACTCGATACTCAGTACTGTATTCTCAGAACTCGATACTCAGTACTTGATAATCGATACTCAGTAGTCTTAACCTAATACTCAGTGCTTAATTCTAAGATTTTGATAGCTGAGTACTCGTTACTCAGTACCCGATACCAATTGCTCGATAGGAATTGATACTCAGTACTCAATACTTAATACCAATTACTCGATACTTGGTTCTCGATGCGCAGTACTCGATACACGTAACTCGATACTCAGTACTCTATTCTCAGAACTCGATACTCGGTACTCAATAATCGATACTCAGTAGTCTTAACCTAATACTCAGTGCTTAATTCTAAGATCTTGATACCTGAGTGCTCGATACTCAGCACCCGATACTCAATACTTGATACCAATTGCTCGTTAGGAATTGATACTCAGTACTCAATACTTAATACCAATTACTCGATACTTGGTTCTCGATGCGCAGTACTCGATACACGTAACTCGATACTCAGTACTCTATTCTCAGAACTCGATACTTGGTACTCGATAATCGATACTTAGTAGTCTTAACCTAATACTCAGTGCTTAATTCTAAGATCTTGATACCTGAGTGCTCGATACTCAGCACCCGATACTCAATACTTGATACCAATTGCTCGTTAGGAATTGATACTCAGTACTCAATACTTAATACCAATTACTCGATTCTTGGATCTCGATGCTTAGTACTCGATACTCAGTACTCTATTCTCAAAACTCGATACTCGGTAATCAATAATCGATACTCTGTAGTCTAAATCTGATACTCAGTGCTCAATTCTTTGATAGTGCTAGATGCTTGGAACTCAATGCTTAGAAATTGATACTCAGTACTCAATACTCAATATTTGGTACCATTTACTCGATGCAAAGTACTTGATACCAATAATTCAATACTCAGTACTTGATTCTCAGACCTCAATACTAAGTATTTAATACTTGTTATCCGATACTAAGTACTCGATACTCACTAACTGATACTCAGATTTTTGCAGAATGTAATTCCTAAAAGAATGTAATTTTTCATTCTACACATAGTGTTTCGATTCTTAAGAGGCTTGTAGCCTTCGATTTCTGTTTCGTGTTGGTTCGTGCTGAGTCGTGTCATGTCGTGAGTCATTGTAATAAGGTTTCGTTTGCGTTAGTTCGTGCTTATCAATCAATCAAGTAATTCGAAATAAAATATCGATTATATTTTGAATATGTCGTTATATCGATACCAACTTAAGACATAAAAACTTAAAGACTTTCGGCTGTTTGTAGTCTTCAATTTTTTTGTCGTTTTGTGTGATTTTGGTGCGTGCATTTGCAACTGGATTTGAACTCTGTATCAGCAAATATCACAAAGCCTTGCTGTTTGTTGCCCTAGTTACCCCTCTGAGTATAGAGTATGTTTGCCAGAGGAAAGCAGCTACAACAAAAGCGACAGCAGCACTTGAGAAATCATCCACAAACACACACACACCCAGACCCAGGAAAAGAGTGAAGATGAACGCTTTGAGGGAATGGCAGATCCTTTCGTTTTTCTTTCTCCGTTTTTTCTTAAGTGTAAAAGTGCTATTGGGTTTTTGGGGCTGGCTTTTGCTTTCGACATGCGTAGGATGTACTGTGCAGTGGGAAGGGGACCAGAAGTTCCATCTCGAATGCCAGTCTAAGGCAAATGGCGTCACATGCTAAAAACCCCAGCAGCAGCAGCAGCGCCCAACAGCAACTACCGCAACAATGTAGAAACTGTTGGCTTGCAATTTCATTGCAAAAACTTTTGAAATGTTTTTTAGGAGGCGTTGAGGAGAGCTGCAGAGCAGACGATGACAAGTCATAAAATACACAACACAACCAGGCAAACAGTAGACCAAAAGAACACGCAGGAGTACAGTTGGTACAGCTGAGTGCACAAAATGCCGCAAAATGGTTGACGTCTTGCTGCTGCTGCTGCTGCTGGTGCTGTTCGTTTCCGGTTGCCATTGCATTGGCAATTTTTGGCATCTGCTGTCACCACACACACGCACACACACACAGAGAGACACGAAATGCAATTACAGGGCAACAATTTTCCTTGTACATTGAAAACATTTTAATAAAATTGAATTTACCTCAGCAACGCTCGCCCCTCTTCCCCTTTAGAAGACGAAGCGGAAGAACAATGCTGACCATTAATAATACCAAATGGTCGACTACAAATTGACCATTCAAAAGCTTTTTCATGTGAACCGGTCGAGCCCACGTTCTCGGCGCAAAATGGCTTATAAATTATTACACAAAAGAAGCGGAAAAATATTTTTTTCTGCTCACTTTCACAGCAAGCACTTAATAAATTGGCCATAAAAACCAGACAAAAATTTTTGCGACAAATTTGAAAATAAAAAAAAAGAGAAACCTAAAGAAAATTGAGATTTTCGGCCAGTTGGTATTCTGCAATGAAAAGTTTTATATATTTAGAAATGTTCACATAACTCTAATATCAAAATAGAGTGCATTTTATACGTGTAGAAAATGAATTCGTTGTCAGAAATGCAGTAAGAAAGTGCTTTGATGTTCCAAGAAAGAGTTTATTGCTCAAAGTCTGTATACAGAATTTCTGGATCCAAGAGTGCTTTCTACAACTGTGCTTTCTTTCTTCGCCCAGTGATTTATTTCCCATCAGATTTGCTCTACGAATATCAAAATTTTTGAACCATTACACCCTTAGGAGCAAAAGAGACCTCCAGGAGCCTTTTGATTGTAAGTTGAAAAACATGTTGTAATCAAATTTAAGCCACAATCGGACTTCGTTTGGCCATGCGAATTATTGATTGTCATTGCGAATGACATTTTTTTTTTTTTAGGAAAGAAAACTCTCTTATTGCAGATATCTAAAATTCCTGACAGTAATACATTCTCACCCCGAAATTTGCCAATAAAAATTATGGCCTTGTTAATGATTTTTCAGTTAATGTGCGACGTAATATGCGAATAATTCTTAACTGTTTACACTTTTCTCATACAGTGTTGCTAAATTTCTGATTCTAGCTTGTTCTTTGGTTGCTAAATTTTTATACTCTGTACCGTAGGTACATAGAGTATTATAAGTTTGTGCAAAAGTATGTAGCAGCCAGAAGCAAGCATCTCCGACCCTATAAAGTATATATATTCTTGATCAGCATCAACAGCCGAATCATGTCCGTCTGTCCGTATAACCGCACAGATCTCAGAGATGGTAAGAGATAGAGGTTTGACATGTATGGGACATATGCTTCTTATGTCTGCAGGCAGATCAAGTTTTTGTTCAATTTTGGCCACGCCCCCTCCCGCCCCCACAATCTAAAAAAACCTCATATCTCCCACAGTTTAAAAGATAGATGGTTTGTAATAAGGATAACTTATTGATCCGTCAAAGGAATGGTGAAGATCGGATGAACGGTTGTCGAGTTATGATCAAAAGACTGTTCGCTGCTGCAGCGCAGTAGCAGCGCTGCTTTCAGCTGCTACTGCAGCATCCAAATTTATGCTGAACGTATAATATCGTTGGAACAGAGTATGTTATAGTCCCGCTTGACCGACTTTCTTTCTTGTTTCCTCTTTGGCCTGATAGAAATATCACAACCGATGTACGCTTGGATATTTCCATCCTTCTTTGGTTCAAAACAGAGACCTTGTTTTTGTAGTCTGAAACCAAGAACACTTGGTACATTTTTGAAGAACTCTTATTTTCTGTCTAGAACTTTTTATGAGTTGACATTAGAAATAACTGTACTTGAAGATAAAATGTTTTGTATTCATTTTGAGAGTTAATCGTGCTTGATTTAAGACCATTACAACCTACAAGTATGATTAAAACGACTTTGAAATAGTTCGAAATGTACTTAATTTATAGCGAAGCAGTCTAAAATCAAGTATATCGGGATTGAAAAAATGGTACTCAATATAAGAATTTTGTACTTGATCTAAGTATTTTCGTACGTATCGTACCATTGACTTACTACTATCGTTTGGACTTAGTTCAGGTACAAAGTTCTTTGTTTTTATACCCTTACAGAGGGTATATTAAAA
Organism: Lordiphosa fenestrarum; assembly: GCA_035044985.1. Classification (NCBI taxonomy): domain Eukaryota; kingdom Metazoa; phylum Arthropoda; class Insecta; order Diptera; family Drosophilidae; genus Lordiphosa; species Lordiphosa fenestrarum. The sequence goes on along the minus strand of JAWNNO010000412.1, from coordinate 63,399 downwards.
TTGTCCAGATGTTTGTTACGCATAGAAGGAAGCATCTCCGACCACATAAAGTATATATATTCTTGATCAGCATGACGAGCTGAGTCGATATAGCCATGTCCGTCTGTCCGTCCGTCTGTTTCTATGCTATCTCCTCCGTCAGTTTTAAAGCTATCGCCACCAAACTTTGCACGAAGTCTTCTGGTACAAATACGCTGCACATTTGTCGAAACCGGCCGGATCGGATGACTATAACATATAGCTGCCGTAGCAACGATCGGTCGAAAAACTAGTTCTAGTGAGAAAAACTTCTTTGTTTTTAAAGCAAACGTCTCCAAACTGCGCATGTGCTAGTTTTCTATGCTTCTCCACGATTCTGCCAAGTTTGGTCGAAATCGGATATCTATATAGTATAGCTGCCATAGAAAAGTAAGGTTAGAAAAATAGTCTTAGTAAGAAAAACTTTTTTGTATTCAATGTAAACCTCTTTAAAACTGGATTATATTTATTTTATAAGCTTTAACACAATTCTGTAAATTTTTGTCAAAATCGGATGACTATAGGTTATAGCTACCATAGGAATGATCGGTCGAGAAACTAGTTTGAGTGAGAAACACTTTTTGGTTTTCAAAGAAAATGCCTCCAAACTTTGTACTTCCTAATTTGCTATGCTTTTCCATGATTCCACTAAATTTGGTCGAAATCGGACATCTGTATAGTATAGCTGTCATACAAAAGTAGAGTCAGAAAAGTAGTCTTATTGAGAAAAACTGTTTTTTTTTCAGTGGATATGTTTTTCAAATTAGTTAAAAAACGTGCTGCAAGGGTAAACAAACTTCGGCCGAGCCGAAGTCAACATTCCTCTATGTTTTGATAGTGCAACCGCTCGAATTTCTACTACTTGTGTAACGATATCAGTGATAATTCCTATTATGTGAAGACTACACACTGAATAATGTTCCTGCAGCAACAAAGCATCTTAAAACCAGCCTGAAGGTTGATTTTGTTTTGTTTGACAGTTTTTCGTCATTTTCTGCAGATTATCTGGACACACCGAAACTAAAATCAGAATCAGAATCAAAATCAAAATCACTTGCAGCAATACCCCTTTGGAGTGTTCTCTGTTCAATGCCTTTATGTTTGTGTGCCCTTATGCATTCATCCCAGATGAGTTGTTCTGCCTAAAGTAGCTGTCAGTGATGACGGTGCAACGGCGCACAGTGGCCGGATTCGCGAATTTGGCGTTGCAAAAATCATAACTTTTTAACGGAAAGAGATATTTGAAAAATTTCAAAGGGACGAGGATAGAGAATTCCTGAAGCTTTAAAATGAGCGTACGTTCATCTTTGTAGGTTAACAGGGGGACGCAGGATCGGCTGCCAAAGTTCATAATTTAATAATCTGAAAAAATTTTATGAAAAGTCTACTTATTTTAATTTTTTTAAATTGATTTATTAAAAATGAAGTTTTAATAATATTAAAAATTAAAAAAAATTTATAACAAGTTGATTTGTTCTTGCTAAAAAAAATTATTTTCATACAAAATTAGTTCTAACTCTCGCTGTGTGGACCATCAAATCCTGAAGTTTTACTTGTGCCGATACTTCATTGACTTCCACAGGGACTGGAACTGCCTCCTTTTTTGCAGCAGCTATGTCTTCGTAGCTGGGAAGAATGTCCACGTTGTGCTTCCTTAATAAGTCCCTCATCATCTTATACTTCTGCTTGGAAAATCCCACATCCAAAAACAGGGCCAAAGCTTCTTCCCGAGTGTACTTGGTGGGCTGCGCATTTGGCGGTGTATTGATGTTGTCCTTAATGCGCTTAAGACGAACAGGACTAGCAATTGCAACAGCTTTTGTTATAGTAGATCTGTTTCTCTCCAGGTCTTTTGAGTATTTGACGTATAATGCCGCCGATAGATGCTCCGTGCTAATTTCCATACCTATCTCAGTAAATCATAAAATAAGCGATAAAATTTTGCCTGCAACGTTCTTCTTCTTCGTTTGTACTTGTTCTTCCCAAATATTATTTACCTGTAGATTAAATCGCAAATATCAATGTAATGTCTAAGGGGGCAGGTTGTGGCAGCTGCAACTTTTACAATACATTAATAAATAGACTAATATATAATACCTATGCTCCGAAACAACTGAAATCGGGTGAAATTGATATTTTCAAGTCTATCAAAGTTAAAAAACTCAACCAAAAATAGTGTCCACCTAAAACTTGAATGTGGAACATTCAACTTTGAAATAATACAGTTTGTTAATGTATTCACGTTAAGAATTAATGCATCTTTTCAAAAAATCAAGCAAATTCAAATCGGTATTACCGTTTGGTTTTTATACGTTCACAAAATTGACATTTGTAACCAAAAAAATTAAAAATTCAGCAGTTTGAAAAATTCTTCAACTTTGAACCACTGTAACAACCAAACTAATTGACCAAATTCAAAAAACCGAAGTTTTTTGGGATATCTGGGGTTCCCTTTATTGAATTAAAAAAATCTGGTCAAAAAAATCGAACATCAAAAATTGATTTTTGCAACGCCAAATTCGCGAATCCGGCCACTGTGCGGCGTATGGGCTGCCATTTATTGATATTATTAAGGCGAGGGTAACGAATTGAGAAATATTTTGCCACTTTCACCTGATGCATCCACAAAAATAATACACTTTACGACCCTTTCTCATAGCTTTCATATATAAATACACAAAAATATGCCAACAATTTGTCGAGCCGTTTTGTAGGCGTGTCAAGAGAGATTTTTACATGCAAATATTTAATCTAAATATTCATTCTTTTTTAACCTCTTGACTTTATTTGAGTGTCCTTTGTGCATTGAATTGAACTTTGGTTTATGTTTGTTTTTCATTTTGTTAACTTTTTTTTGGTCCTCCTTCTATGCTTGTTTGTTTGTTTGTCTGTGTGCTTATTGTTGTTGTCCATTTACTTGATTAATTGCCAATCATAAATAGAAACACAACAGTTTTTGGTGCGGAGTGCTGACCTTTTGGTATTTGGCTGTTGTGGCATTGATTGAGGTAGGCAGATAAATTTTAAAAAGGAAAACGATTTCATTTTCTATTTTTCCCTTGGCATATGCTCATGTGTACGGCGGCATTGGAAATAAATATTTGATGCCAGTTTTGCTGCTGCTTAGCACAAAATACAAAATGGCTGCCGCCGAGCCACCATTTTGCCATTTGGCCATATTTCATTTCCGTTTGTCGTTTGGCTTTGTTTGTTCTCTGTTGTTGCTGCTGCTGTTGTTGCCATTGTGGCGCATTTTGCGAAAACTCAATTATTTATGCATGTCACGTCATTTTGAACAAAACCATGAGTTGGGTAAAAGCTAAAGAAATGTGCGCTAAAATGGCCAAAAATAAAAGAATGAAAGAATTCGAATGTCACCATGGTGAAGCTATTTTGGTGTATTTGGTTGTTAGGTAGGCATTCAGGCAGGCAGGCAGGCAGGTCAAAAGAAGCTGTTTATTAGATTGCCAATTAAATTGGACTTCTTTTGTGCAAAAATAAAAGTAAATTAATAACAAATATTAAAACAATTTTAAATTGAATCAAGATTGGCCACAAAAAAAAGCAAAATTCAATCACATAAAACACGCAAGCCACGCCTGTTTGACTTCAGTGAAGCGTTAAATTGAATTGTTGTCGCCACTTCCGTCGGTTTTTCTCTCTGTCTCTCTCTCTCTGATGTTTTCCTATATTATTTTTATGGCCATGCAAATAGACCCAAAGTCATAAATTGCTCAATATTGTGGGTCCTCTAAATGGTTGCCCAGCCAACCAGGCCACGTGCCTTCCGCACACACAAACACAGAGAGAGACTTATCTTTTGCTCTGCTTTTAGACTTTTCAATAAGAAAGGATTAAGTTTTAAAGCAAACTACAAACGACTCTCAAGCCGGACAAGCTGAGGCCCAATAAAAACCAAAGATCGCATATCTGTGTAAACCCCCCAACGCCCCAACCCTATCCACTCTTACCCTGCCCCGACATAAGTGTTATTTTCCACTGCCAGCTGTGATTTTATATGAAAAAGAAGAAAGTTTCATGTTACCAAAAAACTGCTGTTGGCTCTGCAGCTTAACCCCCTTTTTGGCATCTTACTTGAATTTTTCTTACACTTTGTAAGTGTGTGCGCGTGTGTGTGTGTGCAAGTGTGGGGTTATAAATTTCCTTATCACATTGTTGGAAACCCACCCCCCCCCAATATGGCCTTAAATTTCCGCCTGGACCAAGTTTTTGTCAGTAATAAACTTTCAACTTAAGAAAAAAAAAAACCAACCAAGAAAAATAAACTCAACCCGGCGGGCAAATAAACAAAAAAAAAAAAAAAACAGCAACTGGCTTACGGCTTTCACATGAGCACAACCAAAATTGTTAACGGCACTTAACTTTCGCACTTTGTCGGAACAAATTAATATGTCTAAGCAACGACGAGTACTTCATGTAATTTTCATAAGACCAAAATGGAAATTTTTCAAGTGCCCCCCCAACCAGCCAATTGAGAATGCCGAATTCACTTTAAGCAGCTTGAGTGTTTTTTGAACACAATTTGATTAGCCAACTTGGTTATTAAGCTTGGCCAAGATGAGTCGAAGTAATGCCCTAAGTGGACTAAGATCTCAAGTGTTTGGTAGTTTAAAAGATTACGAAAAGTCTATAATTATTAAAGACATTTAAAGAAACAAACATTTTCTTTGAAAATGAAATGATCAAATAAAAACGAATCGTTCTAAAATGCAAGATTGTTTGGTAAACATTCAAACAGGAGCGTCGGCTTTATCCGACTTTTTTACTTACCCTTTATATATGTATAATAGCCCTCCCTTATGTTAAATAACAGAGTATTAACATTAATGTAGTCACTTCCACATTATGTTAGCAAATTGCACTTGCTGCTCTGAACAGTATGCAACGCTTATAATAACCTTTATAACTTTGCCATTTGTTAACCTATCTTTATAGTTTCTAGTTTAACAAAGTTCAGTCAATCTGTTTGTGAACATTAGTAATTTAGATTAGGCAGTCGATTATTTCTTACATCAAGCATACTAGAGTTAATAGAGAAAAGATGATAGAAATTATTGTAATTTAGACAGAGGTTTCGAAAGGGTTCATGATGAGCATAGTTTGTGATACAAGGATGGAATTATGAAGGAAAAGCACACTAAGATAAATCCTACGATTATTGAGGGTTGGAAGATCCAACAAGCGTAGTCTATGCTCTTATGGAGGTAGGTGCCTATTAGAATCCCAATTTAGGTCACGGAGGGCAAAAATTAAAAACTGTTTCTGTACAGATTCGAGTTGGTCCAGGAATTGTTGGTGGTGTGGAGACCAGACACTTGATCCAAACCCAAGAATCGGTCTAACATAAGAAACATATAGTTGCTTGGCATATGGGTCGATTATTTCATTAGACCATCTTTTGATAAAGCCAAGAACTCCCATCGCTTTATTTGTAATGACCGATATATGACCGTTGAAACATAATTTGGGCATAAATTGTATTCCCAAGTCGTCAACTTTGTAGATGCGTTCAAGAGACTTATCATCAATCATACAGTCATAAAGATAAGGCGTGCTACGATGAAAAGTTATATATTTGCACTTCTCTTTGTTGAGAGGCAGACAGTTGGTCTTGCACCAATTATTCAGTTTAGGTCCCTTTGTAGGAGAATGGAGCTGGATCATCATAAGACAGACAAAGCTTGAGATCGTCCGCATACATTAGAACATAAGAATGAGATATCGCAGTCGGAATATCATTTACAAATAAGTTAAAAAGCAGAGGTCCAAGATGACTGCCTTGGGGAACATCAGAGGTTACGCGAATGGGTACAGAAAACTGTGAGTTAATGAACATTTAAAAGATTATAGATATTAGGCGCTCAAACTATTGTTCTAAACAAAATTGTGGAAGTTTTTCAACATTTTTAGTAGTTGCGTCGGGAAATAAGTTTGATAGGAGCAGCCTACGTATCAAATTTGGTTCTAGTTTTTCTAGTCTCTGGGGTCTAGGTGTTTAACAGATATATCGACTCGGCTATTGATGCTGATTAGGAACATATAGACTTTATGGGGTCGGAAATGCTTCTTTTTGCCTGTTACATACACTCAGAAAAAAATACTAGGACTATGCACTTGAATTAAATACAAGTAGGGTCAAAAGTACAGTCAGTACGAAAGTATCTAATTCAAGTACAAAATTCTTAATTCAAGAAGTATGATTTCAATTCCAAAATACTTGATTCTCGACTGTTTCGGTATATAGTAAGTACATTTCGAGTTATTCTACAATTTTTCATCACGCTTTTAAACTATAATCGTCCTAGATCAAGCGCTCTTAAGTCTCAAAATAAGTACTTAATATTCTTTCTTAAAGTCCAGTTACTTCTAATGTCAACCCAAAAACATTCTAGAATAAATATAAGAATGCTTGAAAGAAGTATATGATGTTCTGGATTTGAGCTAACAAAATTTGAAAGCTTTTCTTCAGAAGGGGGGCCATGAAATAACCAAATAACAAGTAATAATTACTCTATATTGGAAATTTTTCATCACTCTAAACAAAAGTTTTAGAACCAGAGGAGAATTTTAAAATCAAAATAATTCCAATTTCCCATTGCGCACGTTCAGAGCTGACATTATAAGTATATTTTGTACTTAACTTTACATATTTTGTATTTAATTTTACATATTTTGTACTTAAACTTAGAACTCGCTTAGCTTGAGTGTATCATCTCACTGTAAGCACACTGTAAGTAAGTTCTTGATTCAAGAACGTTTGTTCTCTTATAAATAGTATTAGCAGTCAATATTTGGTTACAGAATGTTCCGTCTTCAGCTTTAGTACATCCACCAAACAATCATACCAGAAATTTTAAGAACAAAACAATTTAAATTGGATCCTGTTTAGCCCTTTAATTTCTGATAACAATATAAATAAATTTCCTGACTTAAATATAATATTATTTATTAAATTAGGATTATTTCGGTACTAGTTTCAAATCAAAAAGCATTAACATTAGAATTTTAAAGCCTTAAATTAAGTAGATATGTTTCATATTTTAGTATCAAAAAACTCGCTAGATTCAAGATTTTTGTATCTAACAAGAAAGAAAGTCGGTCAAGCCCGACTATAACATACTCTGTACCACGAAAATTTGTCTTTTGATCATAACTCGAAAACCGTTCATCCGATCTTCTTCATTCCTTTGGCGGATCGATAAGTTATCCTAATAACTAAATATGTCCAGAAGGAACAAGCCATCTATCTTCAAATCTGTGGGAGATATGACGTTTTTTCTAAATTGCGGGGGCGGGAGGGGGCGTGGCCAAAATTGAAAATAAACTTGATCTGCCTGCAGACATAAGAAGCATATGTCCCATACATGTCAAACCTCTATCTCTTACCATCTCTGAGATCTGTGCGTTCATACGGACAGACAGACAGACGGACAGACGGACATGGCTATATCGACTCGGCTGTTGATGCTGATCAAGAATATATATACTTTATGGGGTCGGAGATGCTTCCTTCTGGATGTTACATACTTTTGCACAAACTTATAATACTCTATGTACCTACGGTACAGAGTATAAAAATTTGCTGGCTTATTAACATTTTGCAAAGGAAAATTCTTTATTTAAGTAAGCAAATTTGTGCAGCCCTGATGGAATTTATCTTAATCACCTTTAAAGTCATCTTAAAGGTGCTATCGGAAGAATGAGATGAGTAACTTAGTGTGAACTAAACAAGTTTGACTAAACTAAAATCACTAACCAAAAGTGAATAAACAAGAGTCAGTGAACAATATTGAATGAGCAAGAGTGACTGAACAAAAGTTTCTGAACATGAGTGAGTCAACAACAGTGACTAGTGACAACAGTTAATAGTCACTGAACCAGATTGACTTAACAAAAGTAGCTGAACATAAGAAAATGAACAAGAGTCACTGAACAAGAGTCACTGACCAAAAGTCACTGATTAAGAGAGACTGAAGAAGAGTGACTGACCAAGAGTGTTTATACTAGAGTCTCAGACCAATAATAACTAAACAGGAGTGACTATCTAATGACCAATAACCCAGAGTGAAGTCTCAAAATTATGAAACAAATAAGAACAATTTGAGAAAAACACTATTTTACTAGATCAGTTTAGTGAATAACTAAATTATTCTAGTTCCGCCATTTGGAAGTAATGGTATTAAAGTTATAGTTTTAAGAGTTAATCGGGATTGACTATCTTAACCAAAAAGTATGAACATAGACTTAAAAACAGTCTATAGCATATTGGTTCTAAAAAAATCAGGTGCTTTTTCATAATTTTAAGCGTAACGTGATATTCTGTCATTTGATGTATCTGGCAACATCAGTTTTTGATTTAAAATCCAATAACTAATTCCACATGTTTTCTTTTTTGTTGTTGTTGTTGACAGAACTGAAAACTTTTTGCTTTGATTATTAAATGTTTTTCTTTTTTGCTAAAGTAAAATTATGCAAAACTAATTTGAAGTCGGGAGTTTGTCGTCTGTCTTCCCTTTTTTTTTCAATTAAACTTTGCGCCACTTTGTCGTTGAGCGTTCGTTGGCTTCGCGCTCTTCTCTTCCAGCTGTCAAGGCGTAGCCGCCTAATGGAGCTCCCTGGGCTCCGGCTGTGACTGTGGGTGAGCGGCCCCGCTTGCTGTCAACATTTGTTGAACACAAAATTTCAGTTTAGCATTTTACGCTTGACGCGTCGACTAATGGTGGGTCGGGGGTGCGACGTTGGACCAACCACATCCAGCAAATGAATAATGCATTTTTATCCACAATTTAGCCAGGTTTTGATATGCACTTTTTGCTGTTCGCAAAAGTTTGTGGCATCCGCTAACTAAGTCACCTGGCAACTTTTTCTCCTCCCCCCACACAACTTAATTACAAGGTATCTCTCCGATTCTAATGAAAATTGTCAATAGATTTTTGCTTCCTTTTTGGCCATTTCTTATCGTCTTCTTTTATCCATGGGCCCAAAGTTAAAAGTCAAGCAACTTCATTCATATGCATAAACTGCAATCAAGAAAAAAAAAAGTGGAAAAAACTTTGCCTTCGACTTTTGCGATAAGGAAATGTGTTCAATTTTTAATAATCGTTGCTTATATCAAAACTTGTAGACTTCTTGCCAGGGCAAAGTAAATTCCAAATGGGAAAATGTGTAGGCGAGGGGTGAAGTACCGTCATACTACATAGATGGCTAGGCTAGGGATATGCCTTTGAGCATCTGGCGCATATTCATGAAGTTGTTATCAACGTCAGTCGCTTTTTTTTATGAGCTCTCAATATGTTTGCTGGGAACTGGTGAGTTGATAGAATTTAAAATGAATATTTGAGTTGATGTAAGAAATGTTTCAACATTTGCTGTTCATGGTTCATGATTGATACTTTCACATTTAAGACACAATTATTCTCTCAATTTATGGATAATGGACCAAAAGCTAAATTTTGCATTAAATTTGAGGTACAAATACGACATTTTCCAATACACAACAAATTGGAGCGAAAATTGTGCTTATAAATTGTTCGGAATTGTTGCCTTCTGCCTCTGACATACACTAGGACATCGTTATGAAAAGGAAAAGAAAAAGAAGGAAGAGAAGTAAAATTTTGAACAAAAGAAGATTTGTTAAAGGAATACAGACCAGGACCCAGAAATTGAAAAAAACACAAGAACAAGTAAGTAATTAAAGTAGGAGTAGAAAGGACAGAAGCAGTAGAAGACACAAACAGAAGACCCAAAGAAATAAATTAACAATTAAAAAGAGAAATAAGAGGATTAAAAAAAGCAAAAGAAATCAAAGATTAAAGCAAGATAATAGGGGAATCTAAGGAAGAAAGAAACACAATTGAAATAAGATTAAAGTGTAATTGAAGGAAGAAAGAAAGATGGTTGATGGAAGAAAGAAAGATGGCTGATGAAAGAAAGGATTGAATAAAGTAAGAAAGACAATTGAAACCATATAAAAAGAGAGTTGGAAGAAGAAACAGAGATGATTGAAAAAAAAGTAAGAGAATCAAAAGAACAAAAAAGAAAATTAAAGGGAGAAAGGGGTATAAGGGAAGAAAGAAGGACATTTTGAACAAAAAAAGCCGAGAGATGTAGGGGGAAAGCAAAGAAACTGAAGAAAAAACGAAACAGAATTATAGAGAGAATGAAAAAGAATAAAAGGATAAAGAAAGAGAATTTAAAAAAGAAAGATCTTAAAAAGGAATTGGAGGAAGAAAAAAGATGATTAAGAGAGAATGCAAAGGAACTGAAAAAAGAACGAAAGAGAATTGAAGAAAGAATGAAAATGAATAAAACGATAAAGAAAGAGAATTTTAAAAAGAAAGATCTTAAAAAGAGAATTGGAGGAAGCAAAAAGCTGATAAAAGGAAGAAAGAAAACGAATGGACAAAAAAGAGAACTGAAGAAAGAAAGAAAAAGATTTAAAGGAAAAAGGAACAATATGTTAAAGATAAAAAAAAAATTGAAGAGATAATGAAAAAGAATTGAAGGAAGAAAGAAAGAGAATTGAACAAAGAATGAGAAAGACTTGAAGGAAGAAGATAAATGCAAGAAGAAAGAAAAAGAGTTGATGAGAGAATAAAGTATTAAGAAAGCAAGAAAAAGAGAATTAAATTGAAAATTGAAGGACGAAAGAAGAAATATAAGAGAAAAGGAAAATAATTGGAAACTAGTAACAGAAATAGGAAAGACAAAAGTAAGAAAGATAAAGATAATAAAAGGAGGAGAAAAGACGGGCTAGAAAAACCAAAAAGAATGGAAATCAAAAAAGAAGGAAACACAAAAAAGAAAGAAAAACAAAAATGGAAGAAAAAAATAATAGAAATAAATACAAAGAGAATCAATTGAGGGACAAAAAAGAAGAAGAAGTAAAGGAGAAAATCAAAGGAGAAAGATAAATTAAAAAGAAAGAAAGAAATAGAAAAGATAACAGGAAAAAAAAACGAGGACAAATCAAAAAAAAAAATATATAAAAAGAAGAATGGAAGAAACAGGAAGCAGAAAAGGAGAAAATAGGAAGAGGATTGGCGGTCAAAGACAGAAAGAAGACAAAAAAGAAAGAAAGCTAGCGAAGAATTATTAAAAAAAAGAAAAAGTAAGAAAAAGAGAAGAAACTTTTAACATAGAAAAAGAAGAAAAAAAAGGGTTTTAGAAAACAGGAAAAAACGAGAAAGCCAAGCTAACTACGTCTGTGCCGAAGTTTTTATACCCTTGCAAGTGCTCGCTTACATATTTTCAAAAAATACTTTTTTTTCCCATTTTCCGACCGATCGTTCGTATGGGAGCTATATGATATAGTCATCCGAACTGGACAAAAACTTGTAGAATTATGTAAAAGCACGAGAAACAAACAAATACAAAATTCCAGGATGCTACCATTAAAAACAAAAAAGTTTTTCTAACTAAGACTGTTTTTCAGACCTATCTTTTGTATGGCAGCTATACCAAATAGTTGTCCGAGTTGAATAAAAACTGGTAGGATTATAAAAAAACATAGAAAACTTACGATTACAAAGTTTGGAGACGTTTCCATTGAAAAGAAAGAAGATTTTCATACTAAAACTAGTTTTCCGACCGATTGTTCCTATGGGAGCTATGAGATATAGTCATCCGATCCGTTGTTCCTATGGGAGCTATGAGATATAGTCATCCGATCCGGTCGGTTCCGACATATTAGTAGTGTGCAGCAAAAAGAAGACTCTGTGGAAAATTTCAGCTCGATAGCTTTAAAACTGAGAGACTAGTTCGCGTAGAAACAGACAGACAGACGGACGGACTGAGCTCAATCGTCACCCTGATCAAGAATATATATAGTTTATGGGGTCGGAAATGAATATTTCTATGCGTTTGCAAACTTCTGGGCAAAATTATAATACCCTTTGCAAGGGTATAAAAAAAAAAAAAAATTATAGACGAAATCTGACATAGTACATTTTTCACATTCTTCTAAGGGTTTTAAAGATATTCAAATGGATTATTAAATTAAATTTCCAAAGTGGTCGAACAATCCCATTACGACGGAAAACAAAATATTTCATAATGTGCCTTTGTGAACCACTGAACCGAACCGAAACCACGGTTCAGTTAGCTCCAAAATCCATGCAATGAACCGTACCGGCAGCTAAGAAACTGTGTGAACCACTGAACCGAACCAGTAAACCATAAATATAAAAAAAAAAGTAAAAAAAGTAAAGTAAAGAGAAGAAATTAAAAAACGCAACAATTTTTTCAAGTTTCCCATGATGATTTGTAAAACAGTTACTCTGTGCCCGACTTTCTCTTCATAGAAATCAAAGTTAAAGTTTTTGAATAGTCTTGGTTAAAGCAATGGATATTCTTTCGCTTACAGAATATCATAAAAAACTTTGTCCTAGATCAAATATTAAATAAGTAATCAACAAAAAAGTGTGCAATATTTACCACTTTAAATATAATTTAACGCGGGAATTTTCATCGTGACCCTTTTTACAACTTTTTACCATTTCGAAACTGCATCGATTGTTCGTTCGTTTCTGTAATTTGAAATGTCCTTGTTTAAGTTGCCCTGGCATTTTTGCTGCCTCGACCTTTTCAGCTCCTGCCGCATTATCCCCTCGTGTCATGCATCGCTTCATCTATCGAGCGAGTTTTATGCAAATATGCGCAAATGTGTTCATTGCTTGAAAGTTTTCCCAACTGCCTGCTGCTGCCCCCCACCCCCCATCACAACCCCTTTGGGCAAAGCCTTCTTGTGGCATTCTCGTGTCATAATCTCTGACAACTATTGGCATTCCAAACTCGCCCCGGCCCACCCGCTCTCCCCGCCGCCAGTGCAGCTGCGTGCCATTTTGATTTGCTGACTTTTCTGAGAGCGACCCACTGTGGTGGCAACATCTTCATTGTTTGCTTTGCCTCAACTGTGACTAGTGGCCATTTGACCAGACAGTCCGTTGCTCTCCGTTCTTTCATTTTATGATTTTTGATCCTGCGGTTTCTCTGCTGTTTCGACTTTAAGTGAAATTGAAAACTGCTGTCGACTTTTGTCTTGTCTCTCTCATTTTTGTGGCATGTGCAATTTTTAATAGCCTCAAGTCAGGGCTTGTACATGCACATCCTGTGTGTGTTCATTGTGTCCTGACTGTCACTTAGCTTATCTTTATAGTCCTGCGGTTATTGTTGAGGTTTTAAGTTTCTGTGTGGCTCTCAGGTTGCTGATTGATTGATGCTTTTCAGTGCATTCGTTTTAATAGAAATTTGTAAAATTCTCCACAATGAAAATGTATAAATTTCCTTGAAGGAAATGAAATGTGTCATAATTTATGCACCAGCTTTCCACAAGGATACAATCGAAAATCAATTAAACTACAGATGGTCCAAGTTGTCTAGTGTGGACCAGCATGACCCACTAGTCAGAGGGATGATGTTAATGAAGGTGCATCCTTTATGGGTCCAGGACTTGCAGCAATGCTGCTGTCTGTTTGACTTTTACTTGTTTTTTTCCAGTTGGCCCATTTCTACGCCTTTTGTTATTTATTTTCTGCTGCTCATAGCCAGCTGGCCATGCGGTTTGATTCGAGTTCGCGCTGATGGCATATCAATGAAGTGGAGAGCAAAGTTCTGTTGCTGTTCGACAAGTCATTGCCAGTGGGGTTTTTTTTTCCTATCAATTTTTTCCCTTTTTATATTATTTTCTATTTGTAGGTTAGCAAAGAGAAATAGCGGAAGCAACTTTTGGTTTAATTAAAAAAACCAATTTTAACTGCGATTGAAATTGAAAGGCCATTGAGCGCGATACAAGGGTTTAAAATAATCAAAATAAAATACAAATAACATACAGTAAACAGGAGAGCAATTGAGAGTCCTTATGTTGAGTTGCGCCAACAAGAGTCCTTACATTTTTGTTATATCATATTCCACAAAACGAACAAAGGATGGAAATTCTTATGGGAAAAAAAAAACAGAAAGGAAATCAAAAAACGGCATCAGTTTGCTATGCACAACGCAGCCCAGAGAGCTGCCGATACTGCGCAGCAAACTCAATTGCAGTGCTATGAAGAAGGCCGGAACAGGCGAGCAATCGACGCCTGCAATTTGCTTTGCTCTCTACTTGCTAGCTTGATTCTGAAACTACAAAAAAATCTTGATAGCGGCAGGTCAGGTTAAGATCTGCAACAACGTCGTAGCAGGCGAGCTATCGACGCCAGCAATTTACAACAAATGTAGCAACCCCAGAGAGTTGCTCAGACTACGCAACAATCTTCATTTCTACCAGATAATCAAATAGTGCGGCGGCGTCAGGTTAAGATCTGCCGAAACACTGGAGCAGGCGAGCAATCGATGCCAAGAATTTGTTGTACATCGCATCTCAGTTAGCTGCTAAGATAGCAATGGAAGCAGAATCTCAGAGACAGGCTATGGCTGGAAATAACAGGACCAAACTGTTAAGAATTGTGCGAAATATAAAAAAATTAAATACAAATCCAAAAAATCAAAAAACTTGTCGTTTCTGAATTTTCAAGATTTTCGCTCTTAAAATCGAGCTTAATTCTTGCTTAGTCTGTTGCTCTTGGGCTAGGAGTGTGGGGTAAAGAAACTGAGAGAGGAGGGCAAGCACGTTTCATAGAAAAGCGTTGAACCATCTCTCTCATAGTTTCGTTTGAAGAGCGGGGGTGTGTGGGGAAATCGTTTTTTGCTCTAAATTTGCTCTAAAATGCTCAAGCAGTTATGGCAATGCTAGCCTGGAGAGGTGGCTGTTGGATTGATAGTTGACAGGCAATAACTGATGATGCCTTGTGGTCATATGTGTTTCTCGAGTTGGCTTAAACATGATACATTGTTTGACAATTTGACAAGAAAGTAAGAACAACAGAATAAGGGCCGATCTCACATCTTCAACATAGAGCAATCTGTCACATAAACTAACAAATCTAAGCTTATCGGACACTTAGCAGCCATTTAGAAGATGAGAAAACGGCCCTTAATGTTTTTTTCTTTTTTAATCTTTGTAGCTCTTGTAACAAAGGGAAAGATCTTACACTTGATGAGCTCTTGATATAAGAGCAAACATTCTTGGTTTTTGACAATGCACTTTGCTCTTGATTTAGATGCGTCTTAACAAGTTTTTAGCCAATTTGTTGTGGTGGAGTGACAGCTTGTCAAGGTATATTGCCGCCTGTTTATTGATGATATCACCAACCATAGAAACTCCAAGGTCCTTTTTTATATCCCTGGTTCTCAGGTACCATTCAGCTCCCGTAATACGCCTAAGGATTTACGCCTGAACCACTCTTAACTTTGTGAGGTGAGACTTCACCGTGATTCCATAAATTTGTAGGCCGTCTCTCCATACCGGAGCCAGAATAGCCTTGTAAATTAGGACTTTGTTCCTGGGTGATAGCTTGTTCTTGGAGTTCAGGAGCCACCCCATGCGCATTGCTTTAGCCGCCACTGACTGAGCTGTTGCCTTGACATGGTGTCCGAAAGTCAATCTTCTGTCTAGTGTCACCAGCAAGGTATTTATGTGCTGCCTTATGCTCCATCAACTGACCGTGCAAGAATACTCCCAGGCAGGTGTCACGGCGGGTGGAATAAGTCACCGAAGCACACTTGTCCGTGTTTATGGCAATGTTCCATCTATCGGCCCAACTACTAAACCTATTCAGGTACTCTTGAAGGGCCATCAGTGACTGAGTATATGCACATGTTGCGGGCAAGTATGGCCGTGTCGTCAGCAAATGTTGCGATAAGAAGGTCTTCGGAGTTTTCTAGCGGAATGCTACAGGCTCTGGGCATGTCGTGAGTAAATAGGGAGTATACCAGCGGTACACCAGCCCGAAAGGTTCTTGTTTGAGATGTCGCTCCGTCCTGTGCTACCTCAAAGGTTCTGTCCGTCAAGAAGCTCATGATTAGAAGATACAGTTGGGGCGGGAGAAGTTTCTTGATCTTCGAGAGCAGACCTTCGTGCCACACTCTATCGAAAGCCTGCTGGATGTCTAGGTAAGCTGCCACTACATACTCTTTCCCGTCATACCCTTCGAAGATGTAGTTGGCCACTCGATGTAATTGATCCGATCTTGGATTCGAGTATGTTAAGCGCTTCATTCAAGAATTTTCTTACTTGAATTGAGCAAGTTTTGTACTTTTTTCTGGTATTGAAGCTATTGGATCTCTTATTGGAAACTGTTATCGAAAATGCATAATTGCATGATGATGATTAAACACTTTTGTGCCAAGCCTATTTTTTCATTGAGTACAGGGAGAGTCGACGGACCCATGTTTTTTTTTAAAAAAATCAAAGAAAAAAATAAAAATTTGGCGGTTGGCAATCTTAATCATTTAATTTGTTCCAAGTAGATTTGTTTACATCAATTTTTGAATATGATATCTCTCAAATGGCCGCCTCTGGCGTTGATGGCGTATTGTGCCCTTTTTGCAGCATTTTCCATCGTTTTCGCCAACATTTCGGCCGGAATAGCGGTTATTTCTTCACGAATGTTGTCCTTGAGCTCTTCTACGGTCCTTGGCTTGTTAACGTAAACCTTTGACTTCAAATATCCCCACAAGAAGAAGTCAGGCCGCGTCAAATCGGGCGAACGCGGTGGCCAGTCCAAATCACCACTTTTCGACATCAAACGGCCCGGAAACAATTTCTTCAGAAAATCGATTGTTATGCGACTTGTGTGCGGTGGAGCGCCGTCTTGTTGAAACCAGAACTGCCTCATACGCTTTCGACGAATAATTGGCATCACAAAATTGGTCATCATGTCGCGATAACGCTCCTGGTTGATGGTAACAGCATGGCCATTTTCATTTTGGAAGAAAAACGGCCCAATGACCGTTTTCGCACTAACGCCGCACCAAACTGTGACTTTTTCGTCATGAAGAGGCACTTCTTGAATCTCCTGAGGATTTTCAGTGGCGTAAATACGGCAATTTTGCTTATTTACGGTCCCATTCAATGTGAAATTTTAATTTTTTAAAGGCACGTTGAGTTTTCACAATTGACTTGTTCTGTTGAATGTAAATTTCAACTATTTCAGAGCGCTCGCGTGGCGTGTATTGTTCCATGGTAAAAATCTGCTTGGACTGACGCTTCAAACGCGGTATGTCATTAAGCGATCTGACATCTCTGTCAAAAGTTATGGCGTTGCCAGATGGGTCCGTTGAATATGGACAACCCTGTATACTCAATTATAGACAGGAGTAGGGTTGCATTTGTAGATAGTTTCTAAAAGATTTAAAGCTTAACAGAGAATAGTTATAGGTAACAAAAAAAGACTATAACCTGCCTTTTAGTTATTGGTCGAGATTCGTTTGAAAAAGAAACCTCTACTGTTGTTAACTCGCCTCGACTCTGTGGTCTTCCCAATGTGTCCAAATCCCTGTCTCTTCTCAAGCAAAAAGGCAACTCTTGTTTGGCTAAATCTTTCAAACGTTTAAAATGAAAGCGGTTGCCATTTTTCAGCCGTTTTTGCCAAGTGAGCAATTTTGTTTTGGTTTTTATTTTGCGACCTTTTTTCTCCTACGTTGCCCGCAAAAGTAGGCAACAGAAATTTTTAGTCAATTCTTTGTTGTTGTTGCTGCGGAAATGTCAAAACAAAATGCCGCTTAATGTGGCGTGTCCTGAGCCATAATACTAGACGAAAGCCACCTGTGCGTGCTACAGACGGTATAAGGCGGGTGCAGCAGACGCTGCTTAAGGGTGGGATTCTCATCGATTTTCTTAAGCGCCCTAAAGTTTTGCTTTTGAATATTTCGAACCTGCCAAACTCACTCATGACGACAATTGCACAATAATAACAACAACAAAATCAGCAACAGCCACCCCTGTGGTAAGCAAGGCATTCAGTGCGATAAATTCCCCGGTATTTTTACGACGTCAAGCAAAAACAACAACAGAAGCGGTTTTTTCGGGGCGGGGAGACACAGACTCTCTCTCTAACGCAATTTAAGCGCTACCCAAAATTGGCGGCATTTCAACGCACTTTGAGTGGTGGCATTTGGATGGGTGGGCTTGATGGGTTGGTTGTTTGCGCGGCAGCCAGTGTTGGTAAACATTGGCTGCCTCTTGCTGCAGCCAGGTTAATTTATAGACTGGCCTTTGGTGCAATTTAATGCGTTTTTTATTTTAATTTATTTGGTCCTAGAGGCGAAATTTAGTTTTCTGTATTCTTTTAATTACGGTCATAAATTTTTTGGGCGGGGATTGCATGAACTATAAATTTTGGTTTTGGAATTAAAATAAATCATGGTTTTATTAGCTTTTTGGTGACCCATATATATTTGGTAAGGCTTTGCTTTTCCGAAATATGTATTAATAAATGAAATATTAATACAATTTCTTGTTAGATTAATAGTTGCAGTGGAAGTAAGGCTTCTATTTTCTGAGCACAATTCTTAATCAATATGCGCAGAATTAGGTGGAAGCCAGGAAACCAATCGTAAACCACAAAAAAGCGGACTTATTCTAAGAATATTCTGAAAACGGGGGCGTTAAATCCATGTTTGACAGTGCTTAAAACAAAAAACTGAACTTAAAAATCCTAGTACGTATAGATGTATTGAAATGATATGAACTAAACTGTTCGCTTTGATACCCAAGTTCAAAAAATGTTCCATCCATCAATTCCAATGTTTCTCTAATAGTTTTAGTGTCAATTTGAATCTCTCTCCAAGTCAAGGCTGTCTGAATCTTTAAATATAAACTTACAAGATATCCCCCGAACCGCTAATAACCGAGGTTTTTGGGGTTTTCCGAACATGACCCCATTTTTTACCTGCCAAACTTGGACCTGAACTGGATCCCCTCTGCTGGGAAAAAGGTCCGGTTCAAAGAATAACCCAAGTCAGTTTATTCAAAACTCATAAACAAAGCTGGATCCCGGTTCGAACCCGGAATACCAACTTTCAATTTACTATGAACCAAAACTACAAGCTGAACCGGTTCCGAATATAACTCAAATTTCCCAATCTTCAAATTTCTAAACCCAAATCTAACTCAAATTTCTGAACCTCAACCATTTAGCGAACACGAGCTCGTTTTTTTTTCACTTTATTGTGTGGTTTTGCGACTACAACTTCAATTTCTGGTTATTTTTTCTCAGAATTTGAACTCATTTCGGCTGTACAAAGGCACTCACAATAAAAATCATTATCGAAGCCACTATTTTTAATATCAAATTCCGAGCCGAAACTGATTTGCTGTCACGAATTCCAATGATTCTCACAGACATGTCAATTGAATTCAAACACGTTCAGTTTCCCACTAGATTGGCATTCGCAATGACAATCAATAAGTCACAGTGCCAAACAATGTCCCTTTTTAAAGGTATACCCCTTCCAGACCTTTGATCATTTGGCCAAATAAACTATCAGCCATGCTCCCATTTTCGCTTTCGCAAAAACTTTACGATTTGATCATCAAATCGTAAAAGTTGGTGCTCCGACACTCGGAAATCGCAAAGTTTTGGCGTTTTTAAACCGGCGACATCTGAGTCCGTGAAATGAAAAGTAAATGCAAAATATAGGTTGATGCACAAACAGACAGCCCACGGAACTATTTTTATTCAGTTCCTTAACCTTTTTAGATTTGTCTTACGGACTCTCCCACTCCATTCGCACTAAGGCAATATTTTAAACCATTATTTAATAGAGATACACAAAATTGAGCGAGATGGAAAACAGCTCACAACAACAACATTTTGCGATTTGGCCATGGTATATATCGATATATAACTATCGATAGCATGAGTAGTGGCGCTCATCAGCTGTTTTTGTTATGTGAAATGACGCAAAACAAGTTGGGAATGGAACATTATCGATAACGAAAACTTGCGAATTTTGGAGCGCTCTAAACTGAAATCGTGCGAATTTGCTGAAATCGCAATTCGTAAAAATAAGTGAAAGCCGGAGCATGGCTGTATATATATTCTTGATCAGTGCAATGAGCTGAGTAGATTGAGCTTTGTCTGTCCATCCCCACGTCTGTCTGACTGTTTTACTCAATCTAGTCTCTCAGTTGTGAAGCTATCCAGCTGATGTTTCATGTTTTTTTTCGATTTCAATTAAAACGTCTGTAAACTTTGTATTTATTGGTTTTATAAGCTCCTTTAAAATTCAATTGTTTGATGAAAATCGCACAATATAGCTGCTAATAAAAGAAACTTTCCAAATGTTGGTGAAAATATGATGATCGGCTTAGAATTAGAATTATATGTGGCATGTTCTTGCGTGGACCAGCCATCGACTGAACTTCCAGGCGCAAATAAATATCGAATACCATACAGACAGCTTGAGCCAATAATCCATATCTACTCTCCAATAGGTTACTGCGAACATGTCCTAGGCCAAGTTGTCTGACCATAGTAAGTCTTTCTGATATATCGTTTGTAAAAATATCGATAATCGCCCTTATCGGCACAAAAAAATATTATATCAAATCATTAAAAACACTTATCGTCTATCCAAAATATTGATTCAACCCTAGTAAATGTCGAATTCCTGATAACGACGTGGAGTCGACTGATTTGGCTCATTTTAAAGGTATAAAATTGGAGTGCGGGCACTTAAAGTTGCAACCACCGACTCAGAAGGCTACACTCAAAAAAAAAATCAATCCGAAACGGGATTAAAATTGATCCAGGCAAATAATTTATTTTACTTCCTCTTTTTTTTTTTTTGATATTGAAAAACAGGATCACTTCCAGCATGCCCCGGGATCACCCCGCTTTCAATCCCGAATTCGGATTTTTTTTTCTGTGTACCGACATTTTATACGGGATAGAATTTAAGCCGTTTTGTACTTCAAATTTCAAGTATGATTCGTTGTTGTAAGTTTGAGTACATCAAACTTAGTGCGAAACATTCTAAAACCGAAATATGACTGATAATATTATTGAAATGAGAACTAACGTTGTTGATTCAAGAACACTTTGTACTCACAGTAAGATGAAATATTCAAGAAAAGCGAGTTCTTAGTTCAAGTACTAAATATGTTAGATTGAGTACAAAAATAGACTCATAATGCTAGCTTCACAAAATTGTGCAGCAGAAATGCGAATTATTTTTAACCAAGTCTGTTCTTGAAATTTCCAACTGGAATGGAGTGTTGGCATGTTTCTGAACTACAGTTGCTCTTTGGTTGTGTCCCTTGAATATTTCTTAGGTTTAATACAAGGACCGAGTTCTTATTAACAATTACTCTTCTTTTCTTTCTAGAATGTTGTTGGGCTGGCATTAGAAATTACTGGACTTTAAGAACGAATGTTTTGTACTTATTTTGAGAGATAATCGGGCTTCACTTGAGACCAGCTAAAAATATGATAAAAAATTTCTAAAACAATTTAAAATATACCTAATTTATCCCAACACAGTCTAAAATTAAGTGTTTCGGGATTGAAAAAAACCTTACTTGATATAAGAATCAAAGTAATTAAGTGAAGTATTTTCGTACACAGAAAAAATAAGATTCAAAAAAGATCCATTTGGAAGGGATATGTCTTAAATATCCTTTTAATCATCCAGCGGAGCTGAAAAACCATTCAAATGATTAATGATGATACCTGTTACTCGAAGAGTAAAGAGAGAAAGTATGTAACAGGCAGTAGGAAGCATCTCCGACCCCATAAAGTATATATATTCTAGATCAGCATCAATAGTCGAGTCGATATAGCCATGTCCGTCTGTCTGTATGAACACCTAGATCTCAGAGACTAGAAGCGCTGGAGCCACCAAATTTTAAATGTACACAGACAAAAAAAATATCAATATTAATTTAATCTTGGCTGGTTAATTTGATATTTTGGAAAATATATTTTTTTTCATATCATTTCGAGACTAAAACATTTCATTTTGAACAAAAAGAGAAAGGGACGTATAGAAAATGTGAAGATGGAAAGAGACAAATGGTGATTCGATTCGAAATGTCAGGCAACGTAACGAATTATTTAAGTAGGCTCTGCGGCGTGTCGCCACACACGTGTCCGATGGTGCAGTCCGATAAGACGCCATTCCAATCGTGTTAAGAGCGAGAGGTCCAGAGTTCGATCCCCAGTCAGGGAGAGGTAAAGTAAATTAAATAATAAACAAAAACATACTCTGTACCAAGAAAATTTGTCTTTTGATCATAACTCGAAAACCGTTCATCCGATCTTCTTCATTTCTTTGGCGGATCGATAAGTTATCCTAATAACTAAATATGTCCAGAAGGAACAAGCCATCTATCTTCAAAACTGTGGGAGATATGACGTTTTTTCTAAATTGCGGGGGCGGGAGGGGGCGTGGCCAAAATTGAAAATAAACTTGATCTGCCTGCAGACATAAGAAGCATATGTCCCATACATGTCAAACCTCTATCTCTTACCATCTCTGAGATCTGTGCGTTCATACGGACAGACAGACCGACGGACAGACGGACGGACGGACGGACGGACAGACGGACATGGCTATATCGACTCGGCTGTTCATGCTGATCAAGAATATATATACTTTATGGGGTCGGAGATGCTTACTTCTGGATGTTACATACTTTTGCACAAACTTATAATACTCTATGTACCTTCGGTACAGAGTATAAAACATGTATTTGTGTTTTTCTGATTTTGTTTTACATTTTGTAAGATGTCGAGCTCATATTATGCAGTGTATGTGGCCAATATCTACAATCTCACAAATTTCCATAAAGATCGGATAATAAATGCCAGAGCTAAGAAAACGTTGCATACTTATCGGAGCCGCAAGAGGTTATTAAACATTAATTGCCCTGAGTAACGGGTATTTCGAAGTCGGGGCAGGGCCGACTTTAACTTAAGCTCTCGTTTATTTCTGGCTTGTGAACTCTACCATGGTCAACATGATGTCTTTAACTAACTTTTTAACATTGATAGTTCATTTAAAAAGTTCAGGTAATGTATGTTCTTAAGGGAAAACGCTTTATAACTGAAGATAACAACAATGTTCTTGAATCCTTCAGTTTACAACCTTTGTGTTGGCTTTTAATGTAAAATAAGCCTTATTTTGACCTTTAATTGGCCTTCTAAACCGAATTTGACATATTTCGAGTTTTTCAGCTCTGGGGTCGAATCGGTACAAGTTGTAAGTTGAGTTGATTTGAAAAACCTTACCCCACATTTTCATTTCTAGGCAAGTTGAATAGGCTTAAAGCTTAACTTTCATTGGTGTTTTTGGCATAGTCGCACGTTTGTAGAAAGTTGAAATTGAAAAACTGTCGCCAAAAAAAAGGTTGAGGCTCACACGTATTAGCTTCGCACATGTGTAAATCCAATTCAAAACATGCCACGTGCCGGCTCCAGCAGCAGCAAAGAAAAAAAAAATAGCTCCCGGTAACTTTTGCAGAATGCTATTGCACTCACACACACACACACACATTTGTCACGCTTTTCCAGGGGGCAAAAACTTTAAGCACCACCCCCCCATTCAAAAGGGGAGATTTTGCTTTGTATTTGATTCTTTTCACCAGCAGCGGGGCAGCTGCATTTAGCAGAAATAACAAAATGCAGCCGCGCCATTGAGTTATGCAGAAATCTTTTGAAATGCAGGGTAAATGAATATAAATATTAAATTTTTTTTTGTATTGGTTGTTAAACGTGTGTTTACCCAACTCTTGTGCGGGTAGCCCAAGCCTTTGGTGTTCGTCCCCCTTTTTGGAACTTTTTATTTTGTAACGTTTGTTGTTCTCTTGGTTCATTTAACCTTACAAAAAGACAATGCACTCTCCAAAAAAAGGGGGCGGAAAAAACGAAATAAATTAACAGGAGTGGGCCACTTGACGCTGCTGCCAAAGGCAATGTGGCACTGTGTGTGACTTGGGGGTGGGTTGGCGTCAAGTGGCATTTAGCATATTTTGTGGAAAGGAAAAACTATGCTAACCAAATAAATGCATTAAAGTGAAGTTTTTAATTTGCTAAAAGATAAGAAATTGTCTGAGGGAAGCATTTTAATTTCACGCCATGACTCACAAAGAAGGAATCTTCCACATCCAACTAGAGGTTGCCATAAAGTGGCTGTTTCATTTGCGTAAAAGTCGTGCCAACGCGACAAATTGCCCCAGAGGGGGGGCAAGCACAAGGCGAGCAGAGGGAAAGCTAAAGGACAAAGTAAATGCCTTCAAGCAACAGCAGCAGGAAAAAAGAAATGTTAACATCTGCATTTATGACTTTTGTGGCTGGCTAATCTGATGTTGAGTATGTCAAAACAAAACAGACGAGAAGATAAACCAACCCTTAAGCCAGCCTCTTTCGTACTCAAGCAGCTTCCTTCTGATGGCAAACACACACACACACAACATATTCTCGCAGCCAAACAAACATGTAAAGCTGGTAATTAACATAAAATTAATAGCTACTAGAGAAGACGCGCAGGCGAGCTTTGCAGGTTTTAAAAATCCTCTTAAACTTCAATGAAATACGGAAAAATGTAAACAGCATTGTTTTTCCCCCCATTTTTCAATCCAATCCGCATTTTAATTAGTCCCCAAACTGATCAATGGCCAGACAGATGTGTTGCAGTTTTCACGCTTTCAAATTAGCAACAATTTAAATGAGATTACAACATGGAAATGCAATAAATCAAGAGACCCATTTCGTACTGTGTGTGTGTGTCTGTAAACCAATTTGGCATATGCTGAGGGGCTGTCGCATAATTAAGGGAACAACGTGTTGGCCAGACACGATATCACAAAGCCAAGGAGAGCCTCCTCATGGGAGGAACTGCAGCCAGACAGAGTCGCATCTCCCACAGCTCCGCCTTTGTCTGGCGCGTACATAATTACAGGCCATACACACACATTCAGGTGGCACCAGCCACAGGCATTGCGTGTTACGTAGAAGGATTTGCCGCAAGCCATAAACCGTTAACATTTATGTTCCGTGTTTTGTTTAACAAAACCGCCGAGATGGCCACAAAGGGGTAGCAGGAAACTGCATTCCTCTTATTTGGTGCTGCAAAAAAAAAAAAACAAAAAAATGTCCCAGCAATTTGTTTTTGTCGCTGAAACTATTTGTAATTAAAAATGTTGCCGCACAAATGAACAAATGTGTTTGGAAAATATGTAAAGTTGGCGAGCAATGCAATTGACACAATTTTATTGGTAATTGCAACTTCGGGTGTGGTGTATACTGTTGAGAATTGGCTTAGGAATTAACACTAATTGAGTTAAGGTGTGAGTTAAGTACTTGGGCGTACATCATTTAACGCTAAATGTTTTTCTATTCGTTAAGATTGAGGAATTTAATGCATATATACAAAACAACTTTACACTAAACAGATAATCCTTTATTGATTCAAAATCAATCTGCCAAAATGTCATTTTTAAATGATTTTCTATTTGATAAGATAAAAATATATACCATGCATATTCAAGGCGTTAATTTATAGACTATCTGAAAGTAAATCTACCAAAATGCCGAATACACTAAGGGTTCTTACTTTTCAGCTGCTTCCATACATGTCTGAAAGCCTGTCAAAAAAAAAAATCTAGGCATTGTCAGTTCTTGTCGCTA
Organism: Lordiphosa fenestrarum; assembly: GCA_035044985.1. Lineage (NCBI taxonomy): Eukaryota > Metazoa > Arthropoda > Insecta > Diptera > Drosophilidae > Lordiphosa > Lordiphosa fenestrarum. Next base: position 37,849 of record JAWNNO010000412.1, on the reverse strand, counting down.
AAATCTTAAAGCTGAGAATCTAAAGTTCTCAAAGAATTAAAAACTTATTTTTCAGCTGCTTCCATACATGTCTGAAAGCCTGTCAAAAAAAAAAAATCTAGGCATTGTCAGTTCTTGTCGCTAAAGTCTTAAAGCTGAGAATCAAAAGTTCTCAAAGAATTAAAAACTTATTTTTCAGCTGCTTCCATACATGTGTGAAAGTCTGTCAAAAAAAATGAAATCTAGGCATTGTCAGTTCTTGTCGCTGAAGTCTTAAAGCTGAGAATCAAAAGTTCTCAAAGAATTTCAAACTTAAAATGCAAAACTATTAAATATTTAACAAGACAGCCCTGCGGAGGGGGGGCCAGTGTCAATAGTATCTCATTCTCTTGGTTTGTGTGCTTTTTAGTTTAAGCATCAGTGAATGGGATGAGTCCAAATGACAAGTTTGAATAGCTTTTTCAAGTGTAAGTAGTTCAGGTCAGTGGCTTCACTTACTGTGAAAAGTCCATAGAGTTGTTATACAATTTTTTGAATGCGGCATTAAAGCCTAATTTCCGTTTTTAAAGAAAACTTAAAGAAACTAAATCAAAAATGCCCGGTTCAATAAGGCACTATAACTTTTCCAATCATCATCCTAATTTCAACAGAAGAACTTGCTCTCTCATCAATCACACATTCCCTGCAGAGAAAGTGTCTAGTATACAACCAGAAGTATACCAGTCTCTAAAAACATGCAACTGGTTGATCTTCGTATCCAAATCAATATATTGAAGTCGTCCATTTTACACAGGCATGTCATAGGCAAAAGACAATTGTCCCCAGCTGCAGCCATTTGCAACCAGTTTAGTTCCAATTGTCCCCTCCTGCAGCCATTTCCAACCAGTTTAATACCAGTTGGCAACATGAGCTCTATGTGCACAAGTCTCACAAGTCTCTACTCAACCACAATTCGCAATACATTCATTGTCTTGATACAAAATGTTTCAAATTCACATTGACTTTGCATTAACTTTGTCTTAATACTTATTTTTCTACACTTTGAATTAATTTCGACTTCTAATTTCTTACGCACTCGCGTCAGTTTTAACTTAGTCGGCTGCAGCTGCGCAGGTTAATAATAAACTTAAAAATAAACACGAAAAGCTTTGCCGTTTGCCGCTGCGCCGTTACCCAACTCACCCGAATCTAGCTTTTTTGTTACCTGTTAAATTCTAGTTGCTTTACAACTAGGTGTAGGACTATTTTTTTTTGTTACTAGTTGACAGTTTCTCTGCAGGGTTCTTACTGATCCTTCTGCTGAACTCCAGTGATCCGGTATCAGGAAAGATAACATGAACTTGAGAAAATTATACGCTATTTTCAAGTAGTACCACAATCTAGAGCTTTTATTTGGATTGTAAATCATTTTTTTTTTAAATAATTAGTTTTCTAAACTTTTTGTCTGAAATTTTATATCGATAGGTTTTTTTTGATACCGACTTTTATTTTGTACACTCAATTAACAAAAAACAACGTTTTTTATGGGAGATGAATATCTTGTATAAACTAAGAAATATACTAAAACCTGAGCGTAAACCGTAAAATTGTCTTTTAAAGTTTTTGTTCAAAAATGTAGCATTTCGCTCAGCAAAAACTATTCTATGTATCATCTTTATGCCTTCTGCTGAACGCTGCCACTGTTTTGAGGTGAATCCCCTATACCAACAGCTGTAATTGTGTATCGATACGATTGTTATCGATATCGTTAGACACATATTGTGCACTGATTTCCTAAAGATTACCAAGCTGAAACACGCCTCCTTTAGAAATGTAATTCACGATTTTGTGCTCCATTAGATTTTCACCTCCTATTTTCACGACTTAATGAATATTTAACTCATTTGAGATAATTTTTGCAAATATAGAGTCAAGTAAATTAATTTTTTCACCAACAACAACAATTAAAACATACTTCGCTTTTTGTACAGGGTGCGCCATATAAAGTGTCGGTATGGCAACACTGAATAAATATAAAAACAAACAACCGATTGCTATATGTTGATCTTGTTCCTTTAATTTGGTCCTGTACAATTTATTTCGACTACTTTTTGAACACAACATCAATCAAGTGGCCGCCTTTATTGGCTACAACAAAATGTGCCCTTTTTGCGGCATTTTCCATCACTTTTTCGAGCGTCTCAGTCGATAAAGTGGCGATTTCGGCACGAATGTTGGCCTTAAGCTCTTCAATGGTCTGTGGATCGCTGGCGTAAACCTTGCTTTTTAAATAGTCCCACAAAAAGAAGTCTGGGGCGGTCAAATCTGGAGATCTGGGTGGCCAGTCAATATCGCCTCTTTTTGATACCGGCCCAAACAGTCACTTTTTGGTCGTGGAAAGGTATTTCATGGATGCGGTTTGGATTTTCCGTGCCCCATATGCGACAATTTTGCTTATTAACACCACCAGAAAGCGTGAAATGGGCCTCATCGGTCATCAAAAATATGCACGCTGAGTTAGCACAATTGAACGATTATTTTCGATGAACAGCGTCACTATTTCGGCACGTTGTTTTGGTGTGAAGCGTTCCATGGTCAAAATTATACTAGATTGATGTTTCCAAAACATGTCTAACAATAGCAATCGGTTGGTAAATGTCAAAGTTATTCAGAGTTGCCATACCGACACTTTATATGGCGCACCCTGTAGATGCATTGTATTGTCATTTATGAGTTCCTGCTGTTTGTTAGTGCGCTTCTGTCTTCTTCTCAATCGAATGCTTCGCTGATCTCTTCGATACTCAATCATTCGTATTCGAGCTGTTACACTTTCAATATCACGCTATTTGATGTGCTGACACATTTTAAGATCGAGTTGAATACTAACGAGAAAGCCAAGCTAACTTCGTCTGTGCCGAAGTTTTTATACCCTTGCAAGTGCTCGCTTAAATATTTTCAAAAAATACTCTTTTTCCCATTTTCCGACCGATCGTTCGTATGGGAGCTATATGATATAGTCATCCGAATTGGACAAAAACATGTAGAATTATGTGAAAGCATGTGAAACAAACAAATACAAATTTGCAGGATGCTACCATTAAAAACCAAAAAGTTTTTCTAACTAAGACTGTTTTTCAGACCTATCTTTTGTATGACAGTTATACCATATAGTTGTCCGATTTTAATTAAACTTGGTAGAGTTATAAAAAAAACATTGAAAACCTACGATTGCAAAGTTTGGAGACGTTTCCATTGAAAAGAAAAAAGTTTTTCTCACTAAAACTAGTTTTCCGACCGATTGTTCCTATGGGAGCTATGAGATATAATCATCGGATCCGGTCGGTTACGACATATTTCTAGTGTGCAGCAAAAAGAAGACTCTGTGCAAAATTTCATCTCGATAGCTTTAAAGCTGAGAGACTAGTTCGCTTAGAAACAGACAGACAGACGGACAGACGGACGGACAAAGCTCAATCGACTCAGCTCGTCACCCTGATCAAGAATATATATAGTTTATGGGGTCGTAAATGAATATTTTTATGCTTTGCAAACTTCTGGGCAAAATTATAATACCCTTTGCAAGGGTATAATACGATCAATATTAACATGACCTCTTCTTGAAATCGTTGTAACTAAAAAAAAGAAATCGATCGAAATAAATTTAATTTAGACATGGAAAAAATTTGCAAAAACAAAACAAATTCGAAATAACATAAGCCAATCTGTCAAATGATATGACCGCCTACTGCGCCACTTGTTGAGCTGAGAGATTTTTCGGACTTTTCGAAGCAATTAAGAACCAACCCACTGAAATTCGTATTCAATGTGGTCGAGCTGTTTTAAGGTTAAAGCATCCAAGAAAACCTATATTATTGATTAGCGGAAACTTTATATGCCTTTTTGTATAAAGTGATGGCATTTATAGTACGATATGTTACGATGACAAAAAGAGGTCATGCTTACATTGGTTGGCGTTCTCAGAATGAAGCAGCACGTAGAACGACATTGCCAGCATTTCAAACCTAATTAAACGAGTACAAATGGGCTTGGTATATATAAGCTAAATATATGAAATCTCAAAACAATTGTAAACTCAAATAACAAAGAATTCCGACACTCTTTCTCAAAAACTAATATACATATGGGGTATTGACAAACCCCAGGTGGACTATAGAGTTGTAAATTTGAGGAAAGCTTTAATTTTGTACAAGTCAAAATCAAGAAATATAAAACAGAGCAATTCTACTGACATGCTTAAAAAAATGATAAATTCGACAATTGCCACAGCATAACTGGGGGTCGTGAATACTTTTATTTGTTTTATTTTATATACTTAAACAAATAATCAATTTAATTTTGTTTCAAGTTTAATGTCGTTTATTCCATTACTGTTCAGCATTTGGCGCAGTAGGTGGTCATTCCATTTGACAGCTCAGCTCAGCTTTCTGACTTAATTTTTCTTGCAAAAATAACTGAAGAAATAATCAATTTAATTTGTTTTAACATTAATGACGTAAATTCAATTACTGTTCAGCATTGTGGCGCTGTAGGTGGTCATTCCATTCGACAGTTCAGCATATGTTCTTTCTGACTTGATTTTTTTCCCAGTTGTTTTTCAAAATGTAATTGCAAAAATAACAGAAGAAATAGTCAATTTAATTTGTTTTAACATTCATGACGTAAATTCAATTACAGTTCAACATGAGGCGCAGTAGGTGGTCATTCCAGTTGACAGCTCAGCATAGACTCTTTCAATTTTAAATAGCATAAATAACTGCACAAATAAACAATTGAATTTTAAATTAATTCTACTGTGACTTTTTATACAAACCTGTATGTGACCGAAACTAATCAATCATATGTGAAGGCTTAAAGTTCTTTTAGATCTTTTAATAATTCACCTAATCCAAATTAATACTTAAATTTCTCTTGATTCATTCTCTCTTTTGCAGTAATCGAAACGGCGAAAAACTCTCAGACCCCTTTAAACATGCGTCAGCAAACAAATTTGCTTTACGTTATAATGAGGCATATCAGCGAGCAAACAATATCAACAGCATCAAAATTAACAACATTATCAGCAACAATGGGCAGAGCCCCAAACAATGAGACTCATCACTTAAGTAAATAAGTAGAAAATCAACGGGCAAAATCAATACAAAATCAATAAACATCGTTGAGAGAAAACTTTTATTGTCAACATTTTTGTTGTTGTTTTATTCTTCTGAGCAAGACAACAGTGTGGTGAGAAGCGACACAACAGCATCTGACGCGAAAGACTCACAAAGAAAAGCACCCAAGCGGCAGCACAATGGGTGGCAAAAATAGTGGAGGAGCTGCAACTGGAGGCGCTGGTGGTGGTGGTGGTGGCAGTAGCCTCAATTCGAGCATGTGCAACTCCGTGCTGACAAATGCAACCACAAGCGGCAGCGGCAGCAGCAGCATCACACAGCAACAACAACAACTGCAGGCCAAATATATCAAGTCGAAGCGCCATCAGAGTCGCTATACAAATCTGCAGCATTCTGGTCACGATTCGAGCAGCTATCTGCATTTGAACTCGCTCTGGTCGATCTGGTATGGAGTGCTGCTAACATTGTTCCAAGGATATTTGGCCATGCATGGTGCCTACAGGTTCCTGGGTAAGTGTGTAGATATGCATATAAAAATGTACAAAAATGGGTTAAGCAAAGGCTGCATTTTGCAGCTGAGTTAACTAAACCAAATATTGTTGATTTTTGAATCGACTCAAAAAAAAAAAGATATGCAAGTTTATTGCCCCTTTGTTTGTTCGGCTATGCATGTGTGCTTATGCAGTATTTTCTTGACGGAAAATGAAATCAAAAATTATTTGGCATTCTATTCTTACAAACCGAGTTTTGAGCCAATCGGATGAAAAATAGATTTTACCATGTTCAATTTTTTCGAGATTATTTTCTTATTTTTCCACATCGAAAAATGAAATCTCAAATTGCTTCACAAACTGTCCTTACAAACTGAGTTTTAAGTAAGCCAGCTAAAAAAATGGACTTTCCGTGTAGAATTTTCCTAGAATTTTCCCACTTTAGGGGTGGATTTTCCAACATCAGAATATAAAATCTTATATTATTTCGGATTCTATTCTTATAAGCAGAGTTTCATGCCAATCTGCTGAAAATAGATATTTCCATGCAAAGTTTTCCGAGATTTTCCCACCCTAGGGGCGAAACTTCCATCATTGGGAAATAAAATCTCACATTATTTCACATTCAATTGTTATTAGCAGAGATCAGCTCAAAACCTTAGGGGCGGATTTTCCAACATCGGAAATAAAATCGCAAATTAATTAGCATACAGTCCTTACAAACTGAGTTTCAAGTCTGTCAGCTGAAAAATAGATTTTCCATGCAGAGTTTTCCGAGATTTTTCCACCTTAGGAGCGAATTTTCCAACATCGGAAAGAGAAATCTCACATAATTTCACATTCAATTCTTATAAGCAGAGTTTCAAGACAAACGGCTGAAAAATAGATTTTCCCATGTAGAATTTTTCCACCTTAAGAGTGAATTTTTCAACATCGAAAATTAAAGTGCCAAATTACTTGGCATACAGTTCTTACAAACTGAGTCTCAAGTCTGTCAGCTGAAAAATATAATTTTTCTTAGAGAATTTTCCGGGTATTTTCCCACCTTAGGAGCGAATTTCCAACATCGCAAAGAGAAATCTTACATTATTTCACACTTAACAGTGTGTCAATCGGCTGATAAAGAGATTTTCCATGCAGAATTTTTCCACCCTAGGGGTAGATTTTCCCACATCGGCAAATGAAATCACAAATTACTTAAGCATACAATCCTTACAAACTGAGTTTCAAGTCTGTCAGCTGAAAAATAGATTTTCCATGCAGAATTTTCCAGGAATTTTCCCGCCTTAGGGGGGAATTTCCAACATCGGATATAGAAATCTCTCATTTGATTCTTATAAGCAGAGTTTCAAATAAATCGACTAAAAAATAGACTTTCCGTGCCGAGTTTTCCGAATTTTTCAACATCGGATAATAAAATCACAAATTTCCAACTTAAACGAGAGCGTAAGTTAAAGTCGGCCCTGCCCGACTTCGAAATACCCGTTACTCAGCTCAGCTCGGATAAGTATGCAACATTTTTTTAACTCGGTAATAAATGGCCGATCCTTTTGAAAATTGTGAGATTGTAGATATTGGCCACATAGACTACACTGCAAAATTTGAGCTCGATATCTTAAAAATTGTGAGAGTTATTCAATATTTTTTATTGCGGGGGCGGGAGGGGGCATTGCCAAAATTTGAAACAAACTTGATCTGCCTACAGACAATACTAGCTTACGTATAAAATTTGGTTGCTCTAGCTCTTCTAGTCTCTGAGATCTAGGTGTTCATACAGACGGACGGACGGACAGACGGACATGGCTATATCGACTCGGCTGTTGATGCTGATGAAGAATATATATACTTTATGATATCGGAGATGCTTCCTTCTGCTGTTACATACATTTGCACGACTTTAGTATACCCTTTTTACTCTACGAGTAACGGGTATAAAAATCATAATCACAAACTATCTCGATTACCATCCTTTGAAACCGTGTTTCAAATTAATCAGGTGAATTTTCAAAGTCAAATTTTCCAGCCATTTTTCATATTTTTTCTGTAATTTTTAACATGTCTCATTATTTCGCGAATTCTGCTTATAAACTCAGTTTCAATTCCATCGGATGAAAAAAAATGTATTTTCGTTCCGTTTTTCCGCCTTTTTTTGAGCCTTTTAGCCTTACTGTTTAGGCTGTAAAACAGTCCATCTTTCTGCACTCCGTCTCCTACCGTTTAGGCTGTGATCCAGTGATTCAGTCAGAACACACAAATTGCTGTCATGATGTTTTAAACAGCTTATCAGCTCTAGGGGTCGAACACAAGACCTATAGTTGGGGATTTATGTACTCTGCGCCACTCCGAAAATGGCTGGAAAAATTCCACAAATTAGGTTTAATGAACGTCAACTAAAAGCTTAACACAATAGCTCCCATTTTGGAAATTTTGAAAATGTTAAATCGATTGTTGCGAGATGAAAAAAGGAAGAAAAGTGACAGGTGCCAGATATGCGCAGGTTGAAGGCGAAGTCAAGGCAGAATGTTTAAAGCCTTTAACAAATTTCGATAAGAATGTCAAACATTGTTTTCTAAAATTTCCCTTTATTACAGGTTGTTCCCTGATACCCTGGAAAATAGAACCGGTTGCCGAACTCAATCTACAAATTGTATTGTCTGGTGTGGTCTTTATTTTACTGCCCGTATTTTTCACTTCGGCTGTATTTAAGGTGAGTGATGACATTTTGTTTAAGTTAATTTAAAAGCAGAGACAGCAGAGACTGGGTACAGGCACTCAATAATTAAATTTCCTGTCGTTGCCGTTGACTCTTTGTGTCTCTGTGTGTGTGTGTGTGTGTATTTGTGGGGAATTATTTTTAGTGGCATTATTCTCGTTATTAAATTTACTTGCAAACAAAAACAGAGGCATCGGCATCAGCATACGTTGCTTGGGTCCACAAAATGGCTGCCAACATGGATAGTGCAATGCACACACAATTGTGTTGGTTATCCTTTCCCACACACACACACACACACACATGCTGTTCTTTTTGCTGCCGTTCATGTCTCTGCTTTTATCAGCATAATAAATGCAATTATGGGTTTTTATTTTCCCATTTTTCCCCTGACCAACTCCCGACCCCCCCGCCCCCCTGTTTCTCTGTTGTTCTAGTAGTTGTTGTATTTATCAACTATTTAAAGTGCAAGGCAGACGATGATGGCAGAACTCGATAGAAAAATATTATAACTGGTATTCATTCGCCATCTCTCTCTCTGCTCAGCATGTGCGACATTTGCCGTAAAAGCCACTTAAATGGAGCAGAGTGAGAGTGGGTGGAAGTGTGTCTGTTGTTCTGTCACTTTATGTTTGCTTTCTGATAACGACATTGCCATGGAGGCGGTAGCCTTCGTTTGTCCGCATCCAACGCATCCTTTATTTATGCTCTACTGTTAGTTTTTACAAATAATTGGCTTGTTTTTAAAATAACGTCAACTGGAAAACGAACACAGAGCCTTTGCGGTAGAGATTCTCACTCGTAGTTGCTTAAATGGCAGACAAGTGGCCAGCGTCTGCCAACATAATTCTATTAAAAGTACCGTCTACAGTTCATTTATGCCATTTTGAAGTGGATTTTGTATGAAAAGAAGATTGGATCAGAGGTAAAGAGTGTCTTTTTTATTTTAGATAAAGATATTTTTCTTTTAAATCTATTTTAATTGATATTTTTATGTTACAACTAGTTACAACTCTACTGCTGATCTCGGATAACTTTAAAAGTAACACAAAATAAACCATGCTTAATGCCCTTCAAAGTATGCTATGTGATTTGAAAAACATAATTTTAGTTAAGTGTTCATTTCATATTTGTCTTAACCCAACATTTTGTTGTATACTGCCTCGATAATCTTTGACGAGGCCATACTCGACTAGCAATAACTTCGCTCTAATATGTAATTACTTAAGGTATTAAAGTTTGCATACTTTGAAGGGCATTAAACACGAATTATTAGGTGTGTATAAACATAATATGTGGCCACTTTTTCTTAAGTTTAGCAATTGAAGTGAATCTCCTAATCTGTGCTGAATTTACTTATAACTATTTTTGTATTTTACCTTACCGTACCTTACCTCAAAAAGTGTCTTAAATTATTGTGTTAGAACCCCAAAGACTGCTGCGCCTGAGGCAAAAATATGTTCACATAAAACACTTCAGTTTACACTGAGTGAGGTTAGAGACGGCGATTCTTGTAATTGTCTAAACCAACAGTCAACAGCTGAAAATTATGCAGTTGGGAGGCGAAACGCTGGCAATGATGCTGGTTTCTTAATCAAATTTCGGTTGCTTGCCACTTTTATAACTAACACGAAACTTAACAGGGCATGGAAGCTCACTCTGCTGAATGACACTTTCATTGAGAAAAAGAAGAAATTGCTGCAAGGGTTTCCGGGTATTTAAAAATATCTATATCGTAATTACTCTCGAAAAAGTATCATAATACCTGCCTCGTCCCTACTTCTCCTTCAATTTGTCAAAAGTTTCCTATTTGCCACAGTTTTGTAAAGGATCATTTATTTGCTATTCGTGGTAACGTCAACAATGCTCAGTAAGGATTGCCACTTTACTTACAAACGAACAGCTACTTTCTAATTTGTTTGGGCATAAAAATGTGTTAATTTCCTTAAGTTCAGCATGGTTTAATACACATTAATCATTCGGAATACTGAAACGAATATATCTCCTAAAAATATGCGATATATAATATGATCTATAGCCTCCGATTATTCGATATACATATATACCTGGGCTGCAAACCAAAAGAAATATTCACTCACTGGTTTGAACCGAAATTAACTAATGGTTAAGGTTCGAGGTTTTTGCAGGTGCAGTCCATGCGTTATCCATAACCATTTTTGTGTTCTAAAAATTACATTCGACTTAGAAACTTGAAGCCCCTAAGCAGAAGGTCAAATTTCTGATGTCTATCATTTTTTTTTAAACGGACCCATATTTTGGGTTCGTAACAGGTTCGGGCTCAGCTTCAATTTCTAATGCGGTTCGGTTCACAGTAATCTGAAAGTCGGAATTCCGGGTTCGAACCGGTTCGCTTAAAAAACCGGCCCTGCAGCCCTGATATATACAGCCAAGCTTCTTTTTCCATTTTCGCAAAACTTTTGCAATTTCAAACCTATTTTAAACCAGATTTGCTCACAAATATCCAAACTTTTTACAAAAGTTATTATAAGAGCTGCTATTTCAATATATTGATAATATTTACGACATCCTTAAAACTAACATCGACTAGTTCAATAAAGTTCCTACCAGTAATACCAAATCCGGTAAAAGGGACAAAAACTGATTTTAAAAATGAAAATTGTACTTCATCAGTGGCGTCCAGAAAATTGAGTATATCCTTCAGTTCTGTTCAGATTTCACCACAGAACTTGACAGTGTAGAACTTAGTCCTGGGAATAAGGAATTTCATGACGGTTTTAGTATTACTCATTAAACTGAGTATACAAATTATAAAAAGTTTTTCAAAGTAATTAGAAACATTTAATTTTGTTTAATCAGGTTAGTCTTCAATATATATATTGTCCAATTTTCCACTAGAACGACTAATATATCTATACTATATATGAGTAACTTAAAGAATCTCTACTGTTATATAACTTCTTAATATTATAAATGTGAAAGTTTGCTTGATTCACGCATCACAGAGAACTGAAGGAACAGATTTGGATATAATTTTTAACACAAAATCGCTCTAACTGTAAAAGTTTTTTTTTTTTTTTTGCTATTTTCTAAAACATGTCAAGAATCTCAAAAAGAGAAGTCAAAAGACTTCTATGCAAGAGGAGCTTAGGAGTATGTCACACATAGCATCCCAGATGGCTTCAGAGATTTTGGTTCAGTTCCAAGTTGAATGGCAGGCCAGGTCTGCAGATATGTAAAAATGCCAGAGCAGGCGAGCAATCGACGCCAGCAATTTCCAATGCACGTCGAATTTCTCAAAGCCGCCTAGATTGCGCAACAAGCTGAATAGCGACGCGAGTAACAAGTTAAGCGGGGTTTAAGTTAAGATCTGAAAAAAACGGCAAAGCAGGCGGGCAATCGATGCCAGAAAATATTAGAAAATTTCTGATAATGCAGAAGATTTAATAGATGACAACTGTAGACGATTAATTAAGAGGTGAAGATTGGATGCTTCCAAAAATAGCGAAATTCGCTCGTGTGCTAAAGTATGAACTTTATAATGAATTAAGATTATCGCATAGAATTGTTAGATATCAATCGTTAAAAATAATGCTTCGCTTTTTGTTTTGAGCTTTAAATTCTTAGTGGCTGCTAGCAGTTCGATATATAATATAGGATATATTATAAAGGTTGTATAACGTAGGATGTATTTATAATATAGAATATATGATAAGTATAGGATATTAAATAGGTATTTTTCGTTAAAACCTTTCTTTTGAAATCGGGCGGTACAAATATATATTGTGTAGCATTATTCGGCCATGCTTTAAGTTCTGAGTAGTTAAAACCTTGATGTGAACATAGAAGGTGACTTATTGCGCAGCTCAGCCTTGGTTTGATGATTTAAAGCAGCGGTGGGCATGCCCTTGCTCTCATTGCTCCTAGATGCATTTTCCGGCAACTAACGCAGAAGAAACACAAAAGTAAACGTGGCAACAAGTGCAATTTCCTCACTTTAAAGTGAACTTAGTAACCAAATCCAATGCGCATCGGCGCAGGGCGGCGGTAGAGGTCTCACTAGCAGTCGACACAAGAGGTGCGAGACGACTGCAAAATCACAAATATGCAATAAGTGTCTCGCTTTTCAACTCGAGTTTCGTCGAAAAGGGCTATAACAATTCTTGTTTTGTGCCCACCGCTGATTTAAAGTTATTTTTCCTGCTGCAGCGCATGACTACTATCGAAAACTCTAAGACATGTAACAGACTTGAGTGTTTTTAGCCCTGGGGTACATTAATTTCCAGCAAATGTCAAACGGTATGATATTGTATCATGAATTATAACCAAATGCTTCAGGCCCAGTTGATTCAATTGGTCAAAAAGGGACAAACTTAACTTATAATAAAATATTTTAGATTTAGATCTAAGAGACCATAAAGAAGTGTGTACAATTGTCGATTTCGATTTCTCCACCTCTTGTATTTGTTTTAAAATAAGCGCATCTGCATGTACATACATAAATAAGCAGACAGACGCGCAACAACAATTGCAAAAGCTACAATAATGAAAACTGCAGTTGGGTCCAAAAACCATCAAAAAGCTGCCTATCAGTCACTCGCAGGCAGGCCAGACACAGCGGGGCCCAACCACCAACGAGCAGACAACTGAATCGTTTAATGAAAGACCAAAACTGAAATCCCCATATTGGTCATTGAGGCATGGCTATCAGAGCTCATCCAGGCCAGGCCTGGCACCATAACGCAATTGTTCACATAGTTTTTGCGATACATTCCGAACTGCAAACTGGAACTGGGACTGGAAACTAGACGCAATTATGTGTTATGGCAGTGATAAGGCTGCAAAAGCCACTGAGGAAATGAAGAGGAGGAACAGGTAGGGAGGGCAGCTGGCTCCTCTACTCCAATCTACTCTCTGTCAACTGTCAACCGTTGTTGGCCACAGAAACCAACGACTTTTATATTTACACAGCATTCCAAATTAAACGAAAGTGGTGTGGGAGTGTGGGTGTGTGTTGGTGAGGAGGAATGGGAGTAGAATGGTTTAGCATATGAAAACTGTACAAATTCCCTAACGAAAAGGGGGGGCTCTGAAATGCTCTGAAGTGAACAATTCCCAATTTTACAAAATAAAAACGCACCTGTCTACTTGCATCAGCCTTAAAGCGCTAAGGCAGCAGCAGCTCAGCAGCAAGTGCCAAAGAGTTTATATGAATGAGTTGCTTAGGAAACAATTCGAATTGATTTCCCATTTCTATTCAACTGAAAACTGGCATAGAATGCTCTCTCATTCATAGTTCCACGGAATACAGAAAAATTCCAATTTCATTTAATATATTTTGAGAATCATTCAGGGCATTGTCTTTCTTGCATAGAATCCTTTAAGCCATTGTTAGAGTTTTGTTGTTGTTTTATTTTGGCTGAATTCTGAAACCATACGAATGGTTGGCTCTTTTTTGGGTGCATCAGTCTATACGCCAGAGGCTTGGTGGGAGGGGGGGTCTAAACCGCGAAATGTCGGCACGTTTAAATGTATTATCTCGCTGGCTAAATGGGTGTCCCGCTTCCCGCATCCCTTTCCCCCCTTCCCACTCAAGGGGATGCATGCACTTCGAATGCGTTTCGCTTTTTGCAAATTGCAATCATTGTTGCTACACGAAACGTAGCGCAACCAAAAACCAAAACCAACGCCGCGTCGAGTGCCATTTTTCTCGCTCCTGGCTGCTGCTGTTGCTCCTTCATCATCCTGATGATGTCTGCTTGTTTTTAATTTAAAAGCCCGACAGCTCGCATTTATTTATATGGTGCACGTGATTTTTATTTGCCGGTTTTTTTTTTGCCATTTTTTTTTTTGCGCCGCCTGCCTCCCCCCTCCCCCCTTCGCCTGGCATATAGAATACACACACGATGTAGATAGATATGTATAAATATTTCATTTCACCATTTGTCACGTGCATTTTTTATGCGCCAACGCGTCGTATGCGCAATGTCGTGCACCTCAGTCGCTTATTTTAAAATTCACACAAAGCGACCGCAAATTTTTAACCAGTTTTAGTTTTAGTTTGCGATTCTATTTGATATGGTTTTCTAATAATTGCACTCAATTGGCCAGAGGATATACAGGATGTACCTTTGACAGGTTTGAATGCCATTTTTCTCTCTCTCTCTCAATTTATGCATGTAAATTTAATGAAATGAAGTGATGGTCTGTGGAATTGAAGGGTTAAGGTACTTGATATTAGGTACCATGACGAGCGGAGTTGATGAAGTTAAGGGGGTATGTTCATCAAATAATAAGAATACGTTCTTTGCATTAGTCTATAGGGAGATGTAGGCCGATCTCCCTCAACTTTCTACCTTCTTTGAACAGCTAATTGCTACGCAAATGACCAGCTTTCTAGCCTTTAACAAACTCCTCGGCAACAACCAGTCAGGTTTTCGAAAATATATGTAAAAGCCTTACTACAGGAATAATAACAAAACCTGAAGACATCCGCCGAAACTTGGAGCATCGAGAAGCGCAGTAAGACTCGGGGAACTGAAACCTCTTAAAGCATCTACTTTAGGCCACAGCAGTATTCTACAGGAAGTAGGAATAGATGCAGATTCAATGGGAAGTGAACGGTTCTCGGAGAAAGAGAGAGGAATGGATGCAAGACATTACCTTCAGGGACAACGAGCTTTCCATCTATATAGACGGTTCAAAAACGGAAGTAGACATACGAGCAAGCATCTTCCACGAATAACTTCCGTCTACCGAACTGATGTAGCATTTTTCAAGCAGAGATTTATGCGGTCTGATAGGCGGCTAAAATAATATACACCTTCACTTAGAGAAAAAATAGAGAATTTTCGAAATAAATAGTTCGATAAGAGTGAAAATACTCGATCCAAGAGCTAAATTCTTGACCCAAGTATGCATTTTTGATCCCGGTTTTCTTGATCCAAGAGCTTCAATACTTGATTTAAGTACGAATCATTTCCATTTCACGCAGAATGGTCCTTGAATCAAGTGCTAAACATACTCAAATTCGAGATGGCTCATTCTTAAATCAAGAGCATACAACACAGTCCAACACCGAGAACGTTCTTTCTAATATCCAGAGCTCATCAGATTCTAGATTAAGATTGCTTACTCTTAAATCAAGAGCTTCGCAGATTCCAATTTAAAATAAGTTGTTCTTTTCATTGTGTTTAAATTTATTTCATGGAAAACTAATTGTTAAACCATGTTGAAAGTTTTAGCCGGCTCGAAGAATACACAACACCGCAAAGCAGCATCTGTCATTGTCTGTCAGCTGTCAGTCGAACAGAGGTCTCTCCATGCCAGCAATGCCATAACTGGTTGGGAATTCCAAAGCAACATGAGTTCAAAAATCGATTGCGCTCTCCGCTCGATAGCCTCCTTACACACCACTCTTCCATAAAAAACCAAAATGAGAGAGCGAGTTCAACGCTGTGTTCTCGGAAATGTGCTTGCTCTTCTCTCTATTTCTTCACCTCAGTCCCCTTGCCTAAATACATCATACTGAGAACGAATTTAGCTCGATTTCAAGAGCGATATTCTTGAAAATTCAAGAACAAATAAATATTTTATTAAGAGCGTGCGCTCTTAAGTTATTCGTTCTACATTTTTCTGGGTGTAGGGCTTTTTGATACATAAGTGGTTATGGATTCATGCATTACTATAATTTGGTAGCTAACTTTTGCGAGCTCTTGATAGTCGTGTGCGCTAAGATGCAGGCGTTCATTAGTTCGATCTTAAAGGTCCTCAACTCAAATTCTAGTAAAATACAAATGCCTGTTCCGTTTTTTAATTACAACAAAATTTTTTGAACTCGAACTTTGTTCAGTGTTTGTTGTATAAAATTGCTTGTCTTTTTTAGTTGAAAACCTTTTATATCGAATCCGGTAACTAAGTTAAAATTTATAGGTTTGATACAGAATACCTCCTGGTTGATTGTTCCCGGAAAATGCACCAAGGAACAAGATAAATAATTAAGTAATCGCTATAACTCAAGCTCATGAAATGCTGCATCTATCACCCTCGAAGAATAAATTTAAATTTCTGTCCAAACTTTTTTTTTTACTGCTTTGGAATCATTCGTATTACCACTTTTAAAATCAGGAGTATTCAAAGAACTTGGCTGTAATTCTAGACTGAATACTCTACTACAGACGGGCTTGTTTGAAATTCTAACTTGATTTATAGCGAAATATAAAGAAACTTTAATATAATTTTGTAAAATATCTCTTAAATAATAGTTTTTACCGAACCTTTTCTAAAAAAGATTGATGGAAATCAAAAAGGCGACTTGTTAAAAGCATTGTTTAGCTTTTTGATCTTGGTTCCATTCTTCAAGTCTGCTTTTTGAAAAAACACCTCAAAAACTATTAAAAATGTGCATATATAACATTACCTTGTCTAGGAATTCAGCACACGACCTTTGGGGAATAAAAAATGAACGAAATGGGCACTGCCACACACAGTTAAGAATAACCGCAGTGGTGCAGATGGTAAGGCTGTTGCCTTACCAAACATAGAATTTCTCAAAATTTTTCAAAGTGAATTGATATATAAAGGACTATGACTTTGTCTTCTATAACGACTTCTGCAGAAGCTGTAGAGATTAGTAAGAGCTGTAGTCTGTTCCACACCACTTCTGTTCGTGTCCGGCGTGTTCTGTTTCTTGGAACTTCTCAATGACACGAATAGATGCTGCTACAATCAAGGTGTGAAATAAATGAGAACCTTTGTCCCTTTTAAAATTAAATTGTGAAACGAAACCCAAAAGTTTCAGGTATCACTTGTTTGCTATACATTTTTTTCTTCTTAAATTTACTTAATTTTTGCATTTATTCCTTGAAACGAAATGGTGCGGAAATCATTGTTTAACCTACACTTCTCTTTTTGTGTCCTCGCCAGTTTCGCCCTCCCCATCTCCCTCCCACCCTGTTTACATTTAATAATCATCGTTCTTTTTCTGGTTGACAGGTTGGCAACTTGGCAAACGATGGCATCAAATTGGCCACCGGAGCCAAAGAACGACGCTGCACTTTGGCTCCGCACGATGGCCTCGAAGAGGAGTCACATGGTGGCACATTGCGTGCTCTATGGACGCATGGCGGACCGACAGCGGCTTTTGTGCACATTCTGATTGCCCTGTGTTTGTTGCTGCCGCGGCTACTGCTGGAGGCGCGCATCATTGAGAATGGACTGTTGCCAAAAGGTAAGTGCACTGGTAATTAAGTAATGCTGACAATGCTAAAGCACGAGCAAGACAGAAATGGCAGCCCAATTTTTTTATTTTTTATTGTTGTGGCGTTTTTATGACACAATTGCATTGCCATTTGCACTTCCTGCACGATGGCTGGGTGGCTGTTGTTGACAATGAAAATGGGTGTGAATCAATCATAATTTTCATTGTAGCGGGTGGAGAATTTTAATTGATTTATTTCAGTTAAACGAGCTGTAATTGCCCTGCCTTTAGTTGACTTATATTAACATCCTTAGGGATAAACTGGCAAATATCTGAGCACTTTAAACATTTGACATGTTTGGGCTGGTAAAACTGTTTGGCCAAGAAGTTTTAGGATGCTTAACAAAGTGAGCTTAAGGGAATATGAGAGTATGAAGCATCAAAGGCAATCGCTGGGGAAATCTGCAGGCCAAACATATGCATGAGTGCAAACAAAAACAAACCACCGCAGGAGTAAACACTGACACACACACACACACACCAGCCCACGCCCACTCACAGGTTGACAGTAAACGAGGTGCTGCCATTATGGCCAGCAATAAGCCATGTTATTAACAGTGAAGACCCCGACACAGACCGCGTCAAGCCAGCCAACCGAAGCGAGCCCAAAACTGTGCAAATGTTAGCTGATTCCGCCTGGCCTCTCTGTTTATACATACATTTCTCTATGTGTGTGTGTGTACAGTCGACACTTATAGCACAGTAAACTAATTCCGAAAAATAAATACATGTACCCGAAGTTGTAATGCTCTTTAGAAAATGAAGTGGGCTGCATAATTTATGTTGCTTATCAGCGCAGAAACGTGTACGTGTCTTCCTGTAATTGTACGTTTTTTCTTTGTTTAGTTAAGATTTCATTAAAGAGATCAACTCTTTTCTCCATTCATGAGGTTCCGAAACTTTGAAATCGAGCAAGATATATATTTTGGATAACAAAAGTTGATCCAATTCGATATAAGCAGTATGTTGACGTGTAGCAAACAGCGTGTGCGATGGCGCAACTGGTTGAGACCGTATTCCAATTGCGTTCTGTCAAAAGGAAACGAGCTCTTATACCAGAGCAAGTGTCAATTAGAAATGAATATAATTAGTTGATGTCAAGAACTTGCTCTTAGCTTTTGGGTAGAAAAGTATTTATATCTTCAGGAAGAATCGCTTTATGAACTCTAGACAGAAATGCTTTATATCCTTTAGACAGACTCATTTTTATAGGTTTTCCTATACATGAAATTTTCCTATCTCTCAGAAGTAGTTCAGTGTTTTACCACCCTGAAGTGTCGCAAAGTGGCACACTGCTTCTTCACTTCCCCAAAAAAATGTAGGCGAAATCGCCCTAAATAGAAAAGTTAGCCTTAAAAATCGGGTCAAAGGTGGTTCACCATATATTTAAATAACAAATGTTCTAAAGTTGAGAAACCATTTCCTATAAGCCAGAAAATATTTTCTTAGTTTTAGAAGAAATATTTTATATATTTTAAAAAGGAAAGGAAAAAATATTTTCTAAGTATTATAAAGAAAATGAAGTGAGGGCAATAGAGGATGAAGTGGATGGGACAACTACAAGACGCATTGTAATATACTCTTCTCTTAAATGAAACGGTCCTTAAACATTTTCTTTCCGTTGTTTCAACCAAACTCTTTTCTCTCTGTGAAACACATTATTTGTATAATAATAACTTACTATGTCTGGGACTTAAACTCAGGTCCTCGAATATCCTTCAGCATGTAAGACATCTTGGCCCATTCGAATATCTCAAGCATTCGCATGAGACACAATAAAGAACACAGTCAAATGTTAAGCACTGAGCAAGACGAATATCAGTTTATACTCTTTTATATTCCGTATCCAGGGAATTCGTAATTGAGAACTATAAGCAGTGTCTTTTTTATATTTTTCTGAAATTTAGGGCGTATTTCTACATTAAGTTTTCTTCATTTTAAGGCGAAATTGTAAATATAAGAGATTTGATTTCCTAAATTAAGGGCTTCTTAGGTGTCGAATCATAGCGGCCAAGGCTTCATGCCCTTTGCAAAGTTTCCTACATATAAAAAAAAACTCCAAAAGTTGCAGTTTGTAAAATATAGCAGGTTGATGAGCTCATTGTGTTCGTGTAACATTTCAAACTGAACTGCATTGCAATGCTGACATACGACAGCTATCTGGCTGAATTAAACTGTTGCTTGCGCACTAGAGTAAACGCCGATAAGGTCCTTAACAACACGAACCAAATATGATTCCTTGATGGTTGTACATAAAAAATTAAAAAATCCCAAAATTTTAATTTGAGTTTTTACCACTGCGCATTGGCTTAAAAGTTTCCAATAATATTACGTACATATTACGTACGAAATTTCGTGTCTGACCATTTCGAAAACTGCAACCAACGTGCCTTGCAGGTTGGAGTACCCATGGCAACAGTGCGTATGAGTGATAAACTTTCAGTCCATTGCGCAGACGCTAGCACCCATTTTTTTTATACCCGTTACTCGTAGAGTAAAAAGGGTATACTAAAGTCGTGCAAATGTATGTAACAGGCAGAAGGAAGCATCTCCGATATCATAAAGTATATATATTCTTCATCAGCATCAACAGCCGAGTCGATATAGCCATGTCCGTCTGTCCGTCCGTCCGTCCGTCTGTATGAACACCTAGATCTCAGAGACTAGAAGAGCTAGAGCAACCAAATTTTATACGTAAGCTAGTATTGTCTGTAGGCAGATCAAGTTTGTTTCAAATTTTGGCCACGCCCCCTCCCGCCCCCGCAATACAAAATATTGAATAACTCCCACAATTTTTAAGATATCGAGCTCAGATTTTGCAGTGTGGTCTATGTGGCCAATATCTACAATCTCACAAATTTTCAAAAGAATCGGATAATAAATGGCCGAGTTAAAAAAATGTTGCATACTTATCCGAGCTGAGCTGAGTAACGGATATTTCGAAGTCGGGCAGGGCCGACTTTAACTTACGCTCTCGTTTTTTTCTATTTTTGTGTTTTTGTATGACTTTTTTTTACACCGAAACGCATTGTGTAAGCAGCGTGTAGTATGACCTTTCATTTTCCCATACATCAAATGTCCGTTTCCACATTTCGGTATTACGTTGCATTCTAAAAACGTTTCGCATGACCTCTTTTTGATAACAAATATCGAACTGTAAGTGATCATCCCTTTCTACAGATCATACATAAAGTTTGCACAAATCAATAACACTAGGCAACAAGATGCCCAGATTTGAAATATTAACATCACTTCTAGATTTTTGATAATTTGAGCACAAAGTTGCCTGAAAGACTTATTTTGTTTCCTTTTAAGTGCGTTTTGATGGAAACCTATACTTCTGTCTTGATTCTATTTGATATTATCATTAAGAAATATTTCTTGGCTTTAAAATAAACTATCCCAAATACTTTTAAGATTTTTTTAGCGAAGAAATATTATTTTGAATACATGTGCTCAAAATAAGAAATTTTTGTACCGCCCATTTGAAGTTCTTGAAAAATTACAAGAGAATTTAATACAAATGACTAATGCTGGATTCAGAATCGCATATTTATGTGCTGTAGTTAGATCATTGAATAATTTTTAACACATGCATTAGTAGTGGTATATCTTCGTTTAATAAAATCGCAAAAATGACTGGGTTTATTTTATAGCTTAGAAATAATGCTTTTCGTTTGTATCAAAGAGAGGCGAACAAATTATCAGGTTACCCAAAAAACCTGCCTAAAGAGTGTCAAAAAAGGCATGCTAAGACAAATTTAAGCTAAAATTTTGAAAAATCTAGACATCATGAACTTATGCTAAAAGTAGATTCGTGTTCATCACACGAACATCATCTAAAGTTAACTTCAACCGAAAAAAGCCATATTTTGTGTAGTACACAACTAGTTACCCTTCAAATATCATAAATTAGGAAAGCAAACGATCAAGAAAAACCACAAATAAGTAAGTACTGATGCGGAGGTATAGAATGCATTGCCCGCCTACTGCGCCACATGTAGAACTTTAATTAAGTTGATCTTATAAACGAAATGTGTGCACACAGCGCCACCTGTCATGAATTTGCGAACTGTTCTTTTGCCTTAACCATGAAACAAAAAACTAACTTAAACCCACGACCAATTTCTCATCTGCTAGATAGCTGTTATGTGTCAGATAAACTTCGATTTTACTCTACTACTTGTAAGTTTATGTATCAGATAGCTTAGCTCTACGTGGAATATAAGAAACCAGACCACAAAGGAAATAATATTCAAATAGTTAAGGCTAAACAGTTCTTAAAATAAGGTCTGCATACAGATCGGGAATCGGATTTTCC
Organism: Lordiphosa fenestrarum; assembly: GCA_035044985.1. Classification (NCBI taxonomy): domain Eukaryota; kingdom Metazoa; phylum Arthropoda; class Insecta; order Diptera; family Drosophilidae; genus Lordiphosa; species Lordiphosa fenestrarum. The sequence goes on along the minus strand of JAWNNO010000412.1, from coordinate 15,996 downwards.
GGCGAATCTCTAAAAACTTAACTGCAGCAAGGAAGACGGCCCAAAAGAACCCTATTTGGAATACCATAAACCCAATAAAACGGCCTACAGTCAAAACCAACACATATAAAGAGACAACAAGATGATGTCGCATAACCGTTCAGTCAGTGTGCCGACTCCATGGGGTAAGGGCAAAATCACCGCGAATTGTGCAACGGAAATTGTAGAAGGGAAAACGAGAACGAAAACGGCCCGAGGGCGATGGTGATTCCCAATGATGGCCAGCGCGTCAACGTCAAATCAAAATTAACTACATTTAAAGCATTCAGTTCTGTGTCCCGGATGGTCAGTTGGTCATCTGACCGTATGGCGGGTTTATTGAACCTGTAGAGTAGAGAGAAAAAAAATGTAAAAGAAAGCAGACACAGACACACAGAAAGCGAGAGAGAGAGCACAAAGCTGTCCAGCAGTTTTGCGCGGAGTAAATTAAAAATGTGGCAGCCAGCTTGTCAGGCAGCCTTCTCGCTTTTCATTGGCATCATAAAAAACCCACCACGACCAGATGAGTTTAAATCCTGCTGCCTGCCTGCCTGCCGCCTGCCTGCTGCTGCATCATGTGATTTTTCAATTAATTTCCAATTTTTTTCTCTTTCGATTTGGTTTTTTTTTCGCATTGGCAGTCGCTCTCTTGTCGCTGTCCTGACCAGATATTGACATTCTTGGCGTGTTCTACACTGGGGAAATTGTTTTCACTCCCTCTGTCTGCCCCGCCTCGCCTCTCTCTCTCTTGCTCTTAAATTAGAAAATCATTGGCACAAATAAAATGTGCAGTAAAAAGCCAAAGTTGCACTTGACCAGCCAGCCAGCCAGCCATCCAGTTGGTCAATCTAAGTGCATTGCCTTGTCGCGACTCCTTTGGCCATTTATACGCTTGACTGGCGCTCCCTCCCTGTGCAATTTGTCAACATGGCTGGCCTTCTGAAAGACTTAAGCCTGGTGCCTGACAGCCGGGCTGAATCTACACTTGATGAGCTTATGGCCTGTAAGTTGAGTATTATAATTAAAAAAATGTTAGTTTTCTTACTTTAATTTCCTGATTGAGCTGACTGCGCTGCACCTGCCAGCGGCAGCATTTAACCGGTCCAGAAATATGCGGCAATTAGGCGACGCACGAATCATAAAAAAAAAATAAAAAAATGCTTTTAAAAAGTTCTTTTCAAGTCGCATAAAAAGTTGCAAGTAAAACCCATCAAAGAGGGTGGCAGAACGGCAAACTGGCAAAGTGGAAAACTGCAAGCCACCATCAAAACATTTATTAATTTAATTAAATTATTATGGTCACAATTTCTTCTTTTTTGGTTGGGTTAGAGTAAATTGCGTATACGCCCTGCTGAGCTGTAAGCTACACCCAAAAAAGTATGCTATAAAAAATTGCATATTAAATAAAATGGGAAAAAAATGTCAAAGCTTGGTAGAATCGCGAATGGAAATGCATTTAAAGTTAATGAAATTATGTTTTAAAATTAAAATGAGCATTTAGCATACCAGAGAATGAAAGAACGGAGGGGAATTTGTGGTGTTATAATCGTCAATAAGCTTCTCAGGTTGGATAAATGCCATTGATCACTTATTACTTGCTGATGTAGCCCCTAACAATGAACAATTTCTCAAGCAATAAAATACCATGAACGATATGGATAATAATTTTTCAATATTTAAAAATTTCCTTTTCCAAAGTGAAGGTCCATCTCATGGAAATGTTGCATCACGCGCAAATAAAGTATACGTGGGTTATAATGGTAATACTTTAATGACTTCTGAACCGTCTCGATCCCTGTATGACTTCCACGTCTCGTTGGCAATCTAGCACTCCTTTGCGGCACACATCTTCGATCGAATGACACTTAACAGCCCTCGTCTAAGGCCCATTCTCGACTCTCAGCTCGCCACTTGGCGTTGCCCCCTCGCTGATTTGCTTTTGTTGACTTCTCTGCTACGTTGATGCACTTGTACGTCATTTGGTTCGAACATATTTAACTCAAGAAATACTTTTCGTTGTGTTCTTCGTGATGCTGTCTAGGCAAAAAGGGTGCAACATCTGTATAACCATGTCATATTCTAGACATATATAGAAATCACAACTTTTCATTGAACTGGCCAAAAATTGGAAAGGATCGCAAGAACGGTAGTCAAGTTGTGAGCAAAACAATGTTCGCTGCTGCTTCAGCTTTAAAATTCAATCTGAGCATTTACTTTTGTTGGCACTGAGTAGATCTGTCATGTTATCATTATACCCTTGCAAAGGGTATTATAAATTTGCCCAGAAGTTTGCAACGCATAGAAATATTCATTTCCGACCCCATAAACTATATATATTCTTGATCAGAGTGACGAGCTGAGTCGATTGAGCTTTGTCCGTCCGTCCGTCTGTCTGTTTCTACGCGAACTATTCTCTCAGTTTTAAAGCTATCGAGCTGAAATTTTGCACAGAGTTTTCTTTTTGCTGCACACTACTAATATGTCGGAACCGACCGGATCGGATGACTATATCTCATAGCTTCCATAGGAACAATCGGTCGGAAAACTAGTTTTAGTATGAAAAACTTTTTTCTTTTCAATGGAAACGTGTCCAAACTTTGTAATCGTAGCTTTTATATGTTTTTTTTATAATCCTACCAATTTTTATTAAAATCGGACAACTATATGGTATAGCTGCCATACAAAAGATAGGTCTCAAAAACAGTCTTAATTAGAAAAACTTTTTTGTTTTCAATATTAGCATCCTGCAATTTTGTATTTGTGTGTTTCTCGTGATTTTACATAATTCTACAAGTTTTTGTCCAAATCGGATGTCTATATCATATAGCTCCCATACGAACGATCGGTCGGAAAATGGGAAAAAGAGTATTTTTTTGAAAATAATTAAGCGAGCACTTGCAAGGGTATAAAAATTTCGGCACAGACGAAGTTAGCTTGGCTTTCTCGTTACTTATTCAGATAATGAAAATGAATTTAATAAATATGATTTTTTTAGTAAACGAAAATGTCTTTTGGAACTAGGATTATTCAATGAAATTCTAATTACATTAACAATTACTTGAATAATTGAGCCAGTGAAGAAGAATTATTAAGTAATTCTGAATCAAAAGTTTAATTTTTCAAGTAATTATTAGTAAAAAGGTATGTAAATGTATTTTGGAACTATGATTATTCAATGAAATTCTAATTACTTTAATAATTAAGCCTGTAAGGAAGAACTATTTAGTAATTGTGAATCAAAAGTTGAATTATTCAAGTAATTGTAAGTAAAAAGTATGTAAAAATGTTTTGGAACTATGATTATTCAATGAAATTCTAATTACTTTAACAATTACTTGAATAATTGAGCCTGTAAATGCGAATTATTTGGTACTTATGAATCAAAAGTGAAATTATTCAAGAAATTGTGGGTAAAAATTATGATTGTTTACCTATCAAAACTAAATTTAGTTGATTGCTGATTGATAATAAAAACCAAGCTAAAATTGTTATTTTTCATTAGCAAAGCCATGTAGGTTTGCATTTATAACTTTTTGAAAAAGCATTCGTGTGGAGGTGACACAGAGGGGCTGTCTTGCAAGCAAGAGTTTTTAGAACAACTTTATGTAGTTTGATCACTGTCTAAAACCCGACAAATTAAAATCACAGCAGTCCCCAAATATTCTTGATATATTTAATGGCTGCCACTAGAACAGTTTTACATTTTGATCTGGTAGCCACTTTTACCTACTCCAGCAGTATGACTGGGGTCGTTGTCGTGCTGTTATTTCCATTAAATTCTTGAAAAAAGTTCGAAAATTCTGGAAAATCGTTACGAAGTTAACTTTTGTAGGCCATCTTACATATAAAATTATATTCTTTTTCCCTTCTTTAGAAATGAATCTTTTTGATATCCATCATTTTCGAAATTAGACTTCGACATGACCACCAAAACGTTATTTAGATATAGAATAAAATCTCTAAAATGTTCACCTATATCAAATAATAAATGGCAGAGTTATAAAGGTTCTAAATACGCTGCATACTTTTCAGAGCAGCTTTCGCTGTTGGCCAGCATAAAGTTTATATGTTAACATTAATGTTAATGCTCTGTTAATGAACATAAGGGCAAGCTTTTAAGCACTTCTTTCACTGATTAAGGTGTATATTGAAGTCGGTCAGGGCTCGCCTTGTTTCTTACTTTCAGTGTTTTCAAATGTTTTGCCACTCTGAATATTCTGTTGCCAGACTACCTTTAACGTCGCATTCTCTTCTGATTTAGGCAGCAGAGCAAGAAGAATTGGTGTACAGAATTCCGAGCTTCATATTTTTTCCACAATTTGATTCATTTTGAACGAAATTACCAACAATATTTCGGTTTCGACCAATCACCTTAGCTAGTGTATGCTTTTCTGCCTTTTTTATAAGTTCTTAGAACTTTTTCATTATCCTTATCCTTATCATTGCCCCTGAACTTAATCTGATAAGCCAAAAACATGCAGCACCTTTAGCAACTCTCGTTAGTTGTATCTGCTATGTTTTACGAAATCAAACGTAGGTGCTAAGCGTGCAACAAAAACACCACCTGTACATTCAATTAAAACTGAGAGAGAAACGGCTGCATTAAACTGCATTTATTGAACCTATTTAGTTGAGCGGCACTGTCAAATTCATTATGGTGTCTGACATGCTTTCATTTGGTCAATTTTGTGAACATTTTTTTGACATTGATTTGCGAGAACAGCATTCCAAAATACCTAACAAATATTTTGAGATATTTTGGCAATAATCTGATGTGTTGTATGCAAACATTTCACACTATTATTAGTTTTATCATCAAAATTGGTTTTGACATAAACACCTCAAAGTATTTTATCAATTAATTTAAAATCAAATTAAGTTTAAAGCCTCTTTGACATTTCGCTTAATGCAAATGCAATCAATAATTTTTACAAAAAAAATAAATAAAACATTTATAAATACACATTTACAACTTCATTTACATTTATAGCTTTATGTTTATTTATATTCATTATGCATATTCACGTAACAAAACGGGCCACTGCCTTCTTTGGTTTAAATGAATTTCCGGGTTGGTTTTTTTTGTTTGGTTTACGACTGTTGAGTGATTTTATTGATGGAATTGATGTTGCTTTTTTCTGTTGTTGAAAATTCAAATTTGGTGCCCACCACTGCTTTAAATATTTGTATGTACAACTGACCCCCGCACTTAACACCAGAATAAAAGATGATTTCAATTGAAAGGGTCGAGCTTATTAAAGGTAGCTGCTCTTCAATGTAAAACCATAAGTTGCGCATTATGGTCATCCGCCTCGAAGGACCATGCAACTTAATCTCGCAAATGCAAAAAATTAATTAAACGCAAATATTAGAAAGAAAACAAAAAAACGCTCATTCCCTCCAGCTGTCAGTACAGAATAAGATACGAAAATCCAATCAAAGCGCGGGGGGTTGATGACCAACCACTCACAATTTCATTATTAATTGAATCAAAAGCTGTGGCAAAAATCACAGCTAAAGACAATTTGATGACTGAAATCACTTATACGCCATGTTGCACTCATAAATAATTAATGCAGACATTTTGAAACACAAAACAAATGAAAATTGTGATAGGCCAACGCCGCCATATTGAGCGTATAAAAGCCTGCTAAACAGTCGCACTCAAATTACCAGAAGGAGGGAAGACCGGCTCAACTGGCTCAAGACATTGCCTCGCTGGCTGGCTGGCTGCTGCTGTTTTGAGGTCCGGGTCGGTCAGTTGGCTCATAGCCCGAGCATCATGAAACTTATCATTATTCATGCTAAAGACTTAACGACCGCGAGCTTGACAGAGAAAGCGAGCGAGAGGAGGAAGGAAAGCAGCATCCTTGGTGCCTTATCGCAACTATTACCACAGCGGGAACTCCCTTCGACTGGGCGTTGCCGCCTGGCTTGGATTTGCGCATTTTCATTACTTTTCCTTCGCTCATTCTCGTTTGGTTGTTATTGTCATTGCCATAATCAGGGAGACGTCCCTGTGGGGGGGTACACGGCCGCTGCCGCTGCCGCTGGGTTAATCTGAAGATTTTCGGCGTTGTCGGTTTTACGAGCCACTTGCCGAGGACGACGATGCCGACAACATATTATTATGGCCAGCCATTGTTGTAATCCTGCCCCAGTCCATGTTCATGTCATTGTCTTTAATATTTGTTCGGCAATTTTCGTTTCTTTTATTTCCATCAGCTTTGCTTTGCTTTGCTGGCGGAGGACGACAACCACCCACCGTGGGGGGGCCTTAAAGCCACTCTGCCTAATAAATTATTTTATGAAAGTGTTAACTTGGCAAATTTCTGTTTGGCTTTTCCCCCCTGTCTTCAAGTTATTAACTGGAGCATTTGGAATTTGTTGAAATTATGGGATAGGCCATAGAATCATAAAATAAACTAATTAGCCTGCATTAGAATTTTATTAAGAAAGCTTAGCCTGGGCGTTAATGGAGTTGTGCTTGTAGAATCATTGACTAGGCTTTTAATATCCTTGAAGAGGATAAATGCATGTGGCCAGAGAATGTTGCAAGTGTACTTAAACCTATAGATGAAGATGAGAGGAAGCTCGACTTGGGGTGTAAAGCCAACAGTGTCTGTTTTAATCGCCCTCGAATAGTACGTGATATCATCACATTTCCAATTTAACAGGCATTATAAGGTATAGAGCGCTGCGCTTTGGTACGTCCCTTAAATCTTCTTCTTTGTCCTGATAGCATCACAACCGTTTTATGGTCTGCAATCAATATCCGCCACTCGCCTCTGTCGTCAGCGAGCTGCCACCAGTAGGGTTCTCCCCATTTGAGATCCGGTTGTCCCTTCTTGGGTTTGTAAAAACCAAAACAGTGATTAAAGCAGTAACTAAAAGAGTGACTAACACAATAAGTAAGACGATGACCAAAACAGTGTCTAAAACTGTGACTGAAACTGTAACCGAAACTGTGACCAATAAAGTGACCAAAAGCAGGGACTGGAACAGTAACAGTGAGCAATTCAGTGACCAAAACGATCACCAAAACAGTGAACAAAACAGTGAACAAAACAGTAACTAAAACAAGAAAGAAAGTCGGTCAAGCCCGACTATAACATACTCTGTACCAAGAAATTTTGTCTTTTGATCATAACTCGAAAAACGTTCATCCGATCTTCTTCATTCCTTTGACGGATCGATAAGTTATTCTAATAACTAAATATGTCCAGAATGAACAAGCCATCTATCTTCAAAACTGTGGGAGATATGACGTTTTTTCTAAATTGCGGGGGCGGGAGGGGGCGTGGCCAAAATTGAAAATAAACTTGATCTGCCTGCAGACATAAGAAGCATATGTCCCATACACGTCAAACCTCTATCTCTTACCATCTCTGAGATCTGTGCGTTCATACGGACAGACGGACAGACGGACATGGCTATATCGACTCGGCTGTTGATGCTGATCAAGAATATATATACTTTATGGGGTCGGAGATGCTTCCTTCTGGATGTTACATACTTTTGCACAAACTTATAATACTCTATGTACCTACGGTACAGAGTATAAAAATTAACAAAACCGTGACTAAAACAGTGACCGAAACAGCGTCTAAAACAGTGACCAAAACAACCACCAAAACATTGACTAAAGCAGGGACTGGAACAGTAACAGTGACCACTACATTGACGAAAACAATCACCAAAACAGTAAACGAGACAGGAAACAAAAAACAGTAACTAAAAAAATTAACAAAACCGTGACTAAAACAGTGACCGAAGCAGTGTATAAAGCAGTGACCAAAACAGTGACCGAAAAAGTGTATAAAGCATTGACCAAAATAGCGACTTAAACAATGACCAAAACAGTGACTGAAGCAGTAACCAATACAGTGGCCAAAACAATCACCAAAGCAGTGTCTAAAGCAGTGACCAAAACAGTGACCAAAACAATCACCAAAAAAATGTGATTGAAACAGTGACCAAAATAAAACAGTAAAAACCGTGACTCAAACAGTGAACGAACTGTGACAGAAACAGTGACCAAAACAGTGACCAAAACACTACAACAGTGACTAAAACAGTAACTTCAACAGAGGCTAAAACAAAGACCAAAACAGTGACCAATACACTGACCAAAACAGTGGCCAAAAACAGTGACCAAACCAGTGACTATACTGTTTTGGAACACAACCCACAGGACTCACCTTAATTCCTTCAAAAGAAAGCGACGACCTATTCATTACTTAAGGTAGGTGTTTAGGAAAAACTGCCAAAAAGTAAGTGTTTACGAAAAAATTTATTACTCGAAAAGTTTAAGACATATCGGCAAGCGTTTTTTTTTGTTCGATAGATAGTTGATCAAACTAAATTTCAAAATTTTATTGTTGTTGTTGTTGCAGCGGTTGTTGTTGTAGCCATCTTCAAAGTTGACCCATTTTTAAAAACATAGATGCATGGTGGCATTGATTCCCAGAGAACGCGTCATTGGAAACGAAAATTTTAAATGAGGTTTTGTTGGTAATTGATGTGGCTTTGGCCTGAACTAGGATATCTGGGATCGGTCTATATATAGGGGAGTAAGGGGTTCTCAAAGTCAAAATTTCGAAAATTGACCTATTTTTACCCCTTAAAATTGCCCTAACTCCGCTATTTATGGACCGATCAAAAATATCCTAGTTTAGGCCATAGCGGCGGGTATTACGAGCAATTTAAAAAAAAGTATAAGAAAATCGGTCAACAAATGGCCTCGCAATCCGTGCCACCAGGTTGAAAAAAGTGGTTCCGAGATAATCGCACTTAAAGTTTCGTTTTTTGTGATTTTGCGCCCGACTCACCTGTACAAAACTCAAAATATCTCAAATATATATATTTTTTTTGCTTGAAAATTTTAGGGGATGTTATTAACATTATAACGCATGATTTAAGGCACAGAAAAAAGAATCGAAATTTTGAAAATGTTTTCCTAAACACCTACCTTAATAATGTATTATCTGCGTTTAAAAAATGTTTTTGGAAACACTTATTTTGTAAGCTAAGGTGCAGTGCCGACGTTTTTTTTTTGAATTGATAGCAATGCTGTCCGCGGTGTACAGGTTATACAGATCTATGCCAAGTACACTTTATTGGGGTACTTCAGCTCTAACGCGACGGAAACTCAAGAGCATGTGCCTAAGCAGGACCATGAAGCAATGTTCTTCGGGAAAGAAGCATAGCAAAACAAACTGCTAAGTTGGGAGAAGAGACTTTGGCTTTAGTCTCCAGCATGTGGTTGATAATCCTGTGTACTTGTTCACCGTCACCAGGGACAATGCGGAACCCAAATATTCTCTCAAATATTTTGGGAAAGTAGCTTATGATTCGGTAGGGATCAGGTAAAAGGTCCATCCCTGCCATTCTATTGGGAGGGGAAGTGACAAAATCGGTTCATCGAGCTAAAAAGCATGGCCAAGAACCGAACACCATTTTCTGGATAGGCTTTCTGCCTCCTCTGCTGCCTTCAACCCCGACAAGTCAAAGGTTACTGGATGGTTTCAGCTGCTTGATTTGCTGACGGATATAATCTGGAATGATGGGTCTGATGGGATATAAGGGCCCTGGGTCAGCCGTCCGCTCGCCTCATTGGAAGTCTTTGGATTTCGGGACTTCTCGTGAAAGTACTGAGTTTTGGTATCAAAGAGTACATTCCGAAATGCGTCAGCACATCTCCGGTATTTTGATTGTGTGAGCTCATCCATCTCCTACGCAATGCTTATTGCGTCTCGCCCTGGAATGAATTCGGACTTAAAGAAGATATGTGGATTCCTATAAGGTCAACTAGGGATTCGTGTTGCCACTATTGCATTTTCAGCGCCTTTTGCTATCGGAAACTGAACTTCACACTCTGCTTAATGCAGCACAGCAGAGGTTATAAAAAGCCGGAATCGGCTGAACTTCCTAACTCTGTTTAACTGCTTACGTTCTCAAAATACAGTATCCAAAATATCTCTACAAGAGCAGTAACCAGGGTACTAAAGGATACGCTAGGTAAGGACATCTATGGCAAGTAAAATTCCCCTTCTAATAGTTTAGTTACATATCTTATGTATAATAAAACACTTTCTTGCCTTACGGTCCATGAGAAAGTTACTCCCCCAAGCCTCAGATGATTAACATATTTAATTTGGCTTGCTTAACCATCAAAGATAACCCCCCGAATATACATAAAATGTACATGGACCGCATTTAATAAGCAAAATTGATTTTCAATTACTTTGGATACTTGTTTATTCCTGCGGAAACACATTTTGCTTATCGTTTGCTCGTTTACATTAGAGCGCCTGATTGGCTCTACCGGATGCTTAAAGGGCTTAGGTCTTAGGTATTAATAATCATTTGTGGAGATGCTGGGAAAAAGATTTCTCTTGACCGTAATAAACATAAATATAAAGCTGAGACAAACAGCAAAAGTTAAACATGCGGATTAAGCAAGGGAAGGGTGGCAACAGTGCAGGACAGGCCTGGACAGGACAGAGCGTAACATATGCTGCAGAAGAGAGTTTAATTAGCTTGCTCTGAGTAGGTGGGCAGGTGGGCGTGGTTGCTCTGTTAATGTTGGGTATTAGGTGTATTGTTTGCTGTGGGACAGCTAATAAGTAGGCTATAGTTTTTTTCCGCCCTAAAACGGAAATAAACAAAAATTGCGCCGGCCCCATAAGTAGGCAACAAAGCGGCTTTGTTAAGCAATTGGGCGTGGATTATTGAACAGACAGGAGCAACAGACCATGGGAGATTTGTTCCGTTTTCAATCGAAATCTTTATTTAACAGTGCACCTGTTAAAGGAGCGGAGCAGGAATTCTTATGATGAGTTTTTGACAATTCTTATTTCGCAATTCAGTTGTTTTTTCTGCACGAAGACAGTTCTATATAGATAATTCTTGATTAACCGCTCGGAGTCGCTTTTGGCTTTCAAGATGGTTAAGTCTGGTCTGGAACCATACGCAAAGCAGAAAAATTAATAGCCTCAAAAAAAACAACAAATTTTTTCATGTGTCTGAAGTACTTTTTATACCCTTGCAAAGGGTATTATAATTTTGCCCAGAAGTTTGCAACGCTTAGAAATATTCATTTCCGACCCCATAAACTATACTATATATATTCTTGATCAGGGTGACGAGCTGAGTCGATTGAGCTTTGTCCGTCCGTCTGTCCGTCTGTCTGTCTGTTTCTACGCGAACTAGTCTCTCAGTTTTAAAGCTATCGAGCTGAAATGTCAGAATGTCAGAACCGACCGGATCGGATGACTATATCTCATAGCTTCCATAGGAACAATCGGTCGGAAAACTAGTTTTAGTATAAAAACTTTTTTCTTTTCAATGGAAAAGTCTCCAAACTTTGTAATCGTAGGTTTTATATGTTTTTTTATAATCCTACCAGTTTTTATTAAAATCGGACAACTATATGGTATAGCTGCCATACAAAAGATAGGTCTGAAAAACAGTCTTAGTTAAGGTAGCATCCTGCAATTTAGAATTTTTTTTTGTATCTCGTGCTTTTACATATTTCTACAAGTTTTTGTCCAAATCGGATGACTATATCATATAGCTCCCATACGAACGATCGGTCGGAAAATGAGAAAAAGAGTATTTTTTGAAAATATTTAAGCGGGCACTTGCAAGGGTATAAAAACTTCGGCACAGACGAAGATAGCTTGGCTTTCTCGTTAAAATACTTATTTAACCCGGTTCGAAACCGGAATAACTATATTCTGAGATACGGCTCTGAACCACTTTTTTTTTTGACCGGTTCAGAATCGCTTTGGAACTGTTCCATGCTTTAAGATCATAACTATATATTGTTTGGCTCTAATCAGACCCAAAGGACCAATCCGAGCTCCTCTCAATCTCTTTTCTTATGAGTTTCTTGTTGTCGCAAAGGAGAAAGGGACCTACGGTTTAACTTGGAGTCCGAACGGTAATATTTGAGAAACTTTGTCACGGCTAGTTGTGACTTCAAAGCTGGCGCCAATAGCTAGTGAAGGTGACCGGGTGTGTAAGTTTTTTACCTACCGTTTTTATGCAAAGTCCGAACGGCAATTTTTGAGAAGCTTTGTAATGGCTAGTTGTGACTTCAAAGCTGGCGCCAATAGCTAGTGAAGGAGACCGAGTGTGTAAAAAAGAAAAAACCTTTTCATTAGATGTCCCCAGACGGCATCGAACCCACGACCTCTTGCACACAGCAGATAGACACACTACCCGTAGTGTAGTGCCACATCTAGCCAGATCTCACATATAGCTTAAAAGAATATCTGAGATATGTCTCTGAACCACCTTTAAGCCACTTCTTATACCCTTGTAGAGTATACAAGATACAAGATATTTGTAATGCATGAAAAGAAACATAGATATATGTATATGGGCAGCAAACAAAAAGGGTACTTAAAATTAAGGTACAAGGTTTTAGTCCAAAGGTTTTGGTTCGAACCTTGGTTCGTCCACCATTTTCAAAGTTGTGATAGAAAAGCAATTACTGAGCTGAATATTTTCAGAATTACGGTTTTGTCTCGTATTCTCTGATCTGTTCTTGAAATTCAGAGCTTTAAGGCCTGATTTTTCAAATGTAAAATAGAATTTATAAGACAGATGACGAGTAATTGAGTGACAATGTGTCTGCTTCGGATCTGACATTCCAATTTTAAGATGAGATGCCTAAAACTTTACCATGTTTGACTTTTGCGTTCGTTTATCAAGGCATTTCAATAGATTCCAAATATCTTTATCGATCAGACAATTCACAGTTTTTAGGCAGTATCTCTTAGAATGTCTTAAATTGTATTTAAACCGAAATGAAACGTTAGGTTCAGAACAGGGCTTGTTTCAGTTATTTATGTACAATTGGTTCGGTTCAATGTGCGGTTCACAGTTTTAAAAAGTTGGAGCTCTGGGTTCAAACCAGTTTGGTTGAAAACCGCATTGAAGCCCTGATATGTATATTTATTGTTGACGAGCTGATTTGATATAGCCATGACGGTCTGCCCGTGCTTCTGTTACTATGCTATTTTCACGACATTTTGTACGCTGTGTTGTAGTACAAACACGCTGCATATTTGTCAGTATCGGCCGGATCGATTGACTATATACTTAAGCTTCCAAAGAAACGATCTGTCGAATCACTAGTTTTAGTAAGAAAAACTTTCTTCAAACTTCGGACTTTTTAGCTTTTTCATGGTTCCGTTTGGTTTGCTCCAAATTGGACCACTATATACTCCTATATATCCTCCTCAAAATTAGTATAATTCTTCTTATTTTCAGTGACAATGCCCTTAAATTTGGCATGAATTTATGTTGCATACCTTCACACATTTATATAAAGGTTTATTTAAATCAGACGACCATTGCTTATAGTTGACATTAGAACGACAACATTTGGTAATTGTTAAAACAACTAAAAAACCAAAATAATCTAAAAGAATACATGCTAAGCTGTCTAATGTCTAATAAATGACCGCCTACTGCGCCACGTAATAAAGTGTACATGAATTGAACATTGTTTTAGCGTAAGCAACTACTAAAATGTGTGCAAGTCTGTTGGACGTGGACTAGTACTAAAGTTTTCGTTTAACCTACAAATCATAGAAAACTTTGTTTTCAACTATTCACTCACACTTCGTGAGTGAAAAGTAATCCATTGAAGTGAATATGTTCCTGTATCAGGATAGAACTGCGTAAAATTTCTGTGAAGAACTGCTGTGAATCGAAAATGGTGAAATTCCGGTAGATACTTCCAGTAGTTGCCAACTGACTTCCACGAAAGTTGAACTCATCACTAAAGTTTATTCGTAGATTGGTCCGAATTATTGTAATTCCAAAAAATTTTAATGTAAATGATTTGTACATACAAATAAGTCGATCGCATTAAAAAGGAATGCAAAGTCGTTAACTATTCAGAGGTATTCCTAAACTTTTTAGATTTGTCTGTTTGGATTTGTTGGATTTGTCATCATTATGCCACGAAATCGTCATGCCCCATAGCTGTGCAATCGAATCCGAATGTTTGTGACGAAAATGTTATACTGACAAGGACTTTGAAAGGGATGAATGTCTAATTTGATGAAATCCCTTGACTTCAACCGATTTGCAGTTCTGGTGCAGTTCTTGCATTATCACAAGGACAGTCGTTGGAAGTGTGCGGTAAACAACTGGAATTTTCTTGCCATATGTGGCATGTTCCCGTGAGGGGAAAACATCTGCACCTTCAAGTTTTATGTTCAAAGACTTATGAAATATCGGAGAAAGGTATGTAATGGTTGAAATGGAAGAGATCCCATTCTTCACTTAGGCCAATGGAGGCCCGTTGTGTTACCATATAACCCTTTCTACGATGTGGTCGTAGAGGGAGGGTCGTCCCCGTTAAACCATTTAGATAATAGCATGCATTTGAGCAAGGAGTTAACATCCGTTTCAGAGATGTCTGATAGATCGTTTAGGAAAGGACGACCCAGAAGCGCGAGTCGCCTTCTGCTGAGAGCTGGGCAGTGACAGAAGAGGTGTTGTTAAAGAGGTGAGTTAAAGCTTCTACAGAAGTCATTGTGCCTGATACCGAGCCTTGCGGCGTGTCCTCCAATTAGGCAGTGACCAGTCAGGAGCCCTACTAGTAGGGAAATGTTCTCTCTCTCTTGACGGAGGAACGCTCTGGTTTTTTTGATATTCAGAGTAGGCCTAGATACTTAACATGTGTGAATCGTTTGCCATCGATTCGTGGTTATTCGATAGGTCGTTTCTTTTGTTTGTAGTTTAAAGGTCGCCAGTGGCACCCCTATGTTGCTCTTATCTGGTTGGAGCTGGGTGGTAGTGCCAGCTTTAGCGAGTTGGTCGGCCATCTCGTTGCCTTCGATGTTACAGTGTCCAGGCACCCAAATGAGCTTTTAAGGCAGCTTGACTATCTGAGAAAATGAACACGTTTCTTCCTCTTGTTTCGAGGTTTTCCAGAAGGTTGGCAGCCTCCTGGATGGCTACAACCTCTGCTTGGTAGACACTACAATGATCAGGAAGTCGGAATGATGTTCTGATACCGAGCTCTGGACTGAAGACTCCTCCTCCTACCCGACCATCCAGTTTGGAGCCATCAGTGTAGAAGTTGATGGTATTCGGTGTGCAATGGGGCAATGAGTTCCAGTCCAGTCGACTTGGTATGTTGATTTTATACCTGATGGTATGTGTTATACTTGGGGTGCAATAGTCCAGCATCGGTCGTGACGCCGCTTGCTGCAGAAGCATAGTGGAGTGGCCAGAGTTACTATCTTCCCAGGTACCACATTCTCTCAGCCTGAGAGCGGTGTTACTGGCGATTTCTCTACCCAATAGATCTAGAGGCATAAGGTGTAACATTATGTTAAGTGCATCTGTGGGGGTTGTGCGCAACTACGTTGGACTTTTGTAATGGTTCTGAGGACGGAAGGTTTACCCAGAGCAGAGTATTGGGCGTACCACGGCTGTGTAAAGCCAGTGTACTATTTCAGGGGAGAAGCCCCATTTGCGGCCAATAGCACGATTGCACGAGAAAAGTGCAGTATTTGCTTTTTTAATGCGTTCAGTTATATTTTCGTTCCAATATAACTTTTTGTCCAAAACCAAACCAAGATATCTGGCAGAGTCGCTAAGTGTTAGGAGTGTATTGTTTAGTCGTGGTGGTATTAAGTTTGGTATTTTATATTTGCGGGTGAAGAGAACTAGTTCAGTTTTGGTTGGATTGACTCCAAGCCCACTTTGTGTCGTCCAATCTGAGATTGATAGTAAAGTTCTTGATAATAATTTTTGCACAAAAACTGTGTAAAACATACCATAGTACAGCAGTAGCAGTTTATATCTATCAACGCCTCATTCAATTAACGATGGGAAGACCCTTGAGTGAAGTGGGAAGGGGTTGACTGGTTGGCTAAGTCCCTGTTACTGTTTGCTCTAATGCTCATTACATCAGCTCATGTTTAGTTAAGCCAACTGTGCTGG
>JAWNNO010000406.1:0-13220 GCA_035044985.1 Lordiphosa fenestrarum | reverse complement strand
AACTCGCAAGGTGCATAACTCTTGACAAAAAAGTTGACGACGCAGTAGAAGCAATCATGAGGGCAACAGTGGAATATAATAAATCAATACATTCGGTCACTGACCAAAGGCCCATTGATGTAATACATGTGGCATCAGATGAAACCAAACAAGCGATAAAAATGAAAATTGTGAAAGCACAGCAAACCAACCTCGACAGATGCAACCCAGACAGACAAAACAGAATATTTGAAGTAGGAGAAGAAGTGTTTGTAAAAAACAATCGAAGGCTAGGCAACAAATTATCGCCGCTATGCGCGGAAGGAACTATTCAAGCAGACATGGGAACGTCAGTTCTTATTAAAGGGAGGGTGGTCCATAAGGACAACCTTAAGTAAAAGTCGCCTAAGCAGAGATACGAAAATATTGATAAGGTTTATTGATAAGGTTTACATTTCTTTTTCTTGCAGGCTTGTACGAACATTTTTGTTTCTATTGGCCGTAGCTGATGCTCGGATCACCGACTATTCCCACTCCAGCTATATCCCGGTAATTGAGGGAAAGGCATTGGTATGGGAACAAAGGGACTATATTAGGCACATAAGTAACTTGACAGAGTTCTCAAAGATAGTAGGCGAAACAGAAAAATTGTCCGAAGCATTTCCGAAATCGCACATGCGACAACTACTAGAGGTCGATACGAACCATATTAAAAGTCTTCTGTCTTCGTTAAAAATCCATCATAGAATGGCCAGAAGCTTAGACTTCTTAGGCACTGCACTAAAAGTCGTTGCTGGAACCCCAGATGCCTCAGATTTTGAGAAGATTAGATGGTCCGAATCTCGGCTCACTGAGTCAAACAATAGGCAAATAGTTATAAATTCCGAGACCCAAAGAAAATTAAATCAGCTGACTGAAACAGTCAATAAAATAATTAAATCAAAGCAAAACGAATTAGTTGACACTCCACACTTATATGAAACTCTGTTAGCCCGAAATAGAATGATAACAATGGAAATTGAGAACTTAATGCTCACAATCACTCTTGCTAAGGCAGGTATAATAAATCCTATTATTTTTGACCATAATGATTTAAAATCTGTGTTAATTGAGCATCCCACAGAAGTCCCTATAGTTAGTTTAATGGAGGCAGCTAAAATTAAAATCTTTCAATCTGAAGATATTATTCATATATTAATTGAGTACCCTAGAGTTAAATACATATGCAGAAAGGTCACCATCTTTCCCGTACCGCATGACCATACCATACTACAGCTGCAAGATGACACCGTAGCTGAATGTGACAAGGAGGTTCTAGCAGTCACCGATTGCGTCACGACCACTGGAGATTCCTTCTGTAAGATAGCACCCCAGGACACGTGCGCGCGAGCCCTGCATGCGGGAGACACGGCCAATTGTCTAACGCAGCCCAGTCACTTAAAACCTTTGACACTTGTGGACGATGGAGTAATAATCATCAACGATAGTCCAGCTCGCGCTAGCACCGATGATGGCCCAGAGATCAAAACCAATGGCACGCACCTCGTCACCTTCGAGCGCTTTGCTATCATCAACGGGACGAAATTCATAAATCAACGCGAGGCCCTGAACAAAATTCCAGGCATAGCTGTCTCGCCTTTGCTGAATATCGTTAACCACGACCCGGTGTTAACCATGCCTCTTCTCCACCGAATGAACAACCGCAATCTTGACGTCATTCAGGATCTTAAGGAAGAAGTAACGGCAGCTGGGTCACCAAAAGCATGGTTCGCAGCCGGAGTAGGATTTGTCCTCGTCTTCAACGGTTCCATCTTCCTTTACCAATATTTGAGGAAGAGACGAGCTTCAAGGAAGATACAGAAGATAGTCGATAAATTCAACATGCCCGAGGACGGTCATAATTCTGAGGGGGGAGTAGTTAACAAGTAACCCTCGCGCTCTATACTACTCGAGCGACCCCCGCGCCCATAGCGCTGACACATCAAACACCAACGTTCAGTGCCCGGCCAGCGCGGTAACCTGATAGCTTGCTTAGCTGCAAGAGCAGCGTTATCACTTATGCTGAGTCTGCAGTATCCATGTAGCTTAAGTATTTGTAGTTTTACTTTTTGTTGCTTTTGGCTTCAGCGTTTGGTTGTCTCCAAGTCTAGATTCAGTTTTGTGTTGCTATTGGTTGCTAACGCAACAATAAATATTCATTGTACTCCGGCACTTGCCGTAAACCTTATTGTTTTATTGCTGAGCCCCAAGGCCAGTAATCGGAAGTATAACTTTCCACCCTAATCACAGTTCCAGCAAGCATCACGTTGATGAACACCTGGTGACACATCCCAGCTAGCATCACGTTGATGAATCACCTGGAGACACAGACCGGACATCGTGCTGATAAGGAGAAGGCTGCAACTAGCTGATCAACCATCATCAAGTACCATAAACCAGTCTGGATATAATTTGCACACTGTACTCAGTGTTATGCATCAAACATATATTAAAATACATTGTAGCACTTTGTTGCAATGTTTACATAAACCAATTTCAAGTATGGAGTAATTTGATGACACTCGCATTGGTCAGCCAAAGCGCCGAGTTAGCATATCTGCATGCGCGGCCGTTGGCTGTCACATATTACGCTCTCCCCCTCGTAGCGACGTTTTCGCCGCTACTCACTCACATACACATACTAACACCGACTGCTCCGCTGCCGGCGTCACTGACAGCGCAGTCTTTAGGTATATCAACTTTTTTGTATAAAACTTAAGAACAATCGAATAAAGACCATCAAGCAAAGAAGACTTGTACTATTTTATTATGGTGGGACCTCGTGCATCTAAGGCGCACTAACGACGGCCCACAAACGAGATCGACCTAATCCTACATGGTAACGGGTCGATCCTACATGGCGAGCGTGAACATGGTCTAAAAGACCGGTAATTCAAAAATTGTAAATTGTGAAAAAAAAAATTGAATTGCCTACAACAACCAAACTTTGGAGGTTGGAGTCGACTGTACTTGTACGGTCGGCTCAAGCAGCTCACGAACTTCCGACTCCATAAAACGAGTCAAGTGGCCTCTGGGTAGCCACGGACTCCGGGCCGTGGCGAGCTAATCGTGAGAAGGCGTATCAAGAAGCCGAATTGGCCTTTGTGCGTCTTCGGTAAGTAGGCTGAGAAATCGCTGAAGCTTGGTAAATACCTGGTCGAAATAAATATTGGGACACTCACGTATCATAGTTATTTTTCACTGTTACTAAAAAATTTGTAAGCATTTAAACGACCCAAATATTTTTTTTAATGTGCTCGCATATCAAGAAAGTAACGGTACGCTAAAAGTTCGAATTTTATATTCTGGGACTTTTTCCTGACCAGTGTTGTGAAATGTGTTTGTTTCCTAGTACGAAATTATTATTGGTACACCATTAAGAAAGTTGTGCTAATTGACTGTTTACTTAAGATTTGCGTTAGATAAGGTGAGTATTTGATTCTTACTTTCTGTGTACAAGAAAATTTAGTTATTTAAAACTAAAAAATGTTAATTTAATATAGTGCGACACGTAAAAACAGAAATAATGGGGAATGGAGCAAAGCTGTCGGAGAGTATGCAAAATATTATCCTTAATCTGCGCAATGAAGGCAAAAGCATTCGCGAAATTGCCAATATTGTAGAAATTAGCAAGAATACGGTTCAAAAATTTTTAAAAAAACCCGGAAGCATACAGTAAAATAATTAAAAGGGGCCGACCTTGCACAGTGTCAGAACGGACCAAGCGACAAATAAAAAAGTTGGCTGTAAATTTAGCGACTAGTTCACGGGATATAAAGGCTAAACTGTCTCTTAAGATCACCCCCCGTCGTATTCAGCAAGTATTAAGTTCTGATAATAACATTAAATATGAAAAAATGGTTCGCAAACCTATGCTTTTACCAAGGCATAAAACAGCTCGACTGCTTTTTGCAGAAAAGTACAAATTTTGGACAAGTGAATGGGAAAACGTTATCTTCAGTGACGAAAAAACGTTCAACTTGGATGGTCCTGACGGAAAAATGATGTACTGGAGAAATATCCGCCGTGAACGCAATTTCGGAGGTGGCTCACTGATGGTATGGGCTGCATTTGGACACCCCAGGAGGTCCCCTGTATGTTTTGTATCAACACGAATGAACTCTCAGATGTACATAAGCCTTATGGACGACGTTTTGATACCGTTTAGCGAAACATACAGGGCGGAAAAGTTGAATTTCCAACAGGATAACGCTGCAATCCACGTATCCAAAGCGTCAAAGCAGTTCTTTGAGGATCGGAAAATTGATCTTTTGGGGTGGCCAGCTTGTAGTCCCGACTTAAGCCCGATTGAGAATGTTTGGGGGGTACTTTCGAACAAAGTGTATAGCAATGGACGACAATTTGAAAATTTTGCCGAGCTCAAGAAGGCAATTATTAAAGAATGGGCCAAAATCGACGGAAAAACACTACAAAATTTGGTAATGTCAATGCCTAAACGCTTGGCCGAAGTCATTTCAAATCATGGAGGTGTGGTATGCACACATATTGAGTACCCACTGTAAGTGGTTTATAAAGTAACACTTATACTGTAACACTCTGTTGCAGTACTTGAGCGAACGCTCGTAACATAATCCCTATAGATATGCAGCGGTAGCATATTTGTCATTTACCATTCCACTATGTGCATATAACATTTTCGTCTCTAAACGTTACGACATAGCTAAGTAAGCATAAATATATGTACACATAGCAGCCGTTTCGCTGCCGGCGTCGCTGACCGCATAGCTGGTCAGCTCAGCCGAGTTGTTCAACATTCATAAGAACAGAACCAATTTATACTTAGAATGGAGACGATGTCCCCTTTACTCTTTTTAATAAAAGACGCATAAAAAACACCATCGACTACCTTTCATTGGAATTATCATATGGCGACCGTGACATGGGTCACAAGGACCTAGGACAAAAGGAAAAAGGACTCCACAAATAATTAACTGAGTGAGTAGAGTGTTTGCGTGAGAAAAAAAAAAGATGAAAAATGAACCCCAAGAGAAAAGGGGGAGTGCGCCGGAAAATCAGTAAAAGAATAGCCGAAATTCGCAAAATAATAAATGCACCAAATACTCCAACGTGGGAGCGTGAGTGCGAACTGCAACAGGAACTAGTTTTCCTAAAAGAAAAATTAAGCACTAAGGACTATAAGGCAGAAAAAACGCAAACACTCGAAAACCAAAAAAATATTACATCAATCCTATCACAAATGTCTAATCAAATGCCACCAGCAGCAAGATCAATCCCGCAATACAAGAAAACCTGCCCAGCAGACTGCGAGGGACCACTGTACACGCCGGCGTGAGAGTACACCTGCGTACACACGCAGTAAGGAAGGAAGAAAATAAAGCCTGTGCCCCAGCACCGGTAGAACCTGACCACAGGTCAGGGCAGATGAAAATAAAGCCTGTGCCCCAGCACCGGTAGAACCTGGTCCAAGATCAGGGCAGATGAAAATAAAGCCTGTGCCCCAGCACCGGTAGAACCTGGTCCAAGATCAGGGCAGATGAAAATAAAGCCTGTGCCCCAGCACCGGTAGAACCTGGTCCAAGATCAGGGCAGATGACAACACGAAGCCACAAGAGGACTGATGGCAGCAGAATATTTTTAATTCAATTATTCAATTATTAAGAAAAATTACATTTTTGTACACCTAAGAAAAATTGTAAGAAATATTGTAATCTCGAGCTGTCCACGAAAACGGCCCGAATAACTTCCGGTAGGCAGGAACATTGTGAACCGTCAAGTGCGGTATAGTTAATTTCTCTCACCACCCATGAGGTGTATCAGGATCGTTTACAATAGGTATTCGATGTAAGCCATTAAAGGCAAAATTTAAAAAAAAAAAAATTTATATAAATATAATAATAAAGAGAATTTATATGAATACAAAAATTTAAAATACTAATTGTTATATCAAGCTTCAAGTTACAAAGCAAAACTGGTTATATTTACAGTTCTGGATCTTCCGGTAGTTATATTTAGACATTTGCCCAAAATGGGTTTAATTGACACTAAGACGGTCGACTCGACCGCTAACGTTATAAATAAGGTTGAGGTAACCTCACCTGATATTGAGATAGTAAAAATTTTACTACTCTGGCAACTCAGCAACTCTGGCAACTCAGCAACTCTGGCAACAGCAGCGAGTGGACGTGTGCGTATCGAGCTCCGGTTAAAATAATAATTTTGAGACACCTGTAAGCGAACAAGCAGTCAGCTGTTGATCAAACACTCCGCGGGGTGCTCACCTGGACATTCGCAATATCGGCGAGGTGCTGCGGCCGTTTTGTGGCATTTATTTTGCACAATTACTCCTGGGAAAAACTCAAACAAGGCGAAAGGAGTGGAAAGCGGTGAAAACGAAGAAAGCAACCGGCTGAGTGAAAACAGCGTGACAAAGAAAACTCAGGAACTGGAGTCATCCGTCCGCCAGACACATCAAGGAGGTGACACTGCAGCAAATCGACGGAGCCCAATCGTAAACACCGACGGAGCAGCTAATCGCCAAGTTATTGTTAATTTGGAATTTTACGCAATTACTCTGCCAACAATAACAATTCACCGGTAAGCAGCAACCAATCAAGCTTATATTGGGGAAACAAACACTTGCCACCACAGCTGATCGGTACTAACAAAGTGTTGGTAAACGCAAAAAGAGCAGCACAGTGCTTTAGCAAAGTTATAAACCATCTTATCTTAAAGCATACTTCTAGGCTGCGGTAGAAATAAACAAATAAGAAAATATGCAAAGGTCGCCAAATGTATACTCTACCCCTACAATTCCCAAACCATCATCTAGTCAGCTAACTCAAGCAGAGAAGAGGAAATGCTCAGATTTGTCGCCAGAAAATGTACTAGGCAATATAATGACTGCCATACAGCAAATGGGGGATAAATTTGATCGACAGATAAGCAGTCTCGCACATACAGTCGCATCAAAAGAGGATATTGGTGAACTAAAATTACAAATTGGAGGCGTTACGCAGAAAATTGAATCTTTGGAAAGGGAAAATCGGGAGCTCAGAGATGAAATCATCCAAATGAAGGCTGATAGGCTCCAGGATAAAAAAGAGTTAAGACGGCTTGTAGAGCAATCCAAAGCCAAGCGCCTACTAGTCAAGGGTCTGCAAAAGGAGAAGGTGTCTAAGGGCAATCTTGAGACTCTATTTAGCACAAAAATGCACGTTGGTACTGCTAGGGTTAAGAATACGCACGTCATTTACGAAAGGAATAATAAAGTAAATTTATGTGTGGAATTGGAAACTGAGGAAATGGCCATGGAGCTGCTCAAAAACACAAAGAAGCTTTCGGGAACATCGATTTACATAGAGAAGGATCTCTGCATAGAAAAACAGGACGATAAAGCTGTCCTATTGCAGTTAAAGAGACAACTCACAAATATAAACAGCACATATAAAATGTTTGTGAAAAGCGACGCCATTAATATAAATGGAAAATGGATGCATTTTGACAGCAGCAAAAATTTAATAAGTAAAGGCCAACCCGCAGCAGCAGATCTCTTTGAGCTATATGGAATACGTTTGGGAACTGGCAACTTTACATACAACGAACTTTTGTCCCAAGCTAAGATGCCAAAAAACGGAAAAGCCTAAAGGAAACATCCGCAGAGCAACGATCACTAAAAACTCAAACTGTTATTAAGTCTAGCATTAAAATCTTATCGTATAATATAGCAGGTCTAGGTAATAAGCTGATACAAACCCACTTTCTCTCCTACATAAAATCCCATGATTTATTTTTCTTGTTTGAAACTTTTACTGAACATTCACTTGAGACATATGAGCCATATTTTGAGACGCACTTACTGCACTACGAACCAGCGACCAGAACATCAAGTAGAGGAAGGGCCAGCGGTGGAGCGTTGTACGGAATTCGCAAGGATCTTAACGCAGATTTAAAATGCAGATTCACCCAAGCAGCAAGTTTAGCAACAGTTGAAGTTACCTGTAACGGGAAGCTACTGTGCATAATTCCCACCTACCTCAATTGCAATCACTGGCAGTCGGACTATGAAAAATTGTTTGATAGCATACAAGAATCGGATCTGCCAGATATCATGATGATTGGCGACTTTAATGCGCGCATTGCAAAAGAGCAAGTGATAACTGAGGATTCATGTAATAGATATGCCAACGTCGTTAGAGAGGCTAAGGATATGATCATTGACTGGAAAGGCAAGAAATTAATAGAGCTGAGCGAGACTTTTAACATGACAGTCTTAAATGGTAGAACAAGCAGCGACCGTGAAGGAAATTTCACATTCATCAGATCCCAAGCTACCTCAACAATTGACTACTGTCTGATCACAGGCGCATGGCATCAATATGTTACTGATTTGAAAGTAGAAAGCGAGATTTACTCAGATCACATGCCAATAAGCGTAGATGTTGAGATTTGGAACCCCAGGCAAATGCAGGATGAGAAAAACGAGCTTCTGCCAAAGTTAAGATGGTCAGATAACGGTGCCCGTAGATACGCGGCAAATTTGGACCGTATTATAAGCCAAGCTGCAGAGCCCGGCACAATACTCTCAACTGAAATCCTTACAGAGTCCATTGTCAAGGCAGCTAAGTTTATGCAGAAGCCGACCAGGCCAAATATCACAAAGCTACAGCCATGGTACAACAAAGAATGTGGGGAAGCCAGGACGAAATCGATGAGTTTGCTTCGCGCGGTCAACAAAAATGCAACTTATGAAGCGAAAATGCAGTACCAAGAAGCAAATGCCCAATACAAATCAATTTGCAAGCGCACGCAGACGGAATATTACCGGCAGCTGGAGGCTGCTTTGAACAACGTGCGAGATAGCAAGGCTCTCTGGGCTCTTATAAGGAAGGTAAACGGATCTGGCATAAGCAAAGCTATAAAGGTGAGCGCACACAGCCTGGCATCGCATTTTCAAAGCCTACTCTATGAAGAAATGCCCATCTCTCAACACCTTTTTGCATTCCCTTTTGTGACTACGACAGTATTAGATCGACCGATTCAGGATGCTGAAGTATCAGATGCCCTCGCACGTTGCAAGCCCAAAAAAGCACCTGGAGTAGATAGAGTTCCGGCTGAATTTTTAAAAAATGCAACACCACTGTTTATTACCCAGCTCTCAGCCACATTTAATCATATTTTCGAAACTGGAGTTGCCCCGGACAGCTTTAAAAGAAATGTAATCTTCCCGATTTTAAAAAAAGGGAACGAAATGGACCCAGCGAATTATAGAGGTATATCCTTTCTCAATGCGATGATGAAGGTGTTTACATCAGTTCTGCTATCTCGTCTAACCAACTGGATTAAAATGCACGATATCTTAGGGGAATACCAAGCTGGATTCAGAGAGGGCTACTCTACAGTAGACAGTATTTTTACATTGACGTCGATTGCCAAACAGTTCCTGGGACAAAAGAGAAAAATGTTTACTTTTTTTGTAGACTTTAAAGCTGCTTTCGATACGATTGATAGGCGTAGTCTTTATCTAAAGCTAAGTAATGTTGGAGTATCGACCAAGTTTCTTGCCATAATAGAAAGCCTTTATAGCTTGAATAAGACGACTGTATGGGATGGAAGTCAACTTTCAGAATGGTTCGAAACGAACGCAGGTGTAAAGCAGGGGTGCTTGTTGAGTCCACTACTATTTGCGCTGTATGTGGATGATATTGCTGCAAATCTTCCCGGAGGTGTAGATTTTGGATCTGAGCGGATCAAGGTTTTGATGTATGCCGACGACATGGTGCTATTGGCGGAAACTCCTCAGCATATGCAACAAATGATTGATGCTCTAAGTAGTTACTGTCAGACGTGGAGTCTCCAGATAAACATCGAGAAATCTAAAATGATGGTAGTGAAGGATGGTAGAGGACGTAGAGCCAGAGCTGACGAATGGACACTAAATGGAGTTTTGCTAGAAACAGTAAAGGAGTATAAATACCTAGGCGTGTTACTGACTTCCAATATGTCATTTAAGAAACATTTGGCACAGAAATTAACAGACGCTAAAGTCGCTATTAATAGCACTTGGAAGCATCTTCTTGGGAAAAAGAAAGTTAACAATAGCACCAAATATAAGCTGTTTTTAGCCACATCCAGGACAATTCTGTGTTATGCTGCCCCAGTCTGGGGATTTAGCAGATTCGAAGATGTAGAGCGATTGCTTCGCTTCTACATTAAAAAGATCTTTTACCTGCCCCTAAATACTCCAAATTACTCCATATACATGGAAACAGGACTACCTACAATGTACCAATACACCCTGCAGCTGCACTTCAACTATATTAGGAAAGCTATGCTGATGGACTCTTCACGGCTCCCAAGAATTATAGTCGAACAACTTCTGATTGAGAGATCACAGTTCTTCCTTGAATGGGATATTATGGCAAGAGACAACAACATAAGAACATATGAAAACGACAGCAGAACCTGGGAAACATGGCAAATACAACTGTTACAGAGGATTGACGAAGGAGAAAGAAATGATTTTGAACGGCACGCAAGACAGAGTGGCACCCGGTCAACATACAAGCGCCTCAGTTTCAGCCTATATGAAAGAAACTACTTTAGAGACGATTTGGACACATATGCAATATCGCTTATTTTTCGAGCAAGAACTGAAGTCCTCAGACTCAACTATATGCCACATGGAACGACTGAAAGCCGATGCACTCTATGCAACCTGGATGAAAGAGAAGACGTAGCCCATTTCATTGCGCGATGTCCGATATTAGGTGAGCACCGTGCACTGCACCTCGGAAAATGGACCTTAGAAACAACGGAAATGCTTGACCTACTGAACGGATCCAACTGGCCCGCTCTAATCTCTTATCTAAGGGAGGCGTACAAATATAGACAGGAGTTCATAAGAGATTTTTAAATAGTGTCTTGAGACATAACAACTGCATCCTAGGGGAGAACGGCGTGGTATCTCGTGACGAGCGGGGCAGCTGCGGGTAGTATCTGCTAGAGTGCATTGTTATGAATCAAAGCAACTATCATTGTATTGTATTGTATTGTGATACGTAAGATTGCTAGTCGTCATTATGAAATAGAAATATATAAATGTAAAAATTTTCCAAACAGAAAAAATCAATTGTAAATTTAAGTCTTTAAAAGAAAACAGCTAACGGCTTAGGCCAAGCTATTTATTATTATTATTAATAAAATACTACTACTACTACTACTACTAGTAAAAATTTTATTAATCATTATTGTAGTTCTACTACTAATAAATGCATGCATTAAGGCATATCAGATGCACAACAAGTGCATAAAGAAAAAATATCTAAGCAGGGCCACTGAGTTAGACAAAATATAAAAAAAAAGTTGATCTACCAAATACCCAAAAATCGAACATATGGAATGGAAGCAAATAGCGGAAACCATAAGGGAAAATAGAAATAGGTTTGACAAGTCTTTCAAGTGTCTTAATAAAAGTGCATTTATCTCAAATGAGACCAAACTAAAGCACATAGACATATTAATATCAACATACAATATAATAAGAGAATTGGTATATACCAATAGAATACGACTTACCTCCCCGCACTATACACAAGCAGCGGTTGACGTCAGCAGACTAAGGGAAAATTTAAATTATATTTCAGAAAGACACAACTTACAGTTGTCGTGTCCCAATGTACTACACTTACCAGCATATTTCGACCCTTCGGTACTTATGGACGAAGGACAAAGTACACCAGAAGAGGAAGAAAAATTAACACCACCAACACCTACAGTAAGACAAAGAACAAACATGTCACAAACAGTGATTGCGTTTCTTAAAACAGCTTCGAGCCTAATACCAGATTTCGATGGTAAGGCCGAAAACTTACAAAGCTTCATAGACGCACTTACACTGGTGGACTCTATTAAAGAGAACCACGAGGTGACAGCTATTGCAGTCATTAAAACAAAATTAAAAGGACATGCAAGAAATCTGATTAGTACCGAGAGTACCATACAACAGATTATAGAAAAACTAAGATCAACAGTAAAAGGAGAATCGGTTGAAGTAATTTCAGCCAGGCTTTTAAATTTGCAGCAGAAAAGTAAGACTGCCAATGTATACACAAAGGAAGTGGAACATTTAGTAAAAGCATTGGAAGGAGCATATATCCATGATGGACTAACCCCAGAACTAGCCACAAAATACAGTGTCCAACAGGCAGTAAAAGCCATGACACAAAATTGCAGCATTGACAAGGTCAAACTTATCATGCAGGCAGGCACGTTCACAACAATGAACGATGTCATATCGAAATTTGTCAACAGTTGCACTGAGGCAACTGGAAAAACTGATTCTATCCTCTATTATTCAAATAGAAACGACCGCGGACACAATGGACGCGGTGGATATCAAAATAACGGAAATAGAGGTAGAGGTTACCAAGGTAACCAAGGAAATAGAGGAAACTACAATAACAGCAACAACAATAATAACGGTTACAACAACCGTGGTCGAGGTGCCAATAATGGCAACTATAGAGGCCAAAACCACAATAACTACAGAGGTCAAAACAACAGAGGAAATCAAAATGTCCGAATGGCGACCTCGGAAAACCAACAAGTCCCCTTGAGCAACAACAGTTCTCAAGAATAAAATTGTATACATGTAATCTTAATCTGTGCAACCTAATCACAGTACACAATGCCGATAATCATAAACCAATAACTTTATTAGTGGACACAGGTGCAGACATCTCGCTAATTAAAGCGTTAAACAATATCAAAACTGTGAATAATCACATTATATCCAATATTACAGACATAGGGGAAGGAACAATTCGATCTTTAGGTCTAGTTCAAATAGACTTACACATCGATAATTATATAGTTCCACATGATTTTCATGTCGTACCAGAAAATTTTCCAATACCAACTGATGGTATTATTGGTTTAGATTTCTTCACGAAATATAATTGCTTAATAGACTATTTAAGCAACAATGAAGAACTGGTAATCAGGCCGAACAACTTTCATACTCAAATACGTACACCAATAAAACATTCATTTAACGATAATACGTTACTCTTACCATCCAGATCTGAAGTAATTCGACAGATCCGGATATCATCCACAGAAAAAACAGTTTTGGTACCAAACCAGGAACCAGAACCCGGTATAATTATAGCCAGCTCAATCGTCAACAGCGATTGCGCCATTATTCGTATAATAAATACAAC
>JAWNNO010000403.1:0-46562 GCA_035044985.1 Lordiphosa fenestrarum | reverse complement strand
GCATTTGTGGGCGTGTGTGTTTGCTGCGCGCTGTAAATTAGAATTGTATTAGGCATCGCGATTGTTGACTTACTTCACGTTTTTGCTTTCGTGATAAGCAACTTAGGGAAGCGGTTTCGCGATTGTACGGTTTCGGGATCCGCGGAATACAGCGTTTTCAAAGGAGGCCCTTAACAGGTTTTTATACTAAATTTAATTAGTATCTTTATTATACTCTGTACCGTAGGTACATAGAGTATTATAAGTTTGTGCAAAAGTATGTAACATCCAGAAGGAAGCATCTCCGACCCCATAAAGTATATATATTCTTGATCAGCATCAACAGCCGAGTCGATATAGCCATGTCCGTCTGTCCGTCTGTCTGTCCGTATGAACGCACAGATCTCAGAGATGGTAAGAGATAGAGGTTTGACGTGTATGGGACATATGCTTCTTATGTCTGCAGGCAGATCAAGTTTATTTTCAATTTTGGCCACGCCCCCTCCCGCCCCCGCAATTTAGAAAAAACGTCATATCTCCCACAGTTTTGAAGATAGATGGCTTGTTCCTTCTGGACATATTTAGTTATTAGAATAACTTATCGATCCGCCAAAGGAATGAAGAAGATCGGATGAACGGTTTTCGAGTTATGATCAAAAGACAAAATTTCTTGGTACAGAGTATGTTATAGTCGGGCTTGACCGACTTTCTTTCTTGTTTAATATGAAATATTAAGATGTTTATGAAAATTTTGTTTTTAATGGTAAGATTTATATAAGAAGAAATAGAAAATTATATTTAATATTAAATAATGAAATATTAACAAAAAAATTTTTTTAACAATAGAAAAAATGTATGATATTTGTGTTTTTAATGGTAACATTTATAACAAGAAATATAACATTTGATTTCATATGAAATAATGAAATATGAACAAGAAATTGATTCAGAACAAGAAAAAGAAAGTTTTAATTAATATGATTTGTTATAATATTTATGATATATTTGTTTTTGGTGAATAGGCTGTGCTTAATTTAAAATTTTCATCACAATACATGGAATGTATCATTCTGATACCTGGAACATTCGGTGTATCCTTCCATTTCTTTTGTAAAGTTGGGGATATCTTATTGATTCTATCAATTCCAATAAATAAAATGCTGATTCCCGTAATGTGGTGATAGGCGCAGTTATAAAAGGACAACGCATCATTTAAAACAATGTTCTTTGTTTTAGTTAATTGCCAAACTTTTCTTTTTACAATCGCGCCAACGCCATCGACAGCACCTTTCCCATGTGATGTTGCAAAGAAGTTCCATTCTATTTTTTTACAACCGAATTTAGCCATTAAATCATGTAAACTCCAAAAAATAAATTTATTTTTGAACTGGCAGCTACTTCCGTCCGAAAAAATAAATATTTTGTTGGACTTGCCATGTTGGTTTTGAATTTCCTCAACAATCGTCGTTAAAAAAACATACACATCATTTTGCTGTGACTTAAACTATCGCTATTGCTGCAAATGAGATAGTTTTGGCAAGCATCCATGCGACGCAAGTAAAAATCGACACTTGTTTGTAGCTAAAGTGCGCGCTTTGGACTTTGTTTTGGCAGACCAGCCTATAATTTTCAGCGAAGTCAATTTGTAAGGCAAGTTCCCCGGGCTTGATATTTTTCCGAATGGATTCAAAATAATTTTGTTGGTCTCGCTTTACAAAGAAGTGTGTTTTAAAAAGTGGCAGCTGAACTTCTAACTCGTGAATTAAGTCTGAAAGCGGAGCAACGAAATAAGTCAAAGTTATTCTATCGTCTACTTTTCTCCAGTGCTGCCATTTCACGATTTCATCCAATTTTGTAAGAAATTCTACAGGAACAATAGACTTCAAATCTTTTTTACAATTTTCGCAATCGTTGGTCATACAGCTTTCATTCTTAATATTGCAACAAGCTAATTGCAAAAAACTTTCGAAGGTATTGGGAAAAGAGTCAATAATTGTTGCGCAGCCATTTAATAAAAAACCGAAATTGGCGTGATGAATGCATACACACATGTTATGCGGCATTTTGCTCGAAAGTTGAACATGTTTAGGTCGACATTCGAAAAAAATTGTCTTGCTTACGCATTCTCCGATTGACTCGTTTTTGTAAATTTCGTAAACCGTATCGGATACGGTTAGCAGCATATATCGCTTAGCAACAATTTTTCCATCGAGACAATGAGGGTGTCCTTTTTGGCGGCCGACTCACAGTGGTCAAAATCGCGCCATAATTCAGCGGAGCCCTATAGGAAAAATATTTTGATGACATCTTTTTAAGAGAATTAAAGTATTACAAAAAAACCTAAAAGTTCCAAATATTTAGTAGAATGTTAATTTATTTTGTAAAAATTCTTAATTCAACAATTTTTTCCTTTACAATCGGAAGAGTATATAGTTTCCGTAGGAATAATCTGGTCAAGTTTTCAAAACTTTTTAGACTTCTTTTTCGTTATTCCTCATCGCTACTTTCCAAAAAATCGCTTAAATTAGAGTATTCCTCTTTAACCTCAGGTACATTTTGTAATAAATCTAAAGCTGATTTTGGCATTTGATTTATTTTTTTTTCCTGACTCTTGTAATGCCTCGATACTAAAGGATCCGAGGTAATTAACATTCTATTCAGAACATCGAGGTTGCACTTTTCCCGACTGCATTTTCTCGAAAAATGTTCTCGGTAAAACTTAAAATCTTTGTTTCGTGCTTCCTGGGCCTCCTCGGTTAATTGGCCAATTGGGAGCAATGCATACTTAATTATTTCCGGGTCATGAATAAAAAATTTATGTAAAGTTGGCGACATATTATACCAAGGGTACAAATTTACGAAATGCCTAGCAGTCTCTAAGGCGTAATTTTTAAATTTGTCCACATTAATATCATGGTTGCATGAAACAACTATTAATATAGTGTGCATTCTTTCAAGCAAACCGATGTCTATCTTTGTTATCTCTGCAGACAATTCTGCATTTTGAAAAAATCGCCTTGCAGTGTTACCATCATTACTACTGCCAAATCCAGGTTTCGGGAGATCAATAAGTAAGCCTAGTTATACTCTGTACCGAAGGTACATAGAGTATTATAAGTTTGTGCAAAAGTATGTAACATCCAGAAGGAAGCATCTCCGACCCCATAAAGTATATATATTCTTGATCAGCATCAACAGCCGAGTCGATATAGCCATGTCCGTCTGTCCGTCTGTCTGTCCGTATGAACGCACAGATCTCAGAGATGGTAAGAGATAGAGGTTTGACATGTATGGGATATATGCTTCTTATGTCTGCAGGCAGATCAAGTTTATTTTCAATTTTGGCCACGCCCCCTCCCGCCCCCGCAATTTAGAAAAAACGTCATATCTCCCACAGTTTTGAAGATAGATGGCTTGTTTCTTCTGGACATATTTAGTTATTAGAATAACTTATCGATCCGCCAAAGGAATGAAGAAGATCGGATGAACGGTTTTCGAGTTATGATAAAAAGACAAAATTTCTTGGTACAGAGTATGTTATAGTCGGGCTTGACCGACTTTCTTTCTTGTCTGTTTTACCGCTGCTTAGTGGGCAAGCGTGTAAGAGGCAGAGATAAGGTTTTGGCACGTCGTCACAGTGGGACTAGCCAGCCAAAGTTTGTGTCAAAAAATGAGCACAACTTGATAGGGTAAATTGGTAAGTATTAGACTTGGTTGTGATTTTGGCAAAGTGTTTGACTATTTCAAACTATTTTGGGTAAGTATTTGACTAGTTGTGATTTTGACTAAGTATTTGACTAGGTTTTGGGTAAGTATTTTTGTGTTTGTCTCTTTTGACAGGTGTGACAGAGTGAGAGGTAAGTATGAATGTATGACAATTTATGATTTTAGGTGGATGCCAGTTGGTAAGTATATGACTTTGTAGACTTGCAAAGCAATTTGTTGAGAATATTTGATTTTTAATGATTTTAGGACAAAATTGTTAAGTAAATAGGCACTAAGTATGGCACTTTTCCTTATTTTAAGGCAAATTTGTGCAATTTGGAAGGTAAGTGAATGACTTTTAGGGCAAACTTGTGCAAAGTAGAAGACTCTTAGTAAAAGACTTTTGGTGACTTTTAGGTCAAAATTGGGTGATTTGGTGGTAAGTATGTGCTTTTGTTTCAGATATTATACATTTGTTTTGATTTTCAGCTAATTTTCAGGTAATTTCAGGTAATTTTGGTGAGTGTAAGTGTTGACTTAGGTGTGATTGAGTAGTAATTTCTAAGATTTGTGTGATTTTGTGGTAATTTCAGGTATGACAGAGTGTTTAAGAGGTGACAATTGGTGTGTTTGACTATGTTCGATGGCCACTTGTTGGCCTTTTGTACCAAAATTGTTGCCAATTTGTACAAGACTATATGTGGCCAACTAGAGTCAATTAATTGATATAGATAATTGACTATTATTGACTATTTTTAACAAAATTTCATTCAATTCTCACTAGCAATTTGTCATTATTTGACAGATGTGGGAGAATTATGATTTTATGTGAATTTATGACGATTTTTAGATGGCCAAAAGCCACTTTGTGGACCAAGTGAGTTTTTTTAGGTATATTTCAGAGTCAATTATAGACCAATATCGGACAATTTCGGACAACTTTGTAGTTCGAGTAATATTTTCAATAATTTTAATATTAATGGCAAATTTGTTTCTGATTATGTGATTTTTTATAATTTTATGATAATTTAAATAGAAATTTAATGGCAAATTAGTGGTTATTAATAAAAAAAATATATCAATATTGGGCATTTTATTAAGTTTTTTACAATTTTCAGGCTGCAGCAATGCGCAAGTGTGGCAGCGGCCACCCACCCACCCCTTCCACACAGCCACAGTAGCTTGATCAGAGAGTGCGAAAGAGACGGAGCGATCTGACTGACTTTCGGTGAAGATGGTTTGAGTCGTTGCTGAAAGCAAGTGTGTGTTCTTTAGTCAGGACATCAACCAAAGCCCAGTTGGGTAGCTTGGCAAAGTTAGAATGCGCGCGCAGTACTATGTGACTGTGTTGTTGTTTTAACTAGTATAATTTATGATTGTTGTTGTTATACTCTGTACCGTAGGTACATCGAGTATTATAAGTTTGTGCAAAAGTATGTAACATCCAGAAGGAAGCATCTCCGACCCCATAAAGTATATATATTCTTGATCAGCATCAACAGCCGAGTCGATATAGCCATGTCCGTCTGTCCGTCCGTCCGTCTGTCCGTCTGTCCGTCTGTCTGTCTGTCCGTATGAACGCACAGATCTCAGAGATGGTAAGAGATAGAGGTTTGACATATATTACAGGTTTGACAAATATTATCGCCAAGCACAAAAAAAAATATACACCCAACAATATATCACAAAAGAACTTAGATGGCATTCCCTTTTCTCTCTCTTCTTTTCTTAGCACATTACTTTTCTTATTTTCTTAAACCATCGGTTCTCGCGCCCAATAGGGCGAGCCGAACAACGGGTGAGGAGCAGAGGGAAAAGGGATAGAAAAAGAAAGTAAAATATGGATATATGGAAAAAGAGCTAATTAAGGGTTATGTAACATCGAAATTCTTTGTTGCATCTGCCATATAAGATGCACTCTCACCTCACAAATTCACAACAAACAAGAAAGAAAGTCGGTCAAGCCCGACTATAACATACTCTGTACCAAGAAAATTATACTCTCAGCATAAACTTTGATGCTGCAGTAGCAGCGAACAGTCTTTTGATCATAACTCGAAAACTGTTCATCCGATCTTCTCCATTCCTTTGGCGGATCGATAAGTTATCCTGCTAATTAAATATGTCCCGAAGGAACAAACCATCTATCTTCAAAACTGTGGGAGATATAACGCCTTTGCAAAATTGCGGGGGCGGGAGGGGGCGTGGCCAAAATTGAAAATAAACTTGATCTGCCTGCAGACATAAGAAGCATATGTCCCATACAAGTCAAACCTCTATCTCTTACCATCTCTGAGATCTGTGCGTTCATACGGACAGACAGACGGACGGACGGACAGACGGACCACATACGTCGGCCATGCAATTGGCGATAGAAACTCCAGACCCAAGGCACACAATAAAACAAGAAAGAAAGTCGGTCAAGCCCGACTATAACATACTCTGTACCATGAAAATTTGTCTTTTGATCATAACTCGAAAACCGCTCATCCGATCTTCTTCATTTCTTTGGCGGATCGATAAGTTATCCTAATAACTAAATATGTCCAGAAGGAACAAGCCATCTATCTTCAAAACTGTGGGAGATATGACGTTTTTTCTAAATTGCGGGGGCGGAAGGGGGCATGGCCAAAATTGAAAATAAACTTGATCTGCCTGCAGACATAAGAAGCATATGTCCCATACAAGTCAAACCTCTATCTCTTACCATCTCTGAGATCTGTGCGTTCATACGGACAGACAGACAGACAGACGGACAGACGGACGGACGGACGGACAGACGGACATGGCTATATCGACTCGGCTGTTGATGCTGATCAAGAATATATATACTTTATGGGGTCGGAGATGCTTTCTTCTGGATGTTACATACTTTTGCACAAACTTATTATACTCTATGTTCCTTTGGTACAGAGTATAAAAATTTGAGTTTTCACTATAGACCCTAAATTTTGGTAGTTTTTTTTTGACGAAATTTTCGGCGCTTTTCCGGATTTTCACTGGTTACTTCGATCCCGGGTTGAAAATAATCAGCCGCTCCGCCTCGTGCAGATTTCACACTAGTTGGCCTTGGAAGCTTTCGGCGCAGGTATCCCTCTCTTCTCTGTTAAAAGCTTTTAGTTCTCACCACTTGGCTTCCTGGTGAGGGGGAGATCAATTTAAGAGATTGGTTGGCTTCTGATGAAGCTGCCAAGAGGGATCAAAGTCTGCATAAGCAACGACAACAAACCATCTGGTTTTTGCTAAAATTAGCACAAAGCGCCACTCCTGCAATACAGGGGGAACCAAAAGACCAAAACATTGATCAGCAAACGGACAATAAGACCTAATCCATACTTGAAGATGGATTCGAGCGAAGAATGGAATTTTCTCGATTTACGAGTAGAACTTACCACTTAGTGGGTGGCACTTGAATTGTTTTTAATTTTTGTCTCCATAAGTGTCAACGGCTGTTGGTACTTTCTTCTACCATTCGAGTGGTGGAGCGATTAACTTTCACTTAACTTGAAATAGGCTTGACCCTTCACTTCACACGAATTAAAATTGACTACTTCGGCAGGAATGCACAACTTTCTTTGGTGGGACACAGAATGGAATGAAAGTCCGCCTGCTTGGGAGGCAAAGAGACAGCTACCAATCTATCTAAAAGCGCCGCCATTGTTCACTACCAATCTCACTCATTTATCTGAGAGGCGGATTTGCTCAGATGGTTAGCAAATCTAGCGTCAATTGAACCCTTGACATCGTTGATCCTATTCATTGCCTACTTTTTGGCTGATTAAACAAAAAGGCTCGACTGTTGCGACAAGCGCCTTACAGCTATTTGGTGGTTATAGCTGGATGGATTAGT
Source organism: Lordiphosa fenestrarum (assembly GCA_035044985.1). Classification (NCBI taxonomy): domain Eukaryota; kingdom Metazoa; phylum Arthropoda; class Insecta; order Diptera; family Drosophilidae; genus Lordiphosa; species Lordiphosa fenestrarum. The sequence continues at coordinate 39,028 of JAWNNO010000403.1, read as the reverse complement.
CTTCGAGGGCCGCGTCCATCAGCCGACGGAATTCGGCGGTAATTGGTGCCATAGAGTCTGTGGCTGTCACCATGAGGCGCGCATAGTGTGCTATCATCTCTGATTCCTCGCGTTCTTCGGCGGGCAGATAGAGGAAGTGCGGGTATACGTATCGCATATAGGCGCGGTGTGTCCCAATGACATTCTCCATTTTCATTGTCAGCTTTTCGGTTGCTAAAATGAGTTCTGCGAGCGATGGAATGGTTTCCTCCTGCTGTTGTTCACTTTATCCAAAATTTGCTCCATAATTATGTCCGCGATTATTGGTACATCTGGAGATCCCATGGGTAGTCCTTTTAATTGCACGTATGTTTCATTTTCGTATCGAAAATATATATTCTCCGTTATGCAGAAAGTCAAAATATCCATAAATAGTTTTTATACCCGTTACTCGTAGAGTAAAAAGGGTATACTAAAGTCGTGCAAATGTATGTAACAGGCAGAAGGAAGCATCTCCGATATCATAAAGTATATATATTCTTCATCAGCATCAACAGCCGAGTCGATATAGCCATGTCCGTCTGTCCGTCCGTCCGTCCGTCCGTCCGTCCGTCCGTTTGTCCGTCCGTCCGTCCGTCCGTCCGTCCGTCCGTCTGTATGAACACCTAGATCTCAGAGACTAGAAGAGCTAGAGCAACCAAATTTGATACGTAAGCTAGTATTGTCTGTAGGCAGATCAAGTTTGTTTCAAATTTTGGCCACACCCCCTCCCGCCCCCGCAATAAAAAATATTGAATAACTCCCACAATTTTTAAGATATCGAGCTCAGATTTTGCAGTGTAGTCTATGTGGCCAATATCTACAATCTCACAATTTTCAAAAGGATCGGATAATAAATGGCCTAGTTAAAAAAATGTTGCATACTTATCCGAGCTGAGCTGAGTAACGGGTATTTCGAAGTCGGGCAGGGCCGACTTTAACTTACGCTCTCGTTTAGGTATCACAGTGTGTTTTTCAATTTCGTCGCATCTTTTCTGTATGACCTCAAGAGCAATGTCAGTAGGAATACTTGGAAAAAGTGAGACCACGTCAAACGATACTAGTTTATCATCGTCATAAATTTATGCATCATTGATCCGTGCTTTAAAATCTGTTGCGTTTTTATGTTGTATCGGGATAGTGTTGTCAGGTTGTTTGAAATGTTGGTCAGGTAATTGCAAAGATGATATAGCGGAGAATTTGTCATTGAACATATAGGTCTTAACGGCAACCTATCTTTATGTACTTTAGGTAGTCCATAGATTCTCGGAGGTAAAGCTGCGTTCGTTGTTAGCCTGTGTTTCTCTCTCTTCGCGATAATTCGTAACTTGAACAGTTTGTCAATATAGGAATTATTTTTGGTCTGTAAACCTAAGGTAGGATCTCGCCGTAGAATCCTGTAAGCATTTAGATCACCCAATATTTGCTCCATCTTGGTGTGATATTCGTCCTTCTCCATAGCTACGGTTACGTTTCCTCTGTCTGAGTCTAATATTAGTATTACTTTTTTTTCCTTTCAGGGATTTGTCCCACTGTGTCTGCAACTGCGCGATCCATTGCATTGTCCCGTTTTTTGGGCTTGGCGTCTTTGATGAGCAGCGAAAGTTTTGTTCTCGCTGATTCTTCTTCCTCTTTATCCTCAATTGTTTGCACCACATTCTCAACATCGGTTATGACTCTAAGGCCCGATTTCTCAAAGGTTACGGTTAGCCAACCACCGGTCAGATTTGACCGTCAAGATGACGAGCGGTTAAGTCATTTGGTTTTCTCAGCAGCAGTTTCGCCTGATATCGGCAAATGCCTATCGCTGCTTCAGTGTGACCATACTGTTTGACTAAACCAACGAGTAGACAGCTGACTCGGTTTGGTTTGTTTGTTTTTTAATGCGATTGGTTGTTGCTGCTCATTGTTTTGCGGAAAAGTTTATTGAAATTATTTGCGATGTTCAAAAAGAACCAGAGGGAAAAACTTTTCGGTGGCTGAGGAGCATTTGTTGGTGGATCTTGTTGAGTCAAACAAATATGTATTGGAGAACAAGAAGAGTGATTCGGTGACTTGGAAGCAGAAGGCCGAGGCTTGGCAGAGGCTTGAGAATCAATTTGCTGCTCAATCCGGAATTCACCGCCCTTGGAAAGCCCTACGGGATAAATTTGACAATTTAAAAAAAAAATCCCGAAAAGAATTCGCAATCGAGAAGCGGGAGACCTATCGCAAGGGTGGCGGCTTAGCTAGCACATCGGGAGTCTCAACAATCTCCCAAAAAATTGGTGGCATGATCCAAATTTCAGCCACAGGATTGGAAAGCGAAGTTGATGATGATGGTACGCTTTAATTCATTATATGTCAGCTTTACAAATATTTATTTGACTCCCAACTTTTTAGCACAGTTTAATCTATCAGCATCTGCATGTGATGGTAAGTTCCCGCACACACAAAAGTTTGCTTACAGTTCTTCTGTAATTACACTTTTTTATTTAAGGTAACAATAATGAAAGCATGTCAAACTATTTCAAGGAGTCTGATGTTAGCATGCAACAAGTAAGCGGCCCAGTAAATTATATAAAGATAGTTAAACATGTTTAAACATATTCAATGAATTTCAGGGTTATACTTCGGATACGGATGAGCCGAGTCAAGATTTGGAGGCAACAGCTGACACTTCAGGTCGTCCAACGGAGGCATCATCGTTTGCCACTTGGAATCCTGCCAAGCTGAGAGAGAAGAAGTCTCAGAAGCTAATGGTCTGCAGGCGCAAAAAAACTCTGGAGGAAGAGAAGTGCTATCTCCTGAAGCTTCAGCAGGAGCTTTATCAAGCAGAGAACGTTCGATCAGCTGAGGAGAACTTGCGAGCTGCAGAAATTCACAAGGCTACGATGGAAAAGATGAACCTGGAAATGGAAAGCATCCGTCTTAAGAATGAGCTCCTCCAAATGGAGATTTCGGCAAAAAAATTAAATTAAGGTCGAACTTCTAGAGTAAATACACACACAATGTTTTCTTACATATATATAAAATATTTATTTTAAGCAATGCTTAGCATTTGAAAAAGGCTGAAACAAGTGAATTAAAGGCTGAAATGAAAAATAAAGAGAAATACATAAATAAAGATTGAATTACATATATAAAGAAAAGTAGACTCACGTTGAGAAATAATTAGCAATCAAAACTAGCCTGGCTCTTCCAGTAATTTCATTTATGTTGCTTGTTGTGGCTTCGTCTTCAAATTCAGCGTCGTCAATTGGCTGAACTATTTAATCTTCCGAAGGCAGGGGATCATTTTCAAGTATAGCAATGTTGTGCAAGACACCGCAGGCTACTATTACTTCCATTGCCGTATATAGAGATATACGCATCCCCATTGACAACACTGGAAATCGCCTTTTCCAAACGCCAAAACAGCGCTCAATCACATTTCTCGTTCGGATTTGAGACTCATTATAAAGTTTCTCTGCTTCAGTGGTAGGATTTTGTAGTGGTGTCATCATATAGTCAGATGTCTTATACCCACCATCTCCCAAAATGTAGTGGTTTTGGAATTCACCATTGTCCAGCCTAAATTTCAAGCGGCTATTACTAAACACGGTGGTGTCATGTGAAGATCCTGGCCACCTTGCAACCACATTTGTAAGCATAAGCTTAGCATCGCACACAGCTTGAACATTAAAGGAGAAGTATCCCTTTCGGTTGCGGAATATTTCTGCATTTTCACCTCCAGGTGATTGAATTCGGATATGGGTGCAGTCGATAGCCCCAACAACCTTGGGAAATTTCGCTATCTGAAAGAAGCCATTGACTGTTTCCTGCATTCTTTCAACATCCATTGCAATATATTCCCTTGCCAGTAGTGCAATAGCGTGGGACACTTGCTTAACTGCACGGCTTGCCGAAGGAACGCTGACTCCACAGAAGTCACCTGCAGTAATGAGGAAGCTGCCACTGGCATAAAAACGCAACGCCACTAAGAGTTTGGTCTCTGACAACACGGCATAGTTCCTGTTGACAGTCATTGTCTGGATTAATTGAATCGCAACTTGAGTTAATGTTTTACCTGTTAGTTTGAGAAGACACTTGATCTCTAATCCTAGCAAGAATTATTTTACATGTTGATTTTGTCAACCTGAATCGTTGAGCAAATTTGGCATCATCCAGATCAGTAAAATAATTAGGCCTCTCCTTGTACTCTCTTGCATTGTTTATTCGTTGCTCTGCCTCTTCACATTGCATTTCCATTGCGTGGAGTTGAAAAATTCGTTTATTCATAAACATTTTGTGTTGCAGCAAATAATAAAATAAACAAAGCAAGTGCGGGGCCAGCTGTTTGTATATCGATACAAAATATCGATAATTTCATCGGGACTGAGCTCGCGGTTAAAGTTGACCGGTGGATGAGCAGCGGTTAAGTTTGTTCCTCCGGTTACGCCACACACATCATGAGACACTCAAATTCGGTTAAACAGCCTGTCAAGTTGACCAACCGGACATTGAGAAATCGGGCCTAAGGCAGTTGGGGTGTTGTACAAGGCGGATGTCTCTGCGGATTCGGAGCTGATATCGGACCTGGACTTGGAATTGGATCTGGGCCTGGACTGGATCCTGGACCTCAAATTTTTGTTATACCCTTGCAAAGGGTATTATAATTTTGCCCAGAAGTTTGCAACGCATAGAAATATTCATTTTCGACAACATAAACTATATTGATTCTTGATCAGGGTGACGAGCTGAGTCGATTGTGCTTTGTCCGTCCGTCTGTCTGTGTGTCCGTTTTTACGCGAACTAGTCTCTCAGTTTTAAAGCTATCGAGCTGAAATTTTGCACAGAGCCTTCTTTTTGCTACATACTACTACAATGTCGGAATCGACCGGATCGGATGACTATATCTCATAGCTCCCATAGGAACAATCGGTCGGAAAACTAGTTTTAGTGAGAAAAACTTTTTTCTTTTCAATGGAAACGTCTCCAAACTTTGTAATCGTAGGTTTTCTTTGTTTTTTTATAATTCTCCCAAGTTTTATTAAAATCGGACTGCAACATTTTATAGCTGCCATTAAAAAGATATTTTTGAAAAACAGTCTTAGTTAGAAACAAGTAAGGGCGCTGCAGTCGAGGTTCCCGACCACAAAATACCCCGTTCATTTATTTTCATTTATTTGTTTTTCAATTTTTGAAGATGTCATCCTAAATGTAGGCAACACTTTTCTAGTCCTGATCAACAACTGGGGGGTGCTCTTATCAGCTCAACTGTTTCGCTTATAACTCCGGTGTTTTTGGTCCGATCTGATTGTACTTTTCAGAATACATAGATATTGGGCCTAGCTTGATGTATACTAAACGAGGCTCTAACTTGAAAATTGTGGATCTGACGGCTTTTTATACTCTGTACCGTAGGTACATAGAGTATTATAAGTTTGTGCAAAAGTATGTAACATCCAGAAGGAAGCATCTCCGACCCCATAAAGTATATATATTCTTGATCAGCATCAACAGCCGAGTCGATATAGCCATGTCCGTCTGTCCGTCTGTCCGTATGAACGCACAGATCTCAGAGATGGTAAGAGATAGAGGTTTGACGTGTATGGGACATATGCTTCTTATGTCTGCAGGCAGATCAAGTTTATTTTCAATTTTGGCCACGCCCCCTCCCGCCCCCGCAATTTAGAAAAAACGTCATATCTCCCACAGTTTTGAAGATAGATGGCTTGTTCCTTCTGGACATATTTAGTTATTAGAATAACTTATCGATCCGCCAAAGGAATGAAGAAGATCGGATGAACGGTTTTCGAGTTATGATCAAAAGACAAAATTTCTTGGTACAGAGTATGTTATAGTCGGGCTTGACCGACTTTCTTTCTTGTTGAATAGCTGCATCTTTTGCATCATATATGCACGAGTAGTTGCATTTTCAGCAGACTTGGTTCAAATCTCTCAATTTAAACTGATTGTGTATTCTTGCTACATGAGATTTCTGATTGTCAATTTTAAAGTTAGAGCCTCGTGGTTTAGTATGCATCAAGCTAGGCCCAATATCTATCTATTCTGAGAAGTACAATCAGATCGGACAAAAAACACCGGAGTTATAAGCGAAACAGTTGAGCTGATAACTCGACTACAGCGCCCTTACTTGTTATACTCTGTACCGTAGGTACATAGAGTATTATAAGTTTGTGCAAAAGTATGTAACATCCAGAAGGAAGCATCTCCGACCCCATAAAGTATATATATTCTTGATCAGCATCAACAGCCGAGTCGATATAGCCATGTCCGTCTGTCCGTCTGTCCGTATGAACGCACAGATCTCAGAGATGGTAAGAGATAGAGGTTTGACATGTATGGGACATATGCTTCTTATGTCTGCAGGCAGATCAAGTTTATTTTCAATTTTGGCCACGCCCCCTCCCGCCCTCGCAATATGGAAAAAACGTCATATCTCCCACAGTTTTGAAGATAGATGGCTTGTTCCTTCTGGACATATTTTCTAATAAAAATTTTTGTTCGATTTGCCAAAGGAATCGTAAAGATCGGATGAACGGTAGTAAAGATATGAGGAAACGAAAATTCAATATATCTGGCCTGCTCCTGCAGCGGCAAAACTCATACATTTGTATGTAGATGTATGTATATATGAGCAACGGCTTTACAGCAAAGTGATAGCCAACAATATTTAGGACAAATTTTTAGTTAACATTATATTGGATGTGGGGTGTGTGATAGCCAACAAATTTTAGGACAATTTTTAGTTAACGATTCATATTGGACGTTGTGGGTGTGATGACCCTGCCCCGCCAAAAATTCCGCCTTTTAAATGAATTAAATCTGCAAATATATTGTCTGAGTAATTCCAACAACGAAATCCTATACAAAACCTAACAGCTATGGCTAGCTCATTAGATCCAATTGGATTCTTGCAGCTAACTGGGACGCTCTCATTTTCCCCCTTCCCTTTCCCACATACACAATATTGAGAGAGAGAAATTAGAGATGGTCGCGGGACAAATATATCGCCCGATACCCATCTGACTACTAAGACGAGGATTGTTTAAATTGCAAATAATATAAAAATAGTCGAGTTCTTTAATTCTAACATAATATCAAGCAATCACAATGATGTTAAGTCATTCTGGTCACTCCGGAGTCCCGCGTAGTTTTCGTTGCTGAGCCCATCTCTAGCTCTGGCAAATGCAAAGGTTTTTTTTTGTCTGCGGCGCGTGCCAATCCTCTCTCTCTCTCTCTCTCTTCCTCCTACTCGTAGTTTCCTTACTTCGACTCGTACGACTATCTCGAACGCTTCCGAAATTTTGTGGCTGCGATTTAAAAAGGCTTTTTCTTTGCGATTTCTAAATTTTACAACGCAATTTTCATTGCGAAAATTTACAAGAGTATTAGCGTGCGGTAATATTAAGGAGTTTATTAGCGTGTCCGGTTTAATCAAATTACGTGTTTTAAATAATAAATAAATAAAGGCGCGCGTTTGTGAGTGTGTGTGTGATTCGCGTTTGGACATTGGGTTTATTATTTAGACTCACTAACTAACTCGATCTTAGTATTAGTGTTAGTTTAATAGGCCAAAAACAAACTTATCAATATAGTGAGATAAGTTTTTGGCAAATTGCAATCTTGTGTGGATGTGTGTGTGGGTGTAATTTACGCGCGCGAAATAGTTAGAACGCGTTTTGTAAATATTAAGTGCGTTTAGATTCGGCTTACGCGTTCTAGACTAGGATATATTTTAGTTAGGGATCGTGATTAAGTACGTATTTGCGTTTTAGGAATTAATAAAGTTGTAGTTCGAATTCGAGTGTGGTTGTGTGTGTGTGTGTGCTTTCCATCTTTGGGTGGTTGCATTTGTGGGCGTGTGTGTTTGCTGCGCGCTGTAAATTAGAATTGTATTAGGCATCGCGATTGTTGACTTACTTCACGTTTTTGCTTTCTTGATAAGCCACTTAGGGAAGCGGTTTCGCGATTGTACGGTTTCGGGATCCGCGGAATACAGCGTTTTCAAAGGAGGCCCTTAACAGGTTTTTATACTAAATTTAATTAGTATCTTTATTATACTCTGTACCGAAGGTACATAGAGTATTATAAGTTTGTGCAAAAGTATGTAACATCCAGAAGGAAGCATCTCCGACCCCATAAAGTATATATATTCTTGATCAGCATCAACAGCCGAGTCGATATAGCCATGTCCGTCTGTCCGTCTGTCCGTCCGTCTGTCCGTCTGTCTGTCTGTCCGTATGAACGCACAGATCTCAGAGATGGTAAGAGATAGAGGTTTGACATGTATGGGACATATGCTTCTTATGTCTGCAGGCAGATCAAGTTTATTTTCAATTTTGGCCACGCCCCCTCCCGCCCCCGCAATTTAGAAAAAACGTCATATCTCCCACAGTTTTGAAGATAGATGGCTTGTTCCTTCTGGACATATTTAGTTATTAGGATAACTTATCGATCCGCCAAAGGAATGAAGAAGATCGGATGAACGGTTTTCGAGTTATGATCAAAAGACAAATTTTCTTGGTACAGAGTATGTTATAGTCGGGCTTGACCGACTTTCTTTCTTGTTTAATATGAAATATTAAGATGTTTATGAAAATTTTGTTTTTAATGGTAAGATTTATATAAGAAGAAATAGAAAATTATATTTAATATTAAATAATGAAATATTAACAAAAAAATTTTTTTAACAATAGAAAAAATGTATGATATTTGTGTTTTTAATGGTAACATTTATAACAAGAAATATAACATTTGAGTTCATATGAAATAATGAAATATGAACAAGAAATTGATTCAGAACAAGAAAAAGAAAGTTTTAATTAATATGATTTGTTATAATATTTATGATATATTTGTTTTTGGTGAATAGGCTGTGCTTAATTTAAAATTTTCATCACAATACATGGAATGTATCATTCTGATACCTGGAACATTCGGTATATCCTTCCATTTCTTTTGTAAAGTTGGGGATATCTTATTGATTCTATCAATTCCAATAAATAAAATGCTGATTCCCGTAATGTGGTGATAGGCGCAGTTATAAAAGGACAACGCATCATTTAAAACAATGTTCTTTGTTTTAGTTAATTGCCAAACTTTTCTTTTTACAATCGCGCCAACGCCATCGACAGCACCTTTCCCATGTGATGTTGCAAAGAAGTTCCATTCTATTTTTTTACAACCGAATTTAGCCATTAAATCATGTAAACTCCAAAAAATAAATTTATTTTTGAACTGGCAGCTACTTCCGTCCGAAAAAATAAATATTTTGTTGGACTTGCCATGTTGGTTTTGAATTTCCTCAACAATCGTCGTTAAAAAAACATACACATCATTTTGCTGTGACTTAAACTATCGCTATTGCTGCAAATGAGATAGTTTTGGCAAGCATCCATGCGACGCAAGTAAAAATCGACACTTGTTTGTAGCTAAAGTGCGCGCTTTGGACTTTGTTTTGGCAGACCAGCCTATAATTTTCAGCGAAGTCAATTTGTAAGGCAAGTTCCCCGGGCTTGATATTTTTCCGAATGGATTCAAAATAATTTTGTTGGTCTCGCTTTACAAAGAAGTGTGTTTTAAAAAGTGGCAGCTGAACTTCTAACTCGTGAATTAAGTCTGAAAGCGGAGCAACGAAATAAGTCAAAGTTATTCTATCGTCTACTTTTCTCCAGTGCTGCCATTTCACGATTTCATCCAATTTTGTAAGAAATTCTACAGGAACAATAGACTTCAAATCTTTTTTACAATTTTCGCAATCGTTGGTCATACAGCTTTCATTCTTAATATTGCAACAAGCTAATTGCAAAAAACTTTCGAAGGTATTGGGAAAAGAGTCAATAATTGTTGCGCAGCCATTTAATAAAAAACCGAAATTGGCGTGATGAATGCATACACACATGTTATGCGGCATTTTGCTCGAAAGTTGAACATGTTTAGGTCGACATTCGAAAAAAATTGTCTTGCTTACGCATTCTCCGATTGACTCGTTTTTGTAAATTTCGTAAACCGTATCGGATACGGTTAGCAGCATATATCGCTTAGCAACAATTTTTCCATCGAGACAATGAGGGTGTCCTTTTTGGCGGCCGACTCACAGTGGTCAAAATCGCGCCATAATTCAGCGGAGCCCTATAGGAAAAATATTTTGATGACATCTTTTTAAGAGAATTAAAGTATTACAAAAAAACTTAAAAGTTCCAAATATTTAGTAGAATGTTCATTTATTTTGTAAAAATTCTTAATTCAACAATTTTTTCCTTTACAATCGGAAGAGTATATAGTTTCCGTAGGAATAATCTGGTCAAGTTTTCAAAACTTTTTAGACTTCTTTTTCGTTATTCCTCATCGCTACTTTCCAAAAAATCGCTTAAATTAGAGTATTCCTCTTTAACCTCAGGTACATTTTGTAATAAATCTAAAGCTGATTTTGGCATTTGAATTATTTTTTTTTCCTGACTCTTGTAATGCCTCGATACTAAAGGATCCGAGGTAATTAACATTCTATTCAGAACATCGAGGTTGCACTTTTCCCGACTGCATTTTCTCGAAAAATGTTCTCGGTAAAACTTAAAATCTTTGTTTCGTGCTTCCTGGGCCTCCTCGGTTAATTGGCCAATTGGGAGCAATGCATACTTAATTATTTCCGGGTCATGAATAAAAAATTTATGTAAAGTTGGCGACATATTATACCAAGGGTACAAATTTACGAAATGCCTAGCAGTCTCTAAGGCGTAATTTTTAAATTTGTCCACATTAATATTATGGTTGCATGAAACAACTATTAATATAGTGTGCATTCTTTCAAGCAAACCGATGTCTATCTTTGTTATCTCTGCAGACAATTCTGCATTTTGAAAAAATCGCCTTGCAGTGTTACCATCATTACTACTGCCAAATCCAGGTTTCGGGAGATCAATAAGTAAGCCTAGTTATACTCTGTACCGAAGGTACATAGAGTATTATAAGTTTGTGCAAAAGTATGTAACATCCAGAAGGAAGCATCTCCGACCCCATAAAGTATATATATTCTTGATCAGCATCAACAGCCGAGTCGATATAGCCATGTCCGTCCGTCTGTCTGTCCGTATGAACGCACAGATCTCAGAGATGGTAAGAGATAGAGGTTTGACGTGTATGGGACATATGCTTCTTATGTCTGCAGGCAGATCAAGTTTATTTTCAATTTAGGCCACGCCCCCTCCCGCCCCCGCAATTTAGAAAAAACGTCGTATCTCCCACAGTTTTGAAGATAGATGGCTTGTTCCTTCTGGACATATTTAGTTATTAGAATAACTTATCGATCCGCCAAAGGAATGAAGAAGATCGGATGAACGGTTTTCGAGTTATGATAAAAAGACAAAATTTCTTGGTACAGAGTATGTTATAGTCGGGCTTGACCGACTTTCTTTCTTGTCTGTTTTACCGCTGCTTAGTGGGCAAGCGTGTAAGAGGCAGAGATAAGGTTTTGGCACGTTGTCACAGTGGGACTAACCAGCCAAAGTTTGTGTCAAAAAATGACCTTAACTTGATAGGGTAAATTGGTAAGTATTAGACTTGGTTGTGATTTTGGCAAAGTGTTTGACTATTTCAAACTATTTTGGGTAAGTATTTGACTAGTTGTGATTTTGACTAAGTATTTGACTAGGTTTTGGGTAAGTATTTTTGTGTTTGTCAATTTTGACAGGTGTGACAGAGTGAGAGGTAAGTATGAATGTATGACAATTTATGATTTTAGGTGGATGCCCGTTGGTGTGACTTTGTAGACTTGCAAAGCAATTTGTTGAGAATATTTGATTTTTAATGATTTTAGGACAAAATTGTTAAGTAAATAGGCACTAAGTATGGCACTTTTCCTTATTTTAAGGCAAATTTGTGCAATTTGGAAGGTAAGTGAATGACTTTTAGGGCAAACTTGTGCAAAGTAGAAGACTCTTAGTAAAAGACTTTTGGTGACTTTTAGGTCAAAATTGGGTGATTTGGTGGTAAGTATGTGCTTTTGTTTCAGATATTATACATTTGTTTTGATTTTCAGCTAATTTTCAGGTAATTTCAGGTAATTTTGGTGAGTGTAAGTGTTGACTTAGGTGTGATTAGGTAGTAATTTCTAAGATTTGTGTGATTTTGTGGTAATTTCAGGTATGACAGAGTGTTTAAGAGGTGACAATTGGTGTGTTTGACTATGTTCGATGGCCACTTGTTGGCCTTTTGTACCAAAATTGTTGCCAATTTGTACAAGACTATATGTGGCCAACTAGAGTCAATTAATTGATATAGATAATTGACTATTATTGACTATTTTTAACAAAATTTCATTCAATTCTCACTAGCAATTTTTCATTATTTGACAGATGTGGGAGAATTATGATTTTATGTGAATTTATGACGATTTTTAGATGGCCAAAAGCCACTTTGTGGACCAAGTGAGTTTTTTTAGGTATATTTTAGAGTCAATTATAGACCAATATCGGACAATTTCGGACAACTTTGTAGTTCGAGTAATATTTTCAATAATTTTAATATTAATGGCAAATTTGTTTCTGATTATGTGATTTTTTATAATTTAATGATAATTTAAATAGAAATTTAATGGCAAATTAGTGGTTATTAATAAAAAAAATATATCAATATTGGGCATTTTATTAAGTTTTTTACAATTTTCAGGCTGCAGCAATGCGCAAGTGTGGCAGCGGCCACCCACCCACCCCTTCCAACCAGACACAGTAGCTTGAGCAGAGAGTGCGAAAGAGACGGAGTGATCTGGCTGACTTTCGGTGAAGATGGTTTGAGTCCTTGCTGACAGCAAGTGCGTGTTCTTTAGTCAGGACATCAACCAAAGCCCAGTTGGGTAGCTTGGCAAAGTTAGAATACGCGCGCAGTACTATGTGACTGTGTTGTTGTTTTAACTAGTATAATTTATGATTGTTGTTGTTATACTCTGTACCGTAGGTACATCGAGTATTATAAGTTTGTGCAAAAGTATGTAACATCCAGAAGGAAGCATCTCCGACCCCATAAAGTATATATATTCTTGATCAGCATCAACAGCCGAGTCGATATAGCCATGTCCGTCTGTCCGTCTGTCCGTATGAACGCACAGATCTCAGAGATGGTAAGAGATAGAGGTTTGACATGTATGGGACATATGCTTCTTATGTCTGCAGGCAGATCAAGTTTATTTTCAATTTTGGCCACGCCCCCTCCCGCCCTCGCAATATGGAAAAAACGTCATATCTCCCACAGTTTTGAAGATAGATGGCTTGTTCCTTCTGGACATATTTTCTAATAAAAATTTTTGTTCGATTTGTCAAAGGAATCGTAAAGATCGGATGAACGGTAGTAAAGATATGAGGAAACGAAAATTCAATATATCTGGCCTGCTCCTGCAGCGGCAAAACTCATACATACAAATGTAGATGTATGTATATATGAGCAACGGCTTTACAGCAAAGTGATAGCCAACAATATTTTAGGACAAATTTTTAGTTAACGATTCATATTGGACGTTGTGGCTGTGATGACCCCGCCCCGCCAAAAATTCCGCCTTTTAAATGAATTAAATCTGCAAATATATTGTCTGAGTAATTCCAACAACGAAATCCTATACAAAACCTAACAGCTATGGCTAGCTCATTAGATCCAATTGGATTCTTGCAGCTAACTGGGACGCTCTCATTTTCCCCCTTCCCCTTCCCACATACACAATATTGAGAGAGAGAAATTAGAGATGGTCGCGGGACAAATATATCGCCCGATACCCATCTGACTACTAAGACGAGGATTGTTTAAATTGCAAATAATATAAAAATAGTCGAGTTCTTTAATTCTAACATAATATCAAGCAATCACAATGATGTTAAGTCATTCTGGTCACTCCGGAGTCCCGCGTAGTTTTCGTTGTGAGCCCATCTCTAGCTCTGGCAAACGCAAAGGTTTTTTATACTCTGTACCGTAGGTACATAGAGTATTATAAGTTTGTGCAAAAGTATGTAACATCCAGAAGGAAGCATCTCCGACCCCATTAAGTATATATATTCTTGATCAGCATCAACAGCCGAGTCGATATAGCCATGTCCGTCTGTCCGTCTGTCCGTCTGTCCGTCTGTCTGTCTGTCCGTATGAACGCACAGATCTCAGAGAGGCCGATAATTATTATACAAATCATCAATTGAACCACCAAGAATAAATTTAAAATGAGAATGTAATTTAAAGTAGATCCTGCCCGACTTCGGTACCTTCTTCTTCTCTTGATTTAATAGCAAATAATTGACAGCTTATATAAAATAGAGAAATGGCTTATCAGTCAATAATTTTGATTCAGTACACCAATCGGTATTATTTTGATATGGCTGTGTTGTGCTTTTAGAATAATTTAATAATTTAATAATAACTTAGACCGCATTAGAATCGATAGCTCAGACTATCGATATATTTTGGTATCGGCTTATGCAACCATGTATGAACATTTTATATCGGCATCCATTTTGACCACGTGCTTAGCCTGACAAATGTTTTACAAATGTTTATATAAAATTCAAGAATTCTAAAAGCTCAACACAGCCATGTCATACAGAAATGCTCCCATTTTCGCTTTCGCAAAAACTTTGCGATTTGATCACCAAATCGTAAAAGTTGGTGCTCCGACTTTGGGAAATCGCAAAGTTTTGCCGTTTTAAAACCGGCGACATCTGAGTCCGTGAAATGAAAAGTAAATGCAAAATATAGGTTGATGCACAAACAGACAGTCCACGGAAATATTTTTATTCAGTTCTCTAAGCTTTTTAGATTTGTCTTACGGACTCTCCCACTCAATTCGCACTAAGGCAATATTTTAATCAATTATTTAATAGAGACACACAAAATTGAGCGAGATGGAAAACTGCTCACAATAACAACAATTTGCGATTTGGCCATGGTATATATCGATATATGACTATCGATAGCATAAAGCATTGCTAGAGTTGCCGAAGTATATAGTATATAGGAATGTGAAAACACACGAAACAACCCATAAACTTCACATAAAACTTAAATGAATTTTAGTTTGGTGTTAATTGTGATTTTAAACAATTTAAGTAAACCACAAAACCGAAGTACAAGCCAATTTTTGAATATTAAAAGTATGATCGGCATGGCGGCAAAATGTTGACTACAAGCGTTGGCAACTCTGTCAGCTGTTTTCATTGTGAGTTTATTGTTGAAAAAAGCCAAGCATGTAAGTATTTCGCTATAATTTCCATTTGCTTGTCATATTTTATACATTTTAAATATAATTATTTTATTAATTGTAGGGACAAGCATAAGAATGCGAATCAGGATGAAATCTTGATGAAGTTCATGAGAGAAATTCCTGACTTGGCCAGGGGGTTTGCCAAGGGCGATCGGGTTGCCATTGATGCCAAATGGTCAAACTTGGCAGCTGACTTAAATGCAGCAGGACCTCCAAATAAAGACATGGCAGATTGGAAAAATGTATGAACCCATAAACATATTTTCACAAGGCTAGTGACACTTTACTGTTCATTTAAAAGGTATGGTCCGACTGGAAAATTATTGTGCGCAAAAAATTGTCCCGCAACAAGCAGGAGGTAAAAAGTACAGGTGGTGGCCCTTTCTCTCAAGTTGTGATCCAACCGATAGAGGAGGAGCTTGCAAGGTTGTGTGGACTGTGTACAATGGTGGAAGGAACAGGCGCATTGGTATTTGGTGCACCATCTTGCAATGATTCTCCACACATCAAGAAAGAGGAAGCAGCTGACACAAAAATAGAGTTGGTCGTTGCTGATAAAAGGCAATTGGACCTCACCGAGGATATGTTGCCCATGTCTGAAAATGGACAATTACATTTGGGTTCAGAGGATGTTGTTGTTATAGAACCAAAGCCGAAGAAAGCTCGCACTATGGCATATTTTTCCGTAAATGATTTCTGCGCCTTATCTGAAAGATTTTACGGCGTCGTTTTTCCTCAAAGCAGGCAATTGCAAATAAAAAAGGCATTTTACTTTCGCTTAAAGGTTTTGCAAACCAACTTAACAAATCTGTATTGTTAAGCTCATCAGCTGTAGCTCTGTAGCTTATCAGCTGTTTTTGTTATGTGAAAGGACACAAAACAAGTTGGGAATGGAACATTATCGATGACAAAAACTGGCGAATTTCGGAGCGCTCTAAATTGAAATCGTACGAATTTGCTGAAATCGTAATTCGCAAAAATACGTGAAAGACGGAGCATGGCTGATAATAATACTGATTGGTGTCCTGACACAAAATTATTGATTGATAAGCAAAATCCGTTTGCTAATTTATGCTTTCAATTGGCCAGCCGAGAAGTATGCTTTTTTTCAACATCAGATTTTGCCCATGAACTAAGAGCTAAGAGCTATTCACATTCCCATGCGTTAAAGTGTGTAGCCTACTTCTAGAAGACAGCATTTAGAATCCAAAAAAATTAAAAACAAGAAAGAAATTCGGTCAAGCCCGACTAAAACAAACTCTGTACCAAGAAAATTATACGCTAAGCATAAATTTTGATGCTGCAGCAGCAGCGAAGAGTCTTTTGATCATAACTCGACAAGCGTACATCCGATCTTCGTCATTCCCTTGGCGGATCGATAAGTTATCCTGATTACCAAATATGTCCAGAAAAAACGAACCATCTATCTTCAAAACTGTGGGAGATATGACGTTTGTTCAAAATTGCGGTGGCCGGAAACTTGAATAAACTTGATCGGCCTGCAGACATAAGAAGCATATGTTCCATACATGTCAAACCTCTATCTCTTACCATCTCTGAGATCTGATCTGACAGACGGACAGACTGACAGACGGACATGGCTATATCGACTTGGCTGTTGATGCTGATCAAGAATATATATACTTTATGGGGTCGGAGATGCTTCCTTCTGGCTGTTACATACTTTTGCACAAACTTAATATACTCTATGTACCTACGGTACAGAGAATAAAAACTTAACTTGTTAGAGACACATATGGTGACGGAAATGTGCTTCACTTTTCCGTATACTTAACTTTAGCGAGTCTCTACTGTACTTCAGTTTATAACCAAAGGGAAATTCGCACTTAATTATTCAATAGATACCCTTTCCCTTACAAGGGTCAGAAATATCTAACCCCACTCGTAGGAACAATTTGCGATGCACAGATGATGTACCCCTCCCACTAGACCGACACATATGTGTGCATATGGTGATTACCCTTCAGTACTCTTCATCAGTGAATCACCAAGGATTAGTCATGTGTATCGAGGAATCATCGGTGAATTCCCATGCAAATCATACGTGAATTTAACATTGGTTAACTGCTCATGTGTGAGTCACTCATCAATTAATGTTTTTTCATCGATGATTCACGCATGATTTCTTTGAATTCATTGATGAATTCACCTATAAATTCATATTTGATTCACTCATGATTCCCTAATGACTTTTGCAAAGAAGTCACCGATCAATTTAGTTTACATTGACTTCAATTCGATTTACATATGTATCTATTTAAATAATTTACCAAGAACTTTCCCCTGGTTGACAAATACGCAACACTGTATAGTCAGAACAGTTTAATTCATCTTATTTAACAATATATATTAGAATTTAAAATTAGCATAATATACAAAAAACTAATGTTTATAGAAAAATAAATTGTTGATTTGAATTAAAAAGAATACATCAGACGAGAAATCACTTTACATCACAGTAACTAGTCTGCAGTCATTCACTTTTCACAAGAAATATATTTATTTTAATAACTTAAACATTATTTGAATTGTCATTCGTCACGAGCTGCCAGTAGAAATAAATTAAGCAAGTGTTTAGATCTTTCTATGCAAACGCAAAACCAGAAACAATAAACGATGCGCCGTTAATCCGTTTCTCCGCTTTGTCTTTCGCCTTCGGCGCGCTTCACTTTTTTCATACTCAGAGTATGAAATGGCATAACCGACTACTAAAATTATTGTGCACACTGTGCACCAACGGGTGACCTTATTGTACTCTGTACCGTAGGTACATAGAGTATATTAAGTTTTTGCAAAAGTGTGTAACAGCTAGAAGGATGCATCTCCGACTCCATAAAGTATATATATTCTTCATCGGCATCAACAGCCGAGTCGATATAGCCATGTCCGTCTGTCTGTCCGTATGAACGCACAGATCTCAGAGATGGTAAGAGATAGAGGTTTGACATTTATAGGACATATGTATGCTTCTTATGTCTGCAGGCAGATCAGATTTATTTTCAATTTTGGCCCCCTCCCGGCCCCCTCCCGCCCCCGCAATTTAGAAAAAACGTCATATCTCCCACAGTATTAAAGATAGATGGTTCATTTCTTTTGAACATATTTAGTACTCAGGAAAACTTGTCGATCGATGGCGAAGATCGGATGAACGGTTGTCGACTTTTGATCAAAAGACTGTTTGCTGCTGCTTTCAGCTGCTCCTGCAGCATCAAAATTTATACTGAGCGTATAATTTCGTTGGTACAGAGTATGTTATAGTCGGGCTTGACCGACTTTCTTTCTTGTTTTTCCTTGAATTCGTTCTGAATTCGATTTTTTGTCTTGGCAACAATTTCTTTGTCCTCCAAAGATCTGGCTTGCCACCTTCTTATAGGCAATTTGTAGGACAAATGCAGAAGGCATTAAAAAAACCGAATCCATCCATGTAAAGTGTAAAGCCCGAATTTTCAATTCTCTGCTTTCACTTCTTTTAATAACATTTCATCAATGATATTAAATTGTTTGCTTGTTGCTCCGCAAATGAAACACTTACATGTTGATGTCGTCTCCGTCAATGCATTACAAGCTTTTCCGTCAATCATTGAAAGAATTAGCTGATGGCTAACTTCAACTTCAGCGCCTTCAACTTGTATCACAGAATTAATAAGTCGCTGAATTTCATTCTCGACTCTATCATTTTCTGCCAGCAAAACACTGGGTGTTTCCTTTACAAATTCAATTTTTAAAGGTCGACAAAACCGTGTAGAGCCGGGTCGAGGGTTCTGCCAAATAACCACGTCTACACATCTCATAATAATTGGCGCAATGGATGTAATAAAAACCGAGGAATCGCTGGTATCTGTGCCATGAAACGCCTGCTTATAGGAACTGTGTCCTGAGCTTCCATCGAATCCCCACTTTGTGAAAAGACAAATCTGTTTTCTCTGGCTTAAGCTCAACAGCTCGATCTCGCTACTTTTTAAAAGCACAAGGCGCTGCGCGGTATGATTCAGAAGAGCTTGAAGGCTCACTTCTGCCACTGTCTCACTAACACGAATGCTCTCTTTTGGTGGATAGCACTCCTTTTTCGCTGATTGAACAGCATAGTAAGAGGGGAATCTTTCTGGCGCCGAATTTCGAACAATATTGTATTGAAATCGAGACAATCGAGCCTCGACCAAGACAGCTAGTGCTTCTTCTTTTGACATTTGATTGTCCGCGCATTGCGATCTTACAACAGTCTCTCTATTGCCTACTTCGGTTGCAAAAGCTAGCATACTCTGTGAATAACTGTCCCGCAAATCTTTTGTTTTTCGAAGCTTTGATCTGTTACTGCTTTTATCAAAAGATAGTTCTTTGCGGCCTCGCTTCGGCTCGTACCCGAAGGGGATGATTCCATCTAGCCAAGTTTGATTGACTCTGAGAAACCGTTCTTCCACTCTATGTGAACGCGTCCATCTAGTTTTAAATTCCGAGATAAATCTAATAAGCTTCCGCTTAAGATCAATCAAATTATCCCCAGCAAATGTTGTACGCTGCTTCATCTCTTCCTCCAGGTGTACGAACTTGTCTCTCATCAATATACTTCCCGAGCTTTGCATGATGCCAAAAAGTTCTCGTCGACTATAGCAAATCGAATCTGTTCCTAAAATAACTTAATTCTTGTAAACTTTGCTGTGGCATTAAATACACACATAGGCTGTCAAATTACCGACAATATCACAGTGACATCACGAAAGCTCTAAACACTTGTAAATATACATATAAACATATTAAACATATTAAAAACAACACATTTCACGTCACGAGCACAAAATAAACACTACCTGCTTCATTTTCCATGCTTATTTATAGAAAAGTGTTTCCAAATATAATCCACTCGGAAATATCAAGAAAGTAAACAAACAAAACAGATGTTTAAACCAGGGCTTAAAACAACTGACTAATGCCTTTCATTAGGGCTTCGTATTGTAAATGCGCGCTAAGGTTCCAGGGCTGGCGACATTTGAATTTCGGAAATGACTTCACTTACTAAAATTCAAATTTCTCAGAAAAGGCAAAAAAGGGCACGCCAATTTTTTTTAGGACATAAAGTTGAATATTAAATCTTGTTTTTAAAAAAAATTTTAAAGACGGATCTTGCCCGATTAATTACTTTATGTCCATCAATAACAAAAAAAAATTGGTTTATTTTTGACATTTTCTTAAAAGTTAAAAAATGAAAACTTGATTTGTACTAATGAACTGAGAAAAGTCAAAACTTATACTTTCAATTGCCACATATCCCCATAATTGTTTCATGTTCATGAAAAACGATTGCGAACAGACATTAAAATGACCTACTCTGTGAATTGCTTAAAGTCGAGTTTGAAAGTTTAACTTTAAATAAGTGTTATGCGAAAACCAAATATCCTAGACTATTTTCTTTTTCATATTATTATGCAAAATTTTATCATCTTTAAAGTTGCACTTAAACTTTCTTCAATATCTAAAAAAAAACGAGAGCGTAAGTTAAAGTCGGCCCTGCCCGACTTCGAAATACCCGTTACTCAGCTCAGCTCGGATAAGTATGCAACATTTTTTTTAACTCGGCCATTTCTTATCCGATCCTTTTGAAAATTTGTGAGATTGTAGATATTGGCCACATAGACTACACTGCAAAATCTGAGCTCGATATCTTGTGGGAGTTATTCAATATTTTTTATTGCGGGGGCGGGAGGGGGCGTGGCCAAAATTTGAAACAAACTTGATCTGCCTACAGACAATACTAGCTTACGTATAAAATTTGGTTGCTCTAGCTCTTCTAGTCTCTGAGATCTAGGTGTTCATACAGACGGACGGACGGACGGACAGACGGACATGGCTATATCGACTCGGCTGTTGATGCTGATGAAGAATATATATACTTTATGATATCGGAGATGCTTCCTTCTGCCTGTTACATACATTTGCACGACTTTAGTATACCCTTTTTACTCTACGAGTAACGGGTATAAAAATCAATTTTGGCGCGGAATTTGCTCTAGGCGCCCCAACGTGCGACTGAACGCTAACATCTTCACGCAAGTAAATATCTTTAGCCGATTTCAACTTTATCTCCCATTCCAAGTCAACTTTTGTAGAATTTTCGTTTTTCGCATTTTCTGGTTCAACATACTTATTAAACAGTGCTTTAATAATCTCAATTTTTTTTTTTAATTCACTTGGCAATGCTCTTTCTGCTTTTTAATAGCCTTTCCCAGAGTTTGTTTACATGTATACACTTTAAGTTGTTCTGCTTGTTGAGCTTATCTTTTCTTCATTGCTCTGTAATCTCTCAACCTTACGCGTTCTTTTTCTTGCACCTGTTTTAAAACATTTTTGTTTTTTGCCAATGATGAGCGACGTTTTCTCATTCTCTCAGCTGCTTTTTCGCGCAATTCTTTTAATTTCTGTGGATCGCTTTTAATTTTACTAATATATTGCTTCCGTTTATCATTTTGTGATGTATTCGATGTTTTACCCATCTGCGAATATGTATTTGCGTTTTAAAAAAGTAAAGGCATAGCTTTTGAAAAAAAACTATACTTACGGTCGCGAACGTACACAACATTAAAAATCAAAAATTAAAGTTTGGTTAATAATAACACCAAAGTTTTTTTATATTTAAATTGGTGACACCTAACTTATTTTAAACGTCTTGTGTCAGCCAACTGCTCGCCGTCAATGCGGAGCAATTACAATAAAATTATGTTTTCGGTCGCGAACGTACGTTAGAACATAGATAAGAAGCAAAATAAAAATTAACCGTTAATCGAACTTTTTTGGTATCTTTGCATTTTCTCTTCTTAATTGAATGCAATAAAGAGATTTTGTAGAAAAAGAGCAAACGTAACATATGTTTTCCATGTAGAATAATAAAATATAGAAATGTCTATAAAAGTAGCTTAAAGTGAATAAATAACAACTTTCAGTTTTCAAGCCAATTTCCCCATGAAAACCACTGACATATGACATGATATCATTAAATTATAAAAATTTAGACATTATTTTATAATTTAACACAAAAAAAAATCGATGATCACTGAAAATTAATTTTTTGGTTCTGGTTGACCATTCGGCGGAAATGCCCATATTAGATTGATGCCAAGTTTCAGTCATCATCAAAATGTCAGCTTCGAGAGCAAAACTATTTAAGTAAAGAGATTGAAGTTTACTTCTGAGGCCCCTCACGTTTTGGTATTTGATGACGAGGGTTGATTTGGGTTTTTGAAGGCTTTGGGAGAGTGCCAGTTTTACGCTTGGGTTAAGGCTCGAATTCAAGAACGATAGAGAATTTTGGCCAAAGATCAAGACAAAGAACTTGGTTCAGTATAGAAAGTTCCGCTGTACGTTTGTAAGGCAGACCGTTGGGAAGTACTCTGCTGCGATGAAGATAGTTGCGATGAGCAGTCCAGCCATGAGTCCACTTTAGATGGAACCGAAATTGTATCGTGGTCATTTCCGATCTAACAAAGTATAATTTTAGATTTGGTTGAATATTTTGAATTATTGAAAAAAAATTAATTATTTTTAAAAAATATTACCTTCAATTTTATCCACTCGAATAATTTTTCGCGGAACTCAGCTGGAGGTCCCAGAGTTGGAATAGCTTCTTTGATATCTTCAGCGGCAATGTACTGTAAACGGTTAAAGGTGAGCTCGGCAGCTGGCAAAAATTGATGAGCAACAAATGTAAACAAAATGTAAGCAACAAATTAGTATTGAATATGTGTAGCTGTATAGCTTAAACTTTCATTTTCGATACTTATTCTTGAAATTAAAAAATATCATCTCCAAATGATCAAAATGGTACTTAATAATGAAAAAAGAAGATCGGTCAAACCCGACTGTAATATACTCTGTAGCTGCGAAAGTAAATATTTAGCAAACCTTTGTTGGACCGCCAATAAATGCTGATTACTATAACTTAAGATTAAGATTCCTTAAACTTTGAACTCCTAGCTCTTACCATGTCTGAGATCTGTTTGCTCTTACCGACGGACCTTATAGACTTGGTTGTTGATGCTGATCAAAAATCTGGCTGTTACACACACTTGAACATGTGTTGTAAGCGACAAAAGAGAGCAAATGCGCGCGGAGAGCGCGAGAGAGCAAGTGCGCGCCTTTAGAGCGAGACAGAAAATGCGCGGTACACTTGCCCTTGTACTTGCTACCAGATTTTTACTTGCAAAAAGTTAGGTTATTTCACAATGCAGAACTATTTTAAATTAATACTGCACTGCATTTAACTTAATTAAAATTCACTGACAGAGAGACAGGCCCACATCAACGTGCATGTACACTCTACACAAATACATGCATAGATACATGACGCCGTCAAAGAAAAGGGTACACACATGCACACATACACATTAAGTCGAATTTCACAATTCTTTGTTATTTTAAACTGATTTATGTCAAACTTAATTTGAGCTATAATTTACACTTACCTTGCAGATAAGGCAACACTTTGGGAAGATTTATTTCATGACGAAAATTTTTCAATTCCTTATCTTCACTGCTATTCCCGGCTTGCACATTTATATTAATTGTTTCTGAGTTGCTTTCACAACTTTCAATGTTTTCAACTTCGTCACCGAACATTTTTAACAGTTCTGCAATGCCAGCTCAATAAAACACTCTAATTTTCAAGAATTTACAATTTCACTGTGAATTTACGTCTTAACGCTGCAAGTTACCGCACACAAATGATCGCTGCCAACGAATGCAAAGCAACGACGTCGCACACACATGCGCCACCGAGTCGCCTCCACTGATTCTGTACAAGCGACACGCACTGACAAGCCCTCGGTCTATTTTTCGTCCTTATTTGTGCAAGCTCAGAACGATTCGAACTAAAAGTAAGAGCTTGTTTTTATTAAGAACGAAATGATCTTAGTTTAATCCTTTTTTTCTTGAATCAATAATTTTATTTATATTTTTGAATTTTTAACGGTCAATTTTGCATTTAAGAACGATTCGTACTTAAAGAAAGAATTTTAAAGAGCGATTTGCTCTTACAAAATTCTAGACCGAAACAGGATAAATTCAAGCGCGTTTTTTAAGGTAGTAGGCCGGTGTGACGGCCGAAATTTCTAGTAAATAATATACGATCGTTTTGTACCTTCAACATATTTATTTTAGTACTTTAAATGATACAACAAAATTTTTTTTTATTTAATTTTCCATTTATTTATTTACAATATGTAATGTCAAAGTGGAGTCCTCTAAAGAATGATGAGCTCGGGGAAGCACACAGCCTTCCGTGGTCATCCGAAATGAAAAAGTCAAAGGGATTATTATTGTGTAGACCTTATTTTAATGAACTAACCAATAATATACACGATATAAAAAAAAAAATAGCGGACTTGTGAAAAAAAAGTTCTCAAAATGTAATTTTTTTGGTTGATAAAATGTTTAAAAAAATTAATTTATTATTAAAAAATTAAATGTTTTAAAGGTTAGGTATTTAGATATGTGTATGTAGAATAACTAGTTAAATTTTGAGCCAAATCGGTTGACAGTTTTGAGTCAGTGCTTCCCCGAAATTTCCAAAACATGGTTTCGAGAAAAACGCGTTTAAAGTTTTGGCAACAAATAATACTTACATTATTTAATCAGTTATGCCCGGTGCATACAGCAATCCTTCTGTTTCCTCAAAATCGTCATTAGCATTAGATATACCTTGGTATCTTTAAATAATAAAGGTTGGAAGGACAATAAAAGAGAGAACGGTCAGAGCAGCTGCCGCTGGCGTGTCAACACACTTTCATACACTTTACGGCGCGCTCTCTTGTTTTGCCTGTAACTTTGGAAATATTCTAAATTTCGGTCTGAAAATTTAAGAGCATATTTTTAAAATGTGGTTCTTCCGAAAAATGTTAAAAAAAAATCGATTTTTTTGACCCATCACACCGGTCTACTACCTTAAAGCTAGGTACGGAGAAGCTGAGAGTTTTCTCGGAGCCCATCTAATTACATAGCTCAGAGAATGCGCTGCAGAAAATTCACAGAGCACATTCTCAGAGCGGGTACGGAGACACGACAAATGCGCTCTGAGAACGAGCATGGCCTGCCAACTCGTTTTTTGGCCAAACAGCTGGTAAATTCTCGCAGGGGGTCAAAGAAATTATCAAACATGTTTGATAATTGTCAGAGGTACCTACGAGAAAAAAATTGAAGCAACAAAAACAAATAAAACGAGAGCGTAAGTTAAAGTCGGCCCTGTCCGACTTCGAAATACCCGTTACTCAGCTCAGTTCGCATAAGTATGCAACATTTTTTTAACTCGGCTATTTATTATCCGATCCTTTTGAAAATTTGTGAGATTGTAGATATTGGACACAAAAGACTACACTGCAAAATCTGAGCTCGATATCTTAAAAATTGTGGGAGTTATTCAACATTTTTTATTGCGGGGGCGGGAGGGGGCGTGACCAAAATTTGAAACAAACTTGATCTGCCTACAGACAATACTAGCTTACGTATAAAATTTGGTTGCTCTAGCTCTTCTAGTCTCTGAGATCTAGGTGTTCATACAGACGGACGGACGGACGGACGGACGGACGGACGGACGGACGGACGGACGGACAGACGGACATGGCTATATCGACTCGGCTGTTGATGCTGATGAAGAATATATATACTTTATGATATCGGAGATGCTTCCTTCTCCCTGTTACATACATTTGCACGACTTTAGTATACCCTTTTTACTCTACGAGTAACGGGTATAATCAACACAAAAGGCATTATTAGAACTACCTAGGACGAACATGTGGCGCCAATCGAAGCGGTCAAATCGCATCTCATTTTATGGGATTTGAGTAACAAAAATAATTTCGGTGCAATTTGCACCCTCCATAAATGCTCCTCTTCCTTCAGCGCCACCCAAAATGACACCATAAAAACAACCATGACATTCCCCAGAGCGCCTTCATTCATCAAAGAGTCTACCAGCTTACATTTTCACAAAATGATTAAATTTTCTTAAGCGCGCTTCGTTTTGTAAACAAACAACAGCTGACCAGCACAGGGTGAC
The DNA here is from genome assembly GCA_035044985.1 of Lordiphosa fenestrarum. Classification (NCBI taxonomy): domain Eukaryota; kingdom Metazoa; phylum Arthropoda; class Insecta; order Diptera; family Drosophilidae; genus Lordiphosa; species Lordiphosa fenestrarum. The sequence continues at coordinate 12,731 of JAWNNO010000403.1, read as the reverse complement.
CGTTTCAGATTCAGTGACATTTGGCTGATTTCTGGTCACCCTACAGTCTCAGAGGCCGCTCTGAGAATTATGAAACAATTCTCGCTGCGAGAAAATTCTCAGCTTCTTCGTACCTAGCTTAAAAGCAAATCATACTTTTTTTATACCCGTTACTCGAAGAGTAAAAAGGGTATACTAAAGTCGTGCAAATGTATGTAACAGGCAGAAGGAATCATCTCCGATATCATAAAGTATATATATTCTTGATCAGCATCAACAGCCGAGTCGATATAGCCATGTCCGTCTGTCCGTCCGTCCGTCTGTATGAACACCTAGATCTCAGAGACTAGAAGAGCTAGAGCCACCAAATTTTAGATGTAAGCTAGTATTGTCTGCAGGCAGATCAAGTTTGTTTCAAATTTTGGCCACGCCCCCTCCCATCCACGCAATAAAAAATGTTGAATAACTCCCACAATTTTCCAAAAAATCGAGCTCAGATTTTGCAGTGTAGCCTATGTGATCAATATCTACAATCTCACAAATTTTCAAAAGGATCGGATAATAAATGGCCGAGTTAAAAAAATGTTGCATACTTATACGAGTCGCATGAGGTTATTATACACTAATTGAACTGAGTAACGGGTATTTCGAAGTCGGGCAGGGCCGACTTTAACTTACGCTCTTTTTGAGTGCAAGCTGGTGAAATGACTGCCTTGTATACAGGGTGTCCAGAAACCTTTTGTCAAAACTTTAATCCAAGATAGGTGTTGTCAATAGAAATATTTTTTCTTTTTACACCATGGGTCTAAGTGGCCCCGCTACTGATTTACAACGTCTCAAAGAAAAATGGAATTTTCAATGAAAACGTACCGGAAAACACGTTATGTTGAGGAAGCCGCCATTCGTTGACCACTCATTGCGTTTCCATTCGCTTTGCTGTAAAAAAACACTAAATCTGCGTACTCGACGTTAGAGAATTTCATAGCAACACAAATTATTACTCCCAATATCACATTACAAATTTTCCTTAAATTTGGAAAATGCCAAAAAATTATTTCCATAAAATTAATTTTTTGATAACTAATTCAAATTTTTACTTAGAATAAAAAAAAACTGCATTTTATTTAAAGACGTAATAACTTGAACACGAAGCCACTTAGACAAATGGTGTAGAAGAAAAAAATATTTCTAATGACAATAGCTATCTTGTATTAAAGTCCTGACGAAAGGTTTCTGGACACCCTGTATGTGGGGTCAAGGACGCTATGTCTTGTGTTTTTTTTTGCAAAGCAAACCCTCGTGCCAAACTCGATCGAACGCTTGCTTAACATCGACGAATACTGCCACGACGTACTCCTTTGCGTGGAACCCTTTAAAGAAAAATTAGTTACTCTGTTTAACTGCTCTGGCGTTCCGTGTGACCTTCTAAAACCAATTTGAAAGGGCGGAGTCCGATGGCTGAACTCATCCAACGCTAGTATTCTACACAGCAGGCACCTCTCAAAGATTTTCGACACCGACGAAAGCAAACTAATTGGCCGATAAGATTCGACATCTGAATGTTAACAATTCACCCTCATTAAGTACCTTAAGGTCTATGTGTGGCCCCATCTGGGATCAGACGGAACTACCCAACCTAACCTAAGAGTTAACATTAGATAAAAATTTCCAGCTTTGTTTAATTTACGTTACTTGAGTAATTAAATTAGTCAAATCGCCCACTGTGCGACAGCCGGACTGGCTAACGGCGCGGGTGAGCGCAATAAAAAATTAACGAGAGCGTAAGTTAAAGTCGGCCCTGCCCGACTTTGAAATACCCGTTACTCAGTTCAGTTAGTGTTTAATAACTTCATGCGGCTCAGATAAGTATGCAACATTTTTTTAACTCGGCCATTTATTATCCGATCCTTTTAAAAAGATTTGAGATTGTAGATATTGGCCACATTGACTACACTGCAAAATCTGAGCTCGATGTCTTCAAAATTGTGGGAGTTATTCACTCGTAGAGTAAAAAAGGTATACTAAAGTCGTACAAATGTATGTAACAGGCAGAAGGAAGCATCTCCGATATCATAAAGTATATATATTCTTCATCAGCATCAACAGCCGAGTCGATATAGCCATGTCCGTCTGTCCGTCCGTCCGTCTGTATGAACACCTTTTGGCCACGCCCCCTCCCGCCCCCGCAATAAAAAATGTTGAATAACTCCCACAATTTTTAAGATATCGCATTCATTATTATTTCATTATTTACATTATAGTATATGAGCCCAATATCTATAACTTCTCAAATTTTCATAAAGATCGGGTAATAATTGGCAGAGTTATAAAGGTTATAAAATGCGTTGCATACTTTGCAGATCAGTATGCTCTGCTTTCTAACATAATGGTGACATGTTTACGTTAATGTTAATGCTCTGTAGACTCCTATTGTCTGAAGGCAGATCAAGATTATTTCAAATTTTGGCCACGCCCCCCGCAATAAAAAATGTTGAATTTCACATATCGAGCTCATATATTACACCAACATGTGTGTTCCCAATTTCTATAATCTGTTAATATTTCAGAAAGATCAAATGACGGATAAAATGTCAGATTTCAGTACAATCCCAATTGGAAAATGGAACACTAGACCTTGGAATATGCAAGAGCAAGAGCCAGGGAACCGGAACCGTTAACCGAAATAAACCGTTTCAAATCGCGTACCGGAACCGGAACCGATACAAATTTTTTTATTTGACAACCGAATACCGTTTACCGTTATTATTGGAACCGATAGAACCGGATCGAAAGCGAAACGTTGGTTCCGGTACTGTTTCGTTTTTTTTTTACTTTTGCAGAGCGCATTGTAATTTTGGTCAGATATATGGGGACCAAACTTTGGTTTGCTGCACATTTGTCGAAACCGGCACGATCGGATGACTATAACATATAGCTGCCATAGGAACGATCGGTCGAAAAACTAGTTTTAGTGAGAAAAACTTTTCTGTTTTGAATGATAAGGCCTTCTAATTTGTCCTTTATTTATTCTATATGCTTTTACATAATCATAATAGGTTTGACCAAAATCTGATGAACATAGCCGTAGGAATGATAGTTGCAAAAGCTATTTCTTGTGAGAAACTATGTTTTCAATGGCAACGCCTTTAAACTTGCCTCTTCTCAATTTATAATGTTTCACATAAGCTTGCAAACTTAAAGTCCGAAGTGCAAAGTTGCCATTTATCAATTTTATATCCTTCCACATAATATTGCCAAGTTGGATCGAAATGATCATGCCACTGCGGCTTTTGATAAAAATCGAATGAATTTACTAAAAGTTGTATGTTTTTGCTAATATAATTGTAAGATCATTGACAATGAAACGACAACTCAATAGAAATGTGTGTGAGAGAGAACGAGGCTTCACAATGAGCAGCGTGAATGCTTCACCCGAGAGGATAAAGACTGAGAGGCTGTACACATACAATATTCATTCACTCAACGATATTTGCTCATTCCTTCTTTTTTATGAAAAGGTAATAAACTCCAAACATGAAAAAAGCCGTTACGATGTATCAGGTATATCGGGAAATTATGAATTCACTTGACTTGTGGAAAAAAAAACACCACCCTCCCTTAAATAAAATCACATATATTACCATTACATAATAATTTATTACATAAATAAAAAATTAAAAAAAAATATAATAATATAAATAATTATTTATTAATAATTCTGTCTAGTCATTAGAAAATGACGTTAATTTTAAAGTGGCGATTATCAATATTAGTTTTTTAATAAATAAATAAAATAATTTACAATGAATTTGCTATTTATACTACTAAGTTACGCACAACTCAAACAAAAAAAAATCAAAAACTACTTAATTGTTGCCAAATGTTTACCATTTTGCCACTTTAAACGACCAACAGGACAAGCGGGGTTACATAGCATCCAGTTTCAATCATTTGTAAGACGCAAATAATTAAATTTAGTTTAAAATTAGCTCAACCAGAACCCCGCCATACAAAATAATAGCCACTTGAAGCAACGTATACCCGCACTCTTCGAACGCACGCAGCCACACAGCCCACTAGCAATTTGAAACAAGTTGAAGATTCAAAAGAGCGCGCGCGGACCAGCTGTCGCAGCCAAGTCAAAAACGACGCGGCAGAGCAATTGGACAGTTATCTACTGGTCGGTGCTTGTGGGTTTTCAGGCACCAAAAGGGCGCGTGATAACAGCAAAATTGCGTCATGGCGGCCGCGAACTGCTGTGTCGAATCTACCTAATATGTAGAAAAACGGGTTCAACTGGGACAATCTCACAGCAAAAGTGCCCAATACTGCAATTTTCATTCATGAAACCGGAAAGATCTGCATTTGCTTGCATTTTTTTTGTCCCTTTTTTTATGACTCGAACCTTTTTAATGAATTGCGGAATTGCAAATTACGGCACAAATTATTTTCGCGCCCAATTAATTGATTGATGAGAGGGGGGAGGGCTCTTGAAAGTGAGAATGCTGATGGGCGCCCATGATTTGTGCTGAAATAGAATCAGTGCGAGCACTTCTCAGCACTGTATACAGTGCGCACACTACTCAACACCATGAAGGCGCGCACAAAAAAGCGCCAGAAACGGTGCGCAAAAAACACTTGGCCAAGCGAAAACGAACATTCTAGAATCCAGACATGTGTTAGAACATAAAAAGCCGCGCAAAAAAACACAGGCTGGTGCCATAGCAACAAGTCCGAGCATTAGGTAACACTGCTGCTGCTGTCTATTCAGAGCAAGTATTTGGGGCATATCACTCTCTTTAAGGACGAAATTCTAAGGCAACAACATAAGGCAAACACAACAACAAAAATAAAAACTTTTTTGCTGACTTCTTCCTCGCTTCGCTCACTTACTGACTCTGAGTACTGCACAACAACCGGTTCTGCTCGCTTCGCGCGGTCAGTAAAAGACCGACTCGTGTGTTGCGCTCAACGCGAAACCGAAGAGCGAGAACACGAAAGAAACGAAAAAGAGAGTTGTTGGTCAGACACTGAGCGATGCCGTTTCATCTTTTTCGGTCTTTGTTGTGAGCAGACCGCGCAGAAAATTTTGGTTGAGCAGATTTTGCGACCTCTGATTCAGAGGCATAGCGACTTAATTTCGACGACATAATTTCGCCCAATACAATTTGAATCGAAATTATGTCGCTGGAATCAAAATTATGTCGGTTTTTTCCTGTCGGAATTATGTCGTTTTAGAACGACATAATTCGATCGAAATTATGTCGTTTTTTTCTTGTCGGAATTATTTCGATCGAAATTATGTCGTTTTTTCTCTGTCGAAATTATGTCGTTTTAAAACGACGTAATTCCGATGTCCCAACTAGAATTATTTTGCTGCCGAAATAATGTCGTTTCAAAACGACATACTTTCGATCGAAATTATGTGGTTTTTTTCCTGTTGGAATAATGTCGTTTCAAAACGACATCATTTCGATCGAAATTATTTCGTTTTTTCTGTGTCGAAATAATGTCGTCGGAACTATGTCGTCCTCCAAATTGCTAAAATTTTGGCCGAAACTCCAATTATTGAGGTATGTGCCCCAAATTTGGTTTGTACACATATTTTGGGCACCCAAGACATCTCACCAAGATTTGCTCGTTTAAGACCATTACTTTATTTAGCTGCCATGCCATGGATCGGCTATTCAGCCGATTTGCACCAACTTTGTTAATTTTTGAGCAATTGAACTAAAATTTGGATTGAACTCATATTTTGGGAGCTCAAGGCTTTTTTATTTAAAACACTATTTCACATAGCTGTCATATAAGCGATTTTTCCGACTTGCACCAAACTTGATGTTTTTTGTCGATTTTTAAATGCGATTTTTTGGAAAAGGGGCAAAAACTTACAAGAAAGATTAATATTCTCGTATTATGTACTATACATATTGAAGAATAATATAGTGTTAGTAGTTACGTTAATCCGAGTCAAGCCAACATACTTTTGTTCCACGGAACAAAACAAGTTATGTTTCCAACTTAATCTATTGGAAAAAATTTGGTTTTGCATTACACTTAAAAAAAATGTTTTGAATTTTGTCCAAAATTTTTGGCATTTGAACCAGTGTGCAGGGTATGAACCATTCGAAGCGCAGCCGCGGTCAACATTTACATGAAATTATCTTTACACATTTAATTATACAGATCGATCGACTCAAATTAAGATTTCATACATTTAACTCGCAAAACTGTGGCATGTTGGAATTAAATCGCCGTAGTTGCAAAAGATCGGAATAATGTCGTTTCAAGACGACATAATTTCGATCGAAATTATGTCGTTTTTTCTCTGTCGAAATTATGTCGTTTGAAACGTCCCAACTAGAATTATTTTGCAGTCGGGTTAATGTCGTTTCAAAACGACATAGTTTCGGTCGAAATTATGTTTTTTTTTTCCGTCTAAATTATTTCGCTGCAGAACGACATAATTTCGATCGAAATTATGTCGTTTTTATCGAAATTATGTCGTTTTTTTCTGTCGAAATAATGTCGTCGGAACTATGTCGAGAGAGCATATTGATGGATGAGATGGGGGTGGAAGTTTGTGTGAGAGAGTTTATGGGCTGATGATATTCGCTGATGTGGGAGCTTGAATTCAGTGCGCGCAATACTCAACATTATATTTTAAGTTGTGTGTAAGCTGGTGTTGCCATAGCAACAAAAGCAAGTGAGAGCATTACGCTATACTGCTGCAGAGAGCATATAATTTGAGCGCTCATATAATTGATGGATGAAGGGGGAGGGCGTTTGTGACACAAACTTTGTGTGGAAGAAAGAATTAATGGGCGCCGCTGAGAGAACAGTGCACGCACTACTCAACACTAGGCTAAAGATGAGTAGTTGACGGGGAAGGGGGAAAAGAGTTAAAAGAAGATGAAAACGGCGGAAAAAACTAAAATTCCCAGGCTGGGTTAAGTGTTGAAAAACAAAAATTGTGTTAGTGTCTCTCGATTCTCCGAATGGTTAACACTTGCTTCTGTGCGTTTTGCCATAAAATTGCGATTTTTTAATAGTGATTCAATAGTGATTGGATATTGTGTTAGTATAATTCAATATAAGCTTAGCGCGCTTCCTAACTATATCGCGGTTTTGAGTGTTGTGGCTGTAGGTGGTTCTGCTGTTTTTTGCTGCTGGGAAGATCGCAAGTTTTCGTTAAATAATTTTTTCAATAGTCTTTTTCAAGACTCTTGACTATATTATTTTATCTCTATATTATATTATCTCTTCTCTCTCTTCTATTGTATTATCTATTTCTTATTTTAATTGAATTATTATTAATTTTATATACATGTAAGATGGGATTTACACCATCAGTTTATTAACAAAGAAAAAACCATTTATTCGGTCGGTACAGCTTACTTAATGATAAGGTTAAATGTGAACTCGGGATCTTGATAGCTCAAATTAAGGTTGGATCAACACAACAACGCAATTCTCAACTCGTTTGTCTTCTACTCGTTGCCTCTCCGCAACCGCTACTCATGTATCCTCTCTCACATACAAAGCTGGTTTCCAGAAATCATTTTTCTTTTTCTTATATTCAAATTTATTACAATAATAAAAGATATATTTTGAGAATATGCTCCGCTTGAATAGGCAATCTTCTTCTCAACAGTCTCAAAGGCGCAGATTGAGAAATAGGTTAAGCAGGGATAGATTGCAATATGCAGAGGTAGAGAGGGAAAGAAATGCAGAGTCTCAGCGAGTTCGTAGAGCAGATATCGAGCTTAGGACAGTTAATCAAGAATTAGATACTTTAAGACGATCGACCCGTAAAAGCAACTTAAAATACCGTGGAAACGAACAAAGACAGAACCCAGAAGTACATAGAGAGAGAGACGGGCGGACTCAGAAGCTAGACAGCGGGAACAAGTAACAAGTAACACTTTGCGTAGAACGCCGAAACTTAGAGAGAAATCAGGATAGACAGCGTAGATCCCAGGCCAGAACGAACTTAAACCGACGGGCTTTTGAGAGGGCACGCAACACACTGGCGCGACAGAGTGCTCGGTTGTCTGCGCGACAAGCAGCATTTGATTTATCGAGGAGTCTGCGTCAAAGAGTAAGTCAGCATAGGAATGATATTACAAATAGGGAAAAAGAAAACCGACGAAATGCATCCCGTAATAGAGTCGAACGTGCGAATATCCCTCAGGAAGATAGGATCCTTGCACGACCCAGAATCGTGAGCTTAGAAAATCAAATAGAAGTTTTTAATAGGTTAGTAAAACTGAGTCCTGATCAGATTTGCTTTTCTTGTAAAGGCCTGTGGTTTTTGTGAATTTAGCTCTCAAATTTTACATTTGGCAAGTCAGTTTTCTCCAGCTGACGGCACCCTTAAGTTTTGTACGACATGTAGTAGAAATATTAAATCTGGTAATAAACCAAAATTTTCCATTGCGAATGGCTTAGATTTCCCGGAGCTGCCCGAATGTCTCAAAGGACTTACGCCTTTAGAGGAACGACTGATTTCTCCTCGCCTTCCATTCATGATTATAAAATTGTGAGAACTTTAGGGGAATGAATGTCGGCCACATAAGAGTTAAAATGTGCGGCGAATTGGGCTGCATGGGCTGAATGGCGAAGTGTAGAGCGGAGCATGGCATACCGTTGCTGAGCGCACCAGAGCGAAGTGGAGAGCGGAGCATGGCGTACCCTTGCTGAGCGCACCAGAGCGGAGAGAGTTCTCTTTAAAATGGAGCGCGAATGTGTGTGGTCGCACTTACACCAACGGAGGCTGGGGCCAGTGGCAGTGGATATTGCAACTGGGCTGGCCGCGCATGGCAACAATGGGACTTGTAAGTCCAAGGCAAAACCAAAGACTTTTTAACTATAAGATAAGTAATGCAGTACGTTCGTATTTTTTTTCTGACAATCGATTGAGCGATCGTTTTTGTTGTTCACACACACAGACACACCCGCATACATAAAGTGCGTCCATGTGCGCCGCTCAATCTCGCTCTCCCACTCTCTCTCCCAATCTCTCTCGCAGCTTTAGCAAAAGAACGCCTCACATGCCTAACGCCTCACCTTATATTGTGGCATCATGGTCGATACCTTGCCGGCAGCGTCATTTGTCTGGCGTTGAGCGTACATACATCGTTCGCTTGCTGCGCATTAATTTCGAATATTGACTGCGTGCATTTTTTGATGATTAGAAATGGCTGCCAAGGCAGAAACAACAAGACGTCAATTGTCACATTCTAGAGAGGATAGACTGCGCCTTTGCGCAGTGCCTCTTCTCTGTCGACTTTGTAGCCCGAGCGCTTTTGTATGATTCCGAAAAGTCGAAATCGAAAGACATGCTGACCTGTTTCTTTTCGTCGCTGCATAGCAAACCAAATGTGTGCGAGTGAAACAGGCTCATGGGGGCCAACCATTCTGTCGAACCGATAAGGATCAGCTCGACTGCGTATCGAGCCGATAAAGATCACGAACTACAAACCTACAAATTCATACCCCCCCTAATTAACCCACCCCACAAACAAAAAACGAGAGCGTAAGTTAAAGTCGGCCCTGCCCGACTTCGAAATACCCGTTACTCAGCTCAGCTCGGATAAGTATGCAACATTTTTTTAACTCGGCCATTTATTATCCGATCCTTTTGAAAATTTGTGAGATTGTAGATATTGGCCACATAGACTACACTGCAAAATCTGAGCTCGATATCTTAAAAATTGTGGGAGTTATTCAATATTTTTTTTATTGCGGGGGCGGGTGGGGGCGTGGCCAAAATTTGAAACAAACTTGATCTGCCTAGAGACAATACTAGCTTACGTATAAAATTTGGTTGCTCTAGCTCTTCTAGTCTCTGAGATCTAGGTGTTCATACAGACGGACGGACGGACGGACGGACGGACGGACGGACGGACGGACAGACGGACATGGCTATATCGACTCGGCTGTTGATGCTGATGAAGAATATATATACTTTATGATATCGGAGATGTTTCCTTCTGCCTGTTACATACATTTGCACGACTTTAGTATACCCTTTTTACTCTACGAGTAACGGGTATAAAAAGGGTGGGCGTCGTGGAACACCCGGTACAAGCGAAACTCTTTACGAGGGATAATCATATCCTGATTTGAAATAACAATACTTACAAAAGAATATAAAGTAGTTTGGTTTTTGTCTAATTTACATTTTGAATCGTAAAACAGTGTTTCCCAAGAAGAGAGGCTCTGTCTCTCTCTCACACTTACTGATGCATTACTTCGGCAAGCATTCGGTGTGAGTTGCCGAAAGTGTTCAGCCCTCCAGGGCCTGGCTGGGGAACACTTTTGTAAAAGTAAGAGCACAAGAGAATAACTTCATTTTAATCATTAACCAACACACACGCAGTGGCACATTCGATTGTTTTTAATATCGATAGTCGAACCTGCCAAATATCATGGCTGTAGAAGCTGCAGCCTAAGCAACCAGCGCTACAAAGACCGACAGTCTGGGCCAATGTAATGTAAGTGTTGTAACTTTTATTTGTTTGGATAATCTTTATTAGAAATGGAAGCAGCGATGTTGCCGCTTCCAACGTTCAGTTGAATCTGTTCTTAAACATTTTCCTTAGGTTCTAAGTAAGCCTAAGTCTCATTGCTGTGCTGCCCACAGTTGGACAGCAGAGAGAGACGGTTATGTATATTCTATATATTACATATGTATGTATATTATATGTGTATTTATGTTCTCTTAAGCTGGAGCGCTAGGGCATATGCATACACTTGCGTTCGGTCAAGTAGTCGGCGAGTGTAACAGAATGCTGACACTTGCACATTCTGTGAGCGCGCCGATCGACTCATATTTCGGCCACGGGTTTAAGACCGGGACTCTGTTTATGTAAACACTGCAACAAAGTGTTACAGTGTGTTCACTTTAAGTACTCTTGGTACAGTAGATATTCAATATGTATGCATACTACACCAAGCAGTTAACAATAATGCCGATTTCTCCGCCTTAAGGAGAAAGATGAACACCTAGATCTCAGAGACTAGAAGAGCTAGAGCAACCAAACTTATACGTAAGCTGGTGTGTCTCTAGGCAGATCGAGTTTCCTTTCGAATTTTTTTAACTTACGCTCTCGTTTTTTTTTGTGGGGTGGGTAACTTAGTAGAATATAGTACATGGCACAATTCAGGTTGCTAAATTATTTTATTTATTTATTGGGGAAAACTGATGTTGAACAATCGCCCCTTTTAAAATTAACGCCAGTTTTCTAAGTGCAGCTGCGCAGCAAGCAGCGGTCGAATTAGTCGAACTCAAACAAGTTGCAGCAATTTTAAGCGGTATGATGGCTTTGCTCTTGGCCAGGGGGGGGTATGAGTTTGTAGGTTTGTAGTTCGTGATCTTTATCGGCTCGATGCGCAGTCGAGCTGATCCTTATTGGTTCGACAGAATGGTTGGCCCCCATGAACCTGTTTCACTCGCACACATTTGGTTTGCTATGCAGCGACGAAAAGAAAAAGGTCAGCATATCTTTCGATTTCGACTTTTCGGAATCTTACAAAAGCGCTCGGGCTACAAAGTCGACAAATGCACAGTCTATCCTCTCTAGTCTGTGAGTTTGCTTAGAGAAATTAGCAAAGACTAAAAGTGCAGGCGCCGGCGCCGCCGCAAAGGGCAAGTTAACAGAGAGAGCGGGCTGCGCTGCCGGCGTGTGTTTACATTTTGCTTATGCTTGATTACAGGGTGTGTATTTATGCAATTCAAGCAATAAGAATTTACGTTAGATATTCAAATTAGATTTAGGATTGGATGATGCTTCTGCCGCTGAGCCGAACAGTCATAATAACGAAGACTTAAAAAATATTTATTTTACTACACTAGCTGTACTCAGATATCAGTTGAACGAGCATTTTCAACACTTAAGTGTGTTCTTTCTTGTTTAAGAGCTAGTATTGATGAACAGCTCCTGGAAGATATAATGCTAATTAACTTATACTAAGCAGTTTCTAAAAGCTGTTAATGTCACCTAAAGGATTTGATTATGGAAATAACTTAAGTAATGATCATTATGATTAAGCATATGGATAGAAGGCATATACACTCAGAGAAAAAATCAAGAAGATCGTGCTTGATATCAAGAAAATTTGATGTCAAAAGTACGGTAAGAACGAAAATTCTTCGAATCAAGAAGAAAATACTGAAACCAAGCGCGGATTTTCAATCACGAAAAATCCTGGTTCTGAATTTAGTCTTCTTGATATCAAGCAAAAATAGTCTTGGATCCAAGAAAAGATATTCTCGACTCTAAGAATAGTTCTTCTTGGTTGCAAAAATAAAAAGGTTTTGACTCCAATAGTAGTTCCTTCTTGAAAGACTTGGCGCAGTGGCACGGAAGACACATCGCAAAAGACACCACCTTCTCAAATACCCACACCTCAACGCAACTGCCTCTCCTCTCCTTAATGCTAAATTGTGATTATTTTTTAAATGCCTAAAATAATTTTATTTTGTACTTTCTTCAACTGGGACTTGAACTCAGGGCCTCGAAGACTGCAGCACTCACTGACAGCGACATCTCAACCGATATCGCCACAACGCGGTGGATGCTTGTATTCGAGCAGATGTCGTCTTAAAAAAATCAAGAAGAAAAATACTAAATTGAAGCAGAAATCGTGCTTGCCGATTCTTGCTTCATTTCGCTAGGTGTATGTTTCATTTCCAACGTATTAAATATAGAGGAAAGTTAACTTCGGCTCGGCCGAAGTTTGTATTG
>JAWNNO010000401.1:0-45712 GCA_035044985.1 Lordiphosa fenestrarum | reverse complement strand
GCCCACTTCTTTTTTTCACTCTGTGTAGGACTTGGTAGTCCATAATCATTTTAGCCTTCATGTTTGAATGCTTTTCTGGGATTTAGTTCTCCGATAACATTTTTAATTTCAATCGAATGAACTGTAATTAGGGCAGTTCCCGCAGTGGTGGGAATCAACAGATGTGCATATCCATTGGTTGGTGAATTTGGCTGGAAAACATATCTAATTTGCAGTGCAAAGACGGATGGAAATTCGTGCTAGAGTCGTGTCGTGCTAGAAATTTTCGATACGCGCCCATCTCTACTTGGAAGTAATTAGATTAAGTTGGAAACATTCTTGGGAGGAACTTCGCATGATATTGTGTACAGCATAACGGAGATATGTCGCTTGTGCTGCAACATGCAATGACATATTCTCATCTCCCTCGAGGACTCTAAAAGATAGCACTATTTAAAATGTACAAAATATTGAACAAGATTTAGGTAATACTTCTGAAGCATTAGCTCAAAAATCAAGTGTTCAAGTCTAGTTAAGCTTTGACATAGTTCAAAATGTACTTAATATCTCCCGAAACACTCTGTAATTAGCTAATTCGGGATTCAATTAATCTTACTTGAAATAAGAACGTTGTACTTAAGTCTAGTATATTTGTACTTACCATACTATTGACGCCGCTTGGACTTTTTTTCCCCAAGTGTACTTTATGATATCGAAGATGTTTCTTCTTGCCTGTTACGTACATTTGCACGACTTTAGTATGACAAAACGTTCTAATTGATATCATTATCATTCCTAAACTAGGGATAGCATTTATTTCTGAGTGAACACTCTCGTTATGGCTCTTGAACCTATTCGGATTGCTCATCAGTCGAAGTCATGCAATTGAGCCACTGATGGACCTAAGTGCTAAGCCAAATTAGGATTCCATGTCTTGGGCACATTCCCTTGAAGTTTAGAGCCTTTAAGTCAAGTAGCATTTCCCAGTGGTCATGTTTTCGCAACAAACACGTGAAGTATAGCCTAACGGATTGACCACAAAGTTCAATAAGGAAGAAACCCGAAAGCCACAAAGCAAATAAATAACTCAGTTTCGTCAAATTACACTCATATGGTTGCCATTTATTTAATGCATGAACTTCTGCACTCTGTGGGGAAGGAGACACGTTTCAAATGCAGCTCTTGCAATTCAGTAAGCTTCTTTGGGAAAAGGATTCGTAGATTATCTTTCTTGCTTTTCATTTTTCTTAATCAACTTTAGTTATGGGTCGCGAGCGATTAGCTCTGCTCTCTTAGTGTGTCATGCTCGCTTGCTTCTTATTCTCAGTAGTTTGGTATGTAAATAGTTTTGATAGTTCATCTGTTCCAGTGTTTGCTTTTGTGTGGTTCAACATCGATTTACAAATAGATCGGCTTGGTTTTTGGGTATTTCGTTTGAATATCATTATGCACTCGATGGCGTGCTTGCACATACATGAACAATTAAAACATGCACACTTATTGGACTATATTCTAAATGTAAGTATGTATAATTAGGTGTGTGTAATGCTTTATGCAGTTTTCAGTTTTCAATCTAAACATAAAAGTTAATGCTTAATGTTTGGTATCACAGAGAGGCGTGACTTTTATTTTATACAAAATATACAACAAAATTGTAATGCAGAAGGTTAAAAATACATAACGCATAATGATTAGTTTCTTACTTGAGCTGGAGTCGCATAGTGTATGCATAAATATGGTTACTCTATACCTATATTCAGAGACAGAGCCGCAGAACTGGAAAGGTTCTGTTGTGGTATTTACAGTTGATAGTTCTCAGTTTTGCACAAACATAAATTAGAATTTATCAATAGATTTAAACAGTAAGTATATAAGTTTAGTTTAATTTAATTTTTGGCTCAGTTTTGAGTATCGCAAAATCAACTAACTACGCTGGCGAATTTGGTGGGGGAGCAAGGCGGAGAATGGGGACAGGGGGATAGATTCGAAAACGATTGTTTCTCTTGTTCGGTGCAGATTGTTTTGGAAACATAAAAGGAACCGTAGAAACCCGTCACAGTTACAACCGCGTGTTTGTGTACTCTCGTACTTTTGTATATGTATTTGTCTGTGAGTGTGTGCGTGCGTGCGTGTGTGTGTGCGTGTGTGTGTGTGTGTCTGTGTGTGGGCTTTGATTGCTTAGTTCTATGTTTAAAATTACAACAACAAGTTACACTTAAAGGAGTCGTCTATTTGGGGGTGCACAAACACTTCTCGTCATTTGAATAGCGCCACACTTAAAGCCACCCAAACGAACTAAACTGTACTGTTTGTTCTTTACTAAAACCGAAATTGTTGCAATTTAATTTAGGAATTATCATTTTGTGGCTGTCTCTAGATGTACCTATGCGAACAAGAGTTCCTTATTCAGAATAGAATGTAAGGTGTTAGTTTATTGGTCTTTTCGGAAGGGAGCAGTAACAACTTCTACTGCAGACATTATTGTTGTCCTCAACTTTTAGCTCGATTAAAGGGTAAATAAAGTTGTCGTGTCCTGAAAGAATGCCATTATCCCTAAGCTCCATATTCGGATATTTTTATACCCATGCAAAGAGTATTTTAAATTTGTCCAAGGGCTTGCAACGCATAGAAATATTCTTTTCCCACTCCATAAACTATACTAGTTCTTTATCAGGGCGGCGAACTTCGTCGAATCTATATTGTGTCAAAATTGGAGCAAGAACCAAGAAAAGTGGACAAACGATATAAAGCGTAAATGTACAAGAAGTCCCATTTCAGAGATCAAACAAGAAAGAAAGTCGGTCAAGCCGGACTATAACATACTCTGCACCAAGAAAATTATACTCTCAGCATAAATTTTTATGCTGCAGTGGCAGCGAACAGTCTTTTGATCATAACTCGAAAACCGTTCATCCGATCTTCTCCATTTCTTTGGCGGATCGATAAGCTATCCTGCTAAGTAAATATGTCAAGCCAACAACAAGCCATCTATCTTCAAAACTGTGGGAGATATAACGTTTTTACTAAATTGCGGGGGCGGGAGGGGGCGTGGCCAAAATTGAAAATAAACTTGATCTGCCTGCAGACATAAGAAGCATATGTCCCATACATGTCAAACCTCTATCTCTTGCCATCTCTGAGATCTGTGCGTTCATACGGACAGACAGACGGACGGACGGACGGACGGACGGACGGACGGACGGACGGACGGACAGACGGACAGACGGACATGACTCGGCTGTTGATGCTGATCAAGAATATATACACCTTATAGGGTCGAAGATGATTCCTTCTCGATGTTACATACTTTTGCACAAACTTATAATACTCTGTGTACCTACGGTACAGAGTATAAAAATTATATTTTGCGAATCAAGAAAACAGACCTAGAACAATGGGAGGCACCACTTCGAAGTAATGCGAACGCTTTGCCGACATGGCCTATGAGAGAGAGGGTTGTCCTTCATTCCGTACTGCGACTGCGACTTCAAAATAGGAAATACAATTCGACTCGGCTGTTGATGCTGATCAAGAACATACTTCATAGGGTCGGAATGCTGCCATCTGGCTTTAACATACTTTTGATAAAAGTTAATAAACTCTTTGCCCACAGTATAAAAACTACTATCGATTTTAATTGCCTTAACTCGAATAAGCAAAATTTGGTCAAGGCTGAAACTCTATCTTCCAGCTTCCATAGAACCAATTGATCCGAAAATAGGTCTCAAGATGAAAAACTTGTTGGTTTTCATTATTGTAAGGGTATAAAAGCTTCGGCATAGCCAAAGTTAGCTAAGTGGTTGATTCTAGAGGTGGACACAATAAGTGTATTCGATTTTATCTACGCTTGCCTTGTCGCTCAGACGCATCACTACTAAACAAGGGGCCGAGCAGCAAGGACCGCATGGGGCCTGTGTGTGCCCGATTTTTGACTTGGCTGGAACTTTTCAACAACGATGCTTCTACTAAGAGAAGTTCTAAAATGTGGAAGAGCGTTACTTTAAAATGCTTAACAAGACTCGAGGTTCTTTTGAGAAACATTAGGCCGAGTTCAACAAACTCCACTTTCCATTCCAAGGTTTCCGGAACAGCAGCTGAACTATTCTTTCTAACATTTCGACAGTGTTCAACCAACTCGTAGACTAAAATCTAATCATATATTTATGAGTCCTGCTTTTCTGAGCTCCTGACTTTCAGAACTATGAAAGTTAAATGCGCCGAATTTTATTCTAAGCCAGTTAAACTAAGCGGAGGCATGGACGGCCATTTGGTAAGCGAATATTCGGGTACGTTGGAACAATTGCCAAAATGGTGCTTTTTCCCTTTTTATCTCTAACTCTGTTCGTTGGGCTCATGTTGAAGCTGACTCTATTCAAATGACGCAGCGTGTCTACATGGATACGCACTACTAAAACTACTACATACAAATATCTAGGTGTACACAGTTACATATATATGCGCTTGAGTGTGTGTGTGTGTCCTATTTTGAAGGAATGCGGAACCGGCTCAACAATTCATCCAAAGAAAAGACGACGACTAGCTTAGACCTTCAAATCCACCTCCAGGCTGAACCGAGTTGGGATCCCCAGACATCTCAATACTCGCTACTCATTGAAATTCAATTTAGAGAAAACTCTCTCTGGCTCCATGTCGCTCATCGCCCAGCATCACGCGCTGCGATGGTGGCTCGCCATACTGATCCTGGTAATAGTTCTCCCTCATCATGGTATTTAGACTAGAGCAGCGGAAATAGAGGATTTCCTGGAAGGGCTTGCGGAAGTCGCGGTTCAGCGTGGCGTAGATGATGGGATTCAGCAGGGAGTTGGCATAGCCCAGCCAGAGAAAGAGCGACGATAGGGAGGGCGGCACATGCATGGTCTCGAAGGGCCGGATTAGGGCCAATATGAAGAAGGGCAGCCAGCAGATGGTGAAGGCCGACATGATGATGCCCAATGTGGTGGAGGCCTTCTTCTCCTTGGCCAGCTGAAAGCGCAGCTTTTTGTGGTGCGGGGAGCCGAGAAGCCCAGTGGAGCCACTCACTCCCCCGCCGCTGCCATGATGCCCACTGTGATGGGCGGCTCCTCCTCCAGTGAGCCCGCCACCGCTGGTGCTCAGGCCCCCGCAGGTGGAGTAGGTGAGCGAGGTGTTGCCCACACTGCTGTGTCGTTGGCCATTGCCGCTGCCCAGCTCGGTGTGGGCCAGGGCAGGAGCCGTGGTCGTGGGCGAGCCAGTGCCGTTCAGGGCCTGCTGCAGATGCGTCTGGGCCCGCTTCTCCTCGAGCACAATCCGCCGGGCGGCCCTGAAGATCTGGTAGTAGACGAACAGCATCACCGACAGCGGAATGTAGAAGGAACCCAGGGTGGCGTAGATCTGATATGCAAAGTTCTGGCACACCGTACAAATGGGCTGACCGTCCTCATCCTCGTGCTCGTTGCCCAAGATGAGCAGCGGGGGAAGCGAGATGCAGGCGGCCGCTAGCCATACAATGCCCACACAGAGCATCATGCGGCGGGGAGTCCGCTTCACCCCATACTCCAGCGGCTTCGTAATGGCCAGATAGCGGTCCACCGAGATGGCACACAGATTGAGGATCGAGGCAGTGCAGCACAGTACATCGAACGACACCCAAATGTCGCACAGCACTGGGCCAAAGTTCCATTTCTCGAGCACTTCATAGAGCAGGGCCATCGGCATGACCAACAGGGCCACGCAGAGATCAGACAGTGCCAGGGACACCAGCAAGTAGTTGCAGGGACGCCTCAGCTTTCTCACCATGCACACAGCAATGCAGACCAGGACATTGCCCACCACGGTGCCCAGGATGACGATCAGCAGGACAATGCTCACCACAATCGATTGCAGCGGCGGCAGGACGAACTCGCCAGCGGCAAACTCCTCCAGGAGCAAAGGAGTGTCTAGGGTTGTATTACTATCTGCAATACTACTGGTTATTCCCTGGTAGGTAATGATGGCTATGGGACTGCTGTTGGCGGTGAGAGTCACCAAGGATGAAACCGAGGCGGAGGCTATGGCTCCGAGAAAGGCGCTGCTGCTGTTGAATTCAGTACTGGACTCCGTTTCGCCTTCCGCCAGCGGGGTAGTTGACTTGGCCGCCGCATAGGCTATGCCACAGCTCAGCGAGAGTATCAGCAGGGTTAACGTGGCCGTGGAGATCAGCTTGCTGTTGTTGCTCTGGTGGCGTCGTTGTCGGGCGGCGGCTGCTGCTGCGCAATCCTGCACGGGCAAAGCCATCAAATGGATTGTACCGAAATCCTTTACTCGATATCAGTTTTGGGGGATTTCCTTAACGCATCTTCCGCTGAGCAACAAAGCATCAACCTGCTGCTCGTCAGTATCATCATGGGTCTCATGATTAGCATTGCCAGCTTCGTCGGACCTTGGCCCTTCCTATGTTGTTCCACTGCTGAGTCGCTCGTGCAATTTGCTCCCGTCATTAATCATAATTTCAATGAAAATAAAGTCGTCTTATTAGTTGCTTCTGTTTGCTTCTCGCTCAGTTCAGTCCGGCTGGGCCCACGGTTGATGCTCCGGGCGTTTGCTTTTGTGCTGCTTGATTACTAATTTCCGCCTCTTCCGCCCTCGCCTGGCTAATGCGGCGTATGCTTAATAATAACGCAGCTCGCGGCTGATTTCGTAGAGCTTTCAATTTATTTGATATACGCTTGGGGTGCTGGGAACTACTGATATATTTGGGTGTTGCCGAAGACGCCGCTGTTGACTCTTAATTGTTGTGTTCAACCTTTGTAATTGTGACCATTCCTGCAACGAAAATAGCAAGAGAAAAGCAAAAATGAAATTTTAATTAACGTTTGCGACAAAATAATTTTGTTAAGGAAAATGTTTTAATTATATTTTATCACAAACTATTTTAATATGGATGTGTGCGCCCATTTGCTAACCATTCCACTCAGTTTTTACCTTCTAAGTGGCTTGTATTTAGCGCAGTGATGGGCACAATTTTAACAGTGCTCGTAAGGCAACAAATTGAGAGTGAAAATGTGAGATTGCATTAAAATAACAATTTTGCGTCTTATACCCTTGTTCCCCTGGCACATTCTTGAGGTCATTCGCTGGATGAGCGTAATGACCTCATTCCTTCTGTGAATTTTCCCATAAGAGATAATGGTCCATTCTGAAGTTCATTCGCTGCGGATGATCAAATCACTGTGACTACATTTGACATTCGCCCGGGCAGTTTAAGCTTTTTACCGCTAAAAGGCTAGATTTTCTATCGATAAGTCAAAGTGTCATCAATAGAACAGCTGATTGCTCCCAAAATACGCCATGTTGCTTCTACAATGTATGCAAGATCTAAATTAAAACAAATTCAATTAATATGAATAATATGAACGTACAAATGGCCATGCACTAGGTGTTTTCGCTTAATCAATCATAGTCCATAATCAACGCATCGAAATGGTCGCCTTAGGGTCGCCGGAAATTATATCGATATATCGAATATCGATATTTTTGTCAAAAATACGATATATCGGATATCGAATATTTTGTGGCGATTTTTTTCAGAGATATTTTTCTTGAAGCGTTCGATCACACTGCTGCGGTGAACTGTTTTGTGTGGCCTTTAGGCGCTTAAAAAAACCTTGTATAAGGTATCACACTCATAAGAGTGTATGCACAAAAATCAAAGTACGAATTGTATAATAATTCAATAAAGACTAGTGGCAGCTCGACTAACATGAAGGCAAATATAAAAGCATGTATAAATTCTAATGTCCATATAACTTTTACACGGAAAAAAACCTCAATAGAATTATTGAAATAATATTTTAATTTTTCGCCGCTAAGCCTGGGGCGCGACGCCACCAGTGTTTGGAAGTACCTAGGTACATACAAATTTTGTGTATCTTTTACCTTATCTAGGTATTTTATTTTTTGGGTACTTTTTACCTTACCTAGTTCCAAATTTTCATTTACCTAGTCAATAGGTAAGGTATTAGGTACTTTTTCGTAATTGTCTTTTTTTGCGCCCACGGATCGATATCAAAATCTCTACGATTTTGGTATTTCCAATTCCAAGAAAACACTCAAAGATAGAGGAGAGAGAAAAACGGACGTTATCGCGGCAACGTTGCAACGTTAAAAAGCATAATCTCGTAAAAGCTAAACTTTATTAATGTTAACAACGACTGATCAGACTTTTAACACTGAAGGGAATAAAGATTTGCCGTTGATCTTAAATGAAACATTTTTTAACAGGAATGGCAAATGCCTGCTTTGTAAAAAAGCGTGAAAGTATATAAGGAACAATGTAATAATATATATAACGTCAAATGAAATCAAAATGTTCCATTTTCAAATCTTTTTTTTGAATTTAAGTTTTTACAGTGCCTTATATCAATGTATGACTCTAACAATATTTGTAATGAAACACCATAGTTTTGTTTTGATTTTAATAATAAAATGGATGAACCATGCTTTTTAATTTAAAAGTACTTTTCTGTACCTGTACCTTTACCTGGGTACTGAAAATTCTGGATACCTTTTACCTTACCTAGGTAAATTTTTGTAACATTTACCTTGTACCTTACCTAGGTAAAAAATGAGTACCTTTCCAATCACTGGACGCGACTAAGTTCTGGATAGAGGAAACAGTCGCATTGTCAGTACTTTCTGACTTGTCATTAGCATATTCCACTACACCAGAAAGCTCAATGCATAACGAATATTGTTAAATACAGAAGTTCTTAAATTTCGTGGATTTAGCTGTAAAAGCTTGTTGGGGTATGTTTGAAATATATATTATAACTGCAAAGCTCTTTATTAAAAGAATGAAGCATTGAATATGCCTAAAATGTGGCACCTTAATAACCTCAAAAGACTTGATTATTGTAAAGACACATGGTCATTTAGACACATTTTGAGAAAAGATCGAGCATATCGATATTTTTGCCCTAAAATTTTTATATCGAAATGATACTTTTTCAATATCGTCAAAAATTTCGATAAAGATATTTTTGAAATATCCGGCAACCCTACTTGACATATGCACTCTTTTGATTTTTCTGGCAAATCAGCAGCAACGCAGTTAAGTCCATTTCAGTCAAATATTTAAGGCTTATTTAACTTTAATTTTGCAATTTCGAATCACAACAAGCCAAGCAGCCGATCTTTGTTTACTTTAATTTAACTTTGACCATTCGCGTGTGATCGTGAAAATCATTCGTCACTGGAACAAGGAAAATTCACTTTTTCGGAATGGACTCAAGAATGTGCCAGTGTATAGCGGTCTATATTCTTTTTCCAAGCGAGGACACTGCGATTGCAGGAGTCTTTCCAGACTGATGGTGTTCTCGCAGGTTATCGGTGTTTCTATGTAGACTTTATTTATTAACAACCTTCACGACGTACTCTCCCGTTAAAAGAGACTATCCAAAATTCGTAGACTACACACTTAGATAAAAAACTCGCATTATTTTTAAATTCTTATTATGGGAAATACAAAAATATTGTTCTTGGAAGCTGCCATTGTCTTTATCTCTAAAGACGAGTTGGCCGTGGCATTGCATCAGATGTTGCATAGCTAAGACAATAGCAGAAGCCAGAGATAAGCATCTAACTCTAACATTGGGCGTAAAAATGTAAGCCTCAATCGGCCATGTTACCTCAGTACACTTACGAACTTCGAAACTTCACAACCAAGTAGCACTTGCCGTCGTTCTTTTCCGCCTTTTTTTGTTTGTTCTCCATTGTGCCATGAAGTTTCAAAACTAATAATAAGAGAGTACGCGGAAAAATATAGACATTGTTAAAAAAAAACCCACCTTCTACGTGCACTTGAACTCACGACCTTACCGTTGTAATTCCATAGAGTCCCTTCTAGAACAATTTATTTAATGAATTTACCGCACATCCCGCGAGTCGCTTGATGGTGGAGTGGACTGAGATGTCGGCGTGTCTGGTATCATCAATCACAACTTAGAAAACGTGTGTAAGTGGGTGGGGTGGTTGGATGTAGTTGGGAGTGTGTGGCCCTGTAGTGTGTAGCACCGCAAATTCTTCGAAAAAATGTAAAGTTCTCTAAACTGTTTGTCCTCCTTTAGGAAAAAACTGCAGTGTAGAAAACAGATTCTTCTAATGTATTATTTTTATAGGATATTTTCTGTCTGTTGGATGATTAAAGTCTTATTTTTTTAAGAACCACATTTAAATTAGAAATCATTATTTTATTTTCTAACTTTACCTTGTCTGGGTCTTCAACTCGGGACCTCGGGGAAACATAAGCAGGCCATCCACTTATGAATTTGTTCGACGAATTTGTTTGGTTCGACGAAATGTTCGTCGTTAGTGGAGGTGATCGTGTCGGATTTTTGTGTTCGACGTTTTGTTCAAAATGAATAGAAATGTTTCTATCTTACGTGTGTTCGCACGAACATGTTCGTCAATGGATGGCAATAACAGCTCGAACATCACTTGTCAAAAGAATTTGTAGAATTAGCACGTACCAAAATGAACAAGAAATTTTTGCTGGGATTTATTGAATGCCTCCAAGATGAGCCAGCATTGTGACAAGATAAAAGTGAGGAGTACAAGAATAAGCATTTGCAAAATAGATCGTGATTTTCAGGCAATTATCAAGGGAGCAAATAGTTTTTGCCAAAAGAGGAATAGACGACCCCCTGATGCAAGGCCAACTGGGGATGCTGACCTACAGTAGTGTGCCGGCATACCAGTCACCTGTGCATAACTTATTGCAAACCTGCAATAAAATCATATTCATATTATAGATATATAAATTATATCACATTAATTATGAAACGACATGTTTCGAAGATTATGCGGCGAAGACTCTGGGGAGAAATGCGAGTTAAAATTTGCAGGTCTTCAAAACTTTGTCCAGTGACCAAAAAGCGCTAAGTAGCTGAAAGCCTTTTATTTGACGTTATTGCCACTCTCATTGCAATATAGGTTTCGCCATCCATTCGAAGAAAATTCTTAAAATCCGCGGGTGAGGATTCATTCAGCGTCTTCAAGAGTTCGGTGTGGGTGAATTTGACTCGCTTGACGTACCACTCTTTCATCCACATACTGTGCTTTATTTTCTGCTCTTTTTTTCTCTATTTGTTGCTCTAAGTAAATGTGTATTGCCATCAACGCCACAACTGTATCAGTTTCTCTTGTCATGTTGACTAACTGAATTTTTTTTAGAAATTGATGTTGGTGGAAATTGTTCGCCTGGTTAGTGCGAAAATGTGTGCTTGATCGACGAACAAGTTTGTCGAATAAATTCGTGTGTGGTTGGTCTGCATTAAACGCGAAAGGTATCTTTTCACATTCGACTACCAACCACGCACTTGAGTACCATTAAAGAACACACTCAACTGCAAGGCACTCTACAGTACACTACTGTAATTTTTGCCATATTTTTCGGGGAATTTCTCAGCATGCCGAATATTAGGGTTTATATTCCGAAAGCAGGGAGTTCGAACTTGAGAATAACAAGCGGTGTTTTTTTATTTCTTCATAAATTGTTCTATATTTTAGGGCGAATTTTAAAAGAAGATTTTAAGATTAAAGAAATATACAAAAAAAAATCGTATAGTAAGGCCGCTTTACTAACATTAAAGGTGGTCGCCTTATTTCCAGAATAAGATCTATGTACTTTGTTACAGGGAAAACTTGCCCTTAATTAAAAAATGTTTTTTTGGAAAATATCTTTTAAGAATTAACTTAATTTTAGGAAAGCTAAGACGAATTTCTGAATGTAAGTCTATTTCATCATTAATGAATAAATATTACTTCAACCATACTTCTACGGTTAAGTAACTAGGGAATAGGAACATGAGAAGACGGTTCTTTGCGTGTGAAATTTAGCAGGGCGAAATTGCCCCATCTAAGCGAGGTGTGTAGCATATAGTATTGTGTTGTCTGTGTAGTTTCTGTAGTTTTACCTAAGTTATGATGTCTTCCAAAGGTTGAAGACTTTTAAAGTTTAAGAAGATTAAGTAATTCAGATATTTAGTCTCAATTCCACGGCAAACTTTCGCAAGTGAAATTGTTTTATGTTCTCACAACCCAAAACGGAAATGATTTTTCATTCAATGTTAATAAAATCGAGAAAGCTAAGCTAACTTCGTCTGTGCCGAAGTTTTTATACCCTTGCAAGTGCTCGCTTAACTATTTTCAAAAAATACTCTTTTTCCCATTTTCCGACCGATCGTTCGTATGGGAGCCATATGATATAGTCATCCGATTTGGCCAAAAATTTGTAAAATTACGTGAAAGAATGTGAAACAAACAAATACAAAATTACAGGATGCTACCACTAAAAACAAAAAAGTTTTTCTAACTAAGACTGTTTTTCAGACCTATCTTTTGTATGGCAACTATATCATATAGTTGTCCGTTTTTAATAAAACTTGGTAGAATTATAAAACAACATAGAAAACCTACGACAACAAAGTTTGTAGACGTTTCCATTAAAAAGAAATAAGTTGTTCTCACTAAAACAAGTTTTCCGACCGATTGTTCCTATGGGAGCTATGAGATATAGTCATCCGATCCGGTCGGTTCAGACATATTACAAGTGCGCAGCAAAAAAAAGTCTCTGTGCAAAATTTCATCTCGATAGCTATAAAACTGAGAGACTAGTTCGCGTAGAAACAGACAGACGGGCAGACGTTCGGACGGAAAAGCTCAGTCGACTCAGCTCGTCACCCTGATCAAAAATATATATAGTTTATGGGGTCGGAAATGAATATTTCAATGCGTTGCAATCTTCTGGGCAAAATTATAAAACCCTTTGCAAGGGTATAAAAATAGAGGAAAGCTAACTTCGGCTCTGCCGAAGTTTGTATACCCGTGCAACACGTTTTTCTAACTAATTTCACTGAAAACACACAGTTTTTTCACACTAATACTAATATTCTGACTCTATTTTTCTATGACAGCTATACTATATAGATGTCCGACTTCGACCAAACTTAGTGAAATCATGGGAAAGCATAGCAAACTAAGAAATACAAAGTTTGGGGGCGTTATCTTTAAAAACAAAAAGTTTTTTTCACTAAAACTAGTTTCTCGCTTATAAAATAAATATATGCCAATTTTAAAGACATTTACATTGAAATCAAAAAAGTTTTTCTCACTTAGGCAATTTTTCCAACCTTACTCTTCTATGGCAGCTATATAGGTGTCCGAATTCGACCAAACTTGGCAGAATCGGAGAATCCGTCGCCTATGTTGCTCATCAAATGATCTTTTTGCCACCAGGTATTGGTCAAGACTGCAGCGTAAATACAATCTGTTTGTTTCATGTCCTTCTTGTGGTTGATGAAGTTTGTGCCTGCTTGCGGTATTTTTAGGCTTGCTGAAGTCATCCGTGTTCGATTTCTTCTCTCCTTGTTAAGTATTTCCACTTTGTCGAATTCTCTGTCAGTTTCACCGCTAAATTAACGAATCTGACTAGCTATTCAAATCTATCAACGACAGACAGATCGAATGTTCATTTGATTTTGCTGCTGATTTTTGCACAAAAAAAGAAGCGTTCGCCAACCGACTTGGTGTCTAAGAAGTATTATTTTTTTTACCAGGGGCAGGTTGGGGCAACCAAGTCTACACATTTCACAGAGACCATGATTCATATTAACAAATCCAATAAGAACTAAAACCGAATCCAGTCGCCTCAAAAAACTAACGCTGTACGAAAGTCTAAAAACAGTTGCTGGAAATCGAAATTTTTGCCGCTCTTCAAACTCCGAACGCTGCTTTAAATAAAACATAAAGCGTTATTTCTCTCATCTCGTTAAACACACAAAAATGGCACTTCCATGCCATTTTCGTCCCGTCTCGTCCACAAACCACTGCACGCACATGTCGCCTTAATGATGGCCGCAGTTGCTACATTTTTCCCGAAACAGTTTTAAACAATGGAAAAAGGAAAAAAGAAAGCAACCGCGAACGTTCTCATGCCCGGCGGCCGTTTGCAGATGGTTTGTGTACCCATCAAATATTTTCCCTCATCATGAAGATGCATCATCATCATGGCGAATGCGCGGCATACAAAATATGGCCGCCCAAAGAGAAACCGCAGACGCTACGGCGTCCTCCTGTATTAAATTCCATGCTTCTTTTGATTATTGAATTGTTTGAGGGAGCTGCTGTCCCTGTGTCCACTTGACCGTCCATCAAAATGCGAAACAAATAAACAAAAGGCAGCGAAGAAGTGGCGGTCCCCATGGCAGTCTTGTTTTGCAGCTTCCGTTTCGCATTTTTGTTTCCAGACGCAGCCATAGAAGAAAACCGCGAGCCACAATACAATTTTGTATATATAGTATTCTGCTCTCAACTGAATTCCACTACAAAAATACTGTTTGGCAGCCCAAAATGGTGAACGAACTTATCACCCAATTAAGAATGGGTTTTTTTGGGCTCTCATGTATCGCAGTGTGTGAAAATTTATTGAACAAGGTTGACGCTGGGATTGTAATTGAACCCACCTGACGGGGCACAAGGTGAAGAGCAGCGTCGTCTAGACGGCCAGACTCTGACACACCGGGTGAATGTGTACCAGGTGCGGCGTTCCATTTTAAAGTATAATTTGGTAAATAATTGAAAACAACAAAATGAGGGGAGTTGTTGATTTATTGAAATAGAATGGATAATAAATTAAAATGTAAGCAACTGTTGCGAAACTCATCGGTGGCGAATAAATAAAAATATATTTCCGTTTTCAATCAAATCGAGTAAATAATTAAGCAAAATAAATTGCAAACTGCAATCAGTAACAAAAGACAGCCTCGTGGACTGGGATGTAGACTAAAAACAACACTTTGTAATGATTAGAGGAATCCATTAGACCAATCCAAACCAATCATATTTGTTAAGAGTGCACAGGCTGTGTGCAATGGATCTTGCCCAGCAAATTGGTTTTCTGCTCTCTATAGAAAGATATAGTCCATTAAAGCCTTGTTGTATGTGCAGAATCCAACCATCTTGGGTTGACTACATACGAGACTTTCAATGCTAGCTCCAAAATGTGTGCCACGTCATCTGTGTCGACCGCGATTTCTATCCAACAGTAATACCAACTTGTTCCTTGGATTTTTTCAGCCTTCTATATTATTTCACTGTCATGTCAAGTATGAATTGAGAAAGGCTTTTGTAGCCTAAAACAAGAACATAACATTCTGGTTGAATGTGGTTCTTTGGTTCCAAGAATGTATTGAGAAGGACGAACTACCCTGCAGTATATAAATCCATAAAGTATATATATTCTTGATCAGCATGAACAGCCGAGTCGATATAGCCATGTCCGTTTGTCCGTCCGTCTGTCCGTCTGTCTCTCTGTATGTACGCGTCGATCTCAGAGACTATAAGAGATAGAGCCACAAATTTTTGCGTAAAGTGTTGCCTACATTTAGGATGACAATTTATTACAAAAACCGGTTACATTCATCTTCAAAAATTCAAAAACAAATAAATGAAAACAAATGAACATGGTATTTTGTGGTCGGGAAACTCGACTGCATCGCCCTTACTTTTTCAAAGCTGATTCAGACCTGAGCAGTAGGAATTACTGAAATTCATGGCTGAATTCACACATGTTTTAGTACTTGCCATGAAACTCACCCATGAGTTCAGTACTGAAATAGGGTCATAATGTAGTCAGATCTGTGTTAAATTCATGACTGAAACTCATATAAAGGATGCGTTTCCATCCGTTTGATGGTTGTTTAAGCCATGATTCAGTTCTGAGCCGAGTGCAGACTGCAAAATGGCAAAAACATCAACCACACACACACATACTTGATAAATAAATTGTGCGGGTTATGTTAACATGATAACAAACAAGTGAAAATGTAAACAGATGTGGGTTTGTTGGTTTGCGCAATTATCGGGCGCTGTTTATTATTTCTAGTTGGCGTTTATAAATTTTCAATTCTGATATTGTATCTGACACTTTGGTGTGGAAATGGGAAAGTAATTAGCACTTGCAAAATTTTATGCTTTGGTGATTATGTTTTCGTTGCGCACTCGACCATTTTAGTTTGTGAGCGCGTGTTCATTATGCTAATCAACTGAGGTAAGTCAAGTGAGGAACAAGTCAGGAATTTTCCCAATTATTGGGGCAGCAAACACATCGTAAGCCGCTTTAGGCTTTGGGTAGACAGTTTCGTAGGCCTGCTGTCGCAAATGTTGACTTACACTGAGCCAGCAGGACATACATTATTTAGTTTAATTATGACTTTCTGGGGAACTGGCCGAGAGCCTTGAAATTGCTTACACAATGTGGTTTTATGTTGCGCACCTGAAGTTATTGATTTGATTTGCCAACAATAAAATTGATATGTGAAAAGCTGACAAAGTTATATTTAAGAGATCAAATTCACATTTTCAATCTTTTGACATCTTTCGACCACACAATTATTAATTTCTGAAAAACAACAAACTGTACAATTTATGTGTTGCTTGTAACTAAAAAAGATAGCTTTGTGTGCTTCAATTCAAAAGAGCACCGAAATTAAAACGAACTACAAATATTTAACATCCAATCTAAGTGGATATTCTATTCAGTGCTGTTTCGCCCAACTTAAAATATCTGGCTCTTTGCAGTTTTTACCTATGAGGCATTTGGATTACCATGAAAATCTACCGCCTGTCTGGCACTATTTGGCATTTAGAGTGCAAGTCTGGCGTCGCAGAACTTTTCAAATATTTGGCAATTTCGTTGGACTTAACCAAAAACCACACTGCGGCAGGCGTCTTGAGGCTTGCCGCAGTCGTTCATCTTTGCCGGGTGATGGCGGCGAGGATGGCAAAGTGGAGGAAAAGGATTTGCCCCAGTCAAAGTTTCTGAGTCTGACAAATACGCAGCAGAAGCTAAATAGAAAATACATATAAATACAAACAAGTATAAATAAGCAGAATGTCAGTTGGGATTTCAATTTGTTTGGACAAACTACTTGGAGATGCGGTTGAGTCTGCCTGAACCTCAGGGATTTCATTTCGGAATGCCTTTTTGTGTTTCCAACAGCAAATGATCAATTATGGTGTATTTAATCCCGCTCAAGCAGGGAAAAGGATTTGTGTTCTTCAATCAGATATTAAACTACATATATATGCCACAGAAAGAAACTTCATTTTTAAAGCAATGCTGTCAAAGTCAGCTTTAAATGGGGAGTGGAAAAAATGTTAGTTGGGATTTCAACTAAGGTTTCTAGCACAATCTGTTTACAATTCAGTGGAAGTTTTAGCAAAGAAAATAAAATAAAAGCTCAGTTCCCGCTGAACAAAGTAAATTAGAAATAATTATAATTATCATATTAGGTTTTTAAGAAAGAATATTTTCAAAAACTTTCAGAGTTTTTTTGCATTTTTGGAAAATTCCAAAAGTATTAAAACAACTTTGCCATTTAAAATAAAAATTCAATGCTAAAAAGATGATAAGTATTTTACAGGTTTGGTGTAAGAAAAAGAGGAAAGTAAACATCGGCGCGGCCGAAGTTTGTCTACCCTAGCAGTTTGTACAATTTATTTCAGTTTGAGTATGTATGATCATCTGGCAGGCCAGTTTAATATATGGAAGCTACAGGGTGATACATCGAGAGTTTGGAATTGAACTGTTCATAATTTGACTTTATAAACGTCAAATGTCATTCGAAAGCTACTAATATTTAGTATAAACTTTGACATTTACGAACTCGGTCGCTATTTGCTTGTAAAAAAGTTGGGAAATATTTAAAACATATTTCCAAAGTGGTGAGTCCTCGACTCAAACTGTCCATTTTTTAAAGACCTTGCATTGAAGCCAAACAAAGTTCAAATGGTGCAGCAGCTAAATCCATTTGTCCATCCGAATCGTCTTCTGCACTATCTTCGGAAATCGGAAATGATCAGCAAATATGGAGATGTGAATTGGCCGCCAAGAAACTTTGATCTGACACCGTTAGACTATTATCTTTGGGGAGCGGTCAAGGATAAATATTATGCAAGCAATCCTGAAACAAATGAGGAGTTGAAGAACGAAATTCGAGTTGCTATTGCTGACATACGTGCCGAAACCATTGAAAATGTTCTCAAAAACTGGGTAGATCGAATGGGCTACTGCCAAGTCAGTTGTGGTGGTCATTTGACCGAAATTGTTTTTCATAAATAAATCAAATGAACCAACCTTTCCAATGAATGTTCAACCTTTGAAAAATATCGGACCGTTTTTATACTCTGTACCGTAGGTATGTAACAGCCAGAAGGTAGCATCTCCAACCCCATAAAGCATATATATTCTTGATCAGCATCAAGAGCCGAGTCATATCCGTCCGTATGAACGCACAGATCTCAGAGATGGTAAGAGATACAGGTTTGACGTCTGCGGGACAAAAACTTCTAATATCTGAAGCCTCCTCCCGACACCCCAACTTGGAAAAAACACGTCATATCTCCCACAGTTTTAGAGAAAGATGGTTCTAGACATATTTAGTAATCAGGATAACTTATAGATCCGCCAAAGCAATGGTGATGATCGGATAACCAGTTGTCGAGTTATGATCAAAAGTAGCAGCGCTGCTTTCAGCTGCCACTGCAGCATCAAAATTTATTCTGAGCGTATAATTTTGTTGGTACAGAGTTTGGTACGATCGGGCTTGACCGACTTTCTTTCTGGTTTTATTTTACTTTGTCTAGTTCTTCAACACAGAATCTCGGGAACGCAAACAGAAAGGGTAGCGCCTTAGCGCATACGACCAAGCACTCGCGCAACTTGGCATTGCCATGTTTTTTCAAGGTCTTGCTTTTGCAAAATGGGTTTGGCATGATTTGTGCAAGTGCACAATATTAAGTAAATAGTAAAAATATTCCAGATAAGGGTATTTCCGTCAGCCTGTACATCCGTTGCATTAAGAGTGAAACTGATTTAGAAATCAGGGTGTGGTCCAGCGGCTAGTGTGATTGCCTGCTGTGCAAGAGATCGTGGGTTCGATCCCGCCTCGGGGGACATCTAATAAAAAAGTTTTTTTCTTGAAAGTCTTATACACCCGGCCCGGCTTCACCAGTTGTGTGCTGTGAAGAAGTCACTAGCCATGAAAAAGCTTCTCCCAATCTCGGCCGTTTCAACGTTAAACTGTAGGTCCCCCTCTCTTGTGCGAAAATTAGAAGCGCACGGAAGACTGCGAAGATAATACCCATCCCTAAGGCTAACGCGGAATTTCGACCAATATCGATTCTGCCGTTCTTGTCAAAGGTATTTGAGCAACTTATGGCAACTCAAATAAATGTCTTTCTTGCAGAAAACTTCATTTTAAACACATGTCAATCAGGATTTGGAAAGCACAGAAGTTGTTGCATCACTGCAGCAATAAAAATTACTGATGATATCCGCGAACAGGTTGACAAAATAATGTCACATTTCTTACCCTCTTGGACTTTAGCAAGGCTTTTGACTAAGTAAATCATCAAATCCTTGTCACAAAGCTCAGCAAATTATACAATTTTACATCGTCTGCCCTTAACCTTATGACCTCTTACCTAGGTGGACAAAGTCAGGCAGTTGTACAAAATTCTCAGAGATCATCTGTTGAATTCTTGTCACGCGTGGTCCTCCAAGGATCCGTTCTCGGACCGTTGTTATTTTCTTTCTACTTAAATGATCTTCCAAATGTTTTGTCCCAATGTCAAGTCCATATGTATGCTGATGACGTCCAAATCTATGTAAGTCGTCCTCTATGTAATATCTCTGAGTATGTTAATGTAACAAATTGTGAGCTGTCTGTTATTAACTCTTGGTCAAGAAATAATCGTCTCTTATTAAACCCTAAAACGAGAAAGCTAAGCTAACTTCGTCTGTGCCGAAGTTTTTATACCCTTGCAAGTGCTCGCTTAAATATTTTCAAAAAATACTTTTTTCCCATTTTCCGACCGATCGTTAGTATGGGAGCTATATGATATAGTCATCCGATTTGGACAAAAACTTGTAGAATTATGTAAAAGCACGAGAAACAAACAAATACAAAATTACAGGATGCTACCATTAAAAACAAAAAAGTTTTTCTAACTAAGACTGTTTTTCAGACCTATCTTTTGTATGGCAGCTATACCATATAGTTGTCCGATTTTGATAAAACTTGGTAGAATTATAAAAAAACATAAAAAAACCTACGATTACAAAGTTTGGAGTCGTTTCCATTTAAAAGAAAAAAGTTGTTCTCACTAAAACTAGATTTCCGACCGATTGTTCCTATGAGAGCTGTGAGATATAGTCATCCGATCCGGTCGGTTCCGACATATTAGTAGTGTGCAGCAAAAAGAAGACTCTGTGCAAAATTTCAGCTCGATAGCTTTAAAACTGAGAGACTAGTTCGCGTAGAAACAGACAGACAGACAGACGGACAGACGGACGGACAAAGCTCAATCGACTCAGCTCGTCACCCTGATCAAGAATATATATAGTTTATGGGGTCGGAAATGAATATTTCTATGCGTTGCAAACTTCTGGGCAAAATTATAATACCCTTTGCAAGGGTATAAACATAAAAAATCGAGTGTCATGCTCAGATAAGCATTTCTTTGTGCATGCTGTTAGGCTTTGGAATCAGCTACCTAATTCTGTAAAAACAATAAGAAGCGTGCCACAAAAAAAGTATTATTATTTTTATTATCACCCTCTGTTAGACTAGGTAAGAATAAGCAAATTATGTTCTCTACACTCTCATCTGTATGTAATTCGTTTTTTTTCCTTTTTATTGTGAGTGATTTTTCGTGACTAATGCTATAATTAATAATTTTCTGTACTTGTAGCATTGGGAAGCACAAACTCAATAAATATCAAATAACAAGATTAGAGATTGAGAGCAGCTCGACTTTGTATGCATTTCTTTTTATTTAGAAACTTGGAAAATAACAATGTTTCAAGTGGAAATAGAAACATTAACACGCTTTTTCTTTGTATCATGGTTAATTCGTTTTTATTGTGCTCTCTTTTCAAGCTCTCGAGCCATGTAGAAAATCTTTCTATATCTCATTTAGCATTAAGTTACTCGTTATAAAGTGGTTTATATTTACAGCATTAATTCGTTGTTTTTTTTCGCTCCACAACAAATATTCTTTATGGTTCCTCACTTAGGAATTCTCGAGTTCTTTGCGCATACTAAATTCCCATTTTCAGTCCTCAGAATAAGCTCAGCTTATCCTTTGATGCCCCTACTGGCAACAAAGAAACACGGAAAGTGCATTTAAAAATCAGCGAGCGTTAAGTTAATTTTTTCGAATATTTCAAGCAATTGTTTCAAGCAGCGAAGTATTCCCCCACAGCCACTCGAAGGGGCCGAGGCGGGCGAGCGCAGTGCAGTTTCTGGCTGCTGTTTGCAGTTTATGGTCTGCTGCGGACCAAGCTGCCTTTAGCTTGGCTTTTCCTTTTTATTGCATGGCGCCACTTTGGCGCATTAAATGTTTGGTTTTCTTTTTATTCTGCCAGACAACTTTAAAAGGCAGCAAGAAGATTTGTGGCTTAATCGCGAGTATTGCAATATAAAATACCCAGTAATAAATTCACCGAATATCTCCAAGTGCAGGCGACCAAGTTAGGAACTAGCGCGCAGTCTCCTTTCCGGTTCCACCAGTCTCGGCAGCCAACATGGCGTATGCTTAACGCGTTTGGATACTCATTTCAATTATTGAGTCGTAAAATTTGATTTCACATGAAGCTTGTTTTTCAATTTTTTCGGCATGCTACTTATTTATGTTACGAGGATGTGTTATCCTTCCTTGGAGCATTCGCCATTTGCCAAGGGCCTGATGTAATTTCAACCTGACACGTCACACGAGGGACGGAGACACGCACACGCCTCGAGAGCGCACAAAATTGCTGTAAATGGATGCGAGTTAAAAAGCCAGCAATTTTAAATTGCCGCTGTTGACGCTGGCGCCCTTTTTTGCTGGTTTGCGTGGGCTGAAGCAAGATGGTGGACGGGTGGGGGGGGGGGGCATTCCCCGGGCGGTGAGGAGATTCCGGCGCAGTTGATGTTTATGTGTCAAGCTGCTGCTGGTTTGCTTTTTTTTCTCGTAATGTCAGCAGGGCTGTAAATAATGAATGCGTTGATTTCGAATCATATATTTATACCAAAAGCGCCAGCACTGTGCACCAAAAGAATTAAATAATTATTGAAATAAAACGCAATTTCGCGCAAGTGCGCCAGCTTGATTGCTTCAGTCCGAAAAGAGTTTTGAGACGAGAGAGACTCTCTATGAAATGATTACCTGACAGAAGAAGACGTACTTAGGTTAACCAAGATCAAAGGCGTCCGTTAAAAAGCGAAAATGATTTTGGGGTTGTCGATTTATGGCAGGGGAGATACAGAGGAAGTGAAAGACCGCTACCTTCTCTGAATCGCGAGGGTAGCTTTATCAGTAGACAGAAAGTCAGCAGGCGTAAAATGAACTGACTGCTGAAAATATGGCTGATTCTGACAAATGATCACTCCTCGTGCATGCGACTGTGCACACCAAGCACTGGATTGGTCTTAAAACTTCAGTTGTAAGCTCAGCTTAGCGGAATCAATCAAGCATGTTTGTTTATTTCGGCTTGCTGACATACTTAAAAGTTTTCCTCAGCCGTCAGTTCATCTTTCAGCCCCATGTGTGCGCGAGTCCTGTCATTAATAGCATTAACCAAAGCTGAGCGGTGAAGTTTACTTCGCCTGCAGAGATCTGACTAGCACATCTACAGTTTGAGAACTTCTGCCCTTTCTGATTAGTTTTGAGCTAGAAGTAATCTTTTAGCTAAGTAAATATCTTTTGTGAATAATTCCTGCATTGAAAATATTCTGAGCCTTAATTCTCGCCAATGCATGATTTCCATTTTTCTTTAAATAAACTTAAAGTTTTTACCAAAGTTACTAAAGTCTTTTGTTAAATTTTAAGCAAAAACTTCAATAGCAGTGCATATAGTTATCGTTAAAATCACCTTAACCCATTTTCTGCCGCGGTGCACGAAGTTTTTTTCTTAGAGGTGAAAGTTACTATTCTTAGGTAATTAGGACCCAGTGAACACGAATCCGAAGTCAAAAAAGTTCTACCTATGATAGTTTCGCCAGGTGAGAACAACGAACAACGGCGGTAGGGCACCATTCAGATAGCATGTATAAATTCAGTTCTAACACTCAAATGCAGTGCACAAACATATGAGTTTTCTTGTTTAAGTTTATTTTTGGTAGTGTACTCTTAATTTTTCATTTAATTTTACTATATGGTGTATCTTATTCCCACTTGTGTTATGCGGAGAAGCAGGTATCCAGGTGCAAGTGCACCTGACATTATTTACACGTCCGTTGTGTAGGATTATGCCAGATTTTACATCCCCTGACTTTATTCTCAGGCTGTCTGACAATTTTGTGATGACCAGAAACACGAGGAAGTGGGCGAACTGTGAAAGTCTGGTCTTGTTGGGTTTCGTCTTCTTCAAATGTGTCTCATCCGAAGTCAACAATAAATCTTTTTTGCCATCTGGCCTACTATGCACTGTACCATATTGACTTAGATATTTAAAGGGATTTCAAATACAGTTCTTAGCAGAGAACGGCTTCGGGTGATTGCAAAACGATCATAAATAATCAACACCCGAATCCAAATGTCTTTGCGTGCAAACGTTCATCTTGCTCACTCACACATATTCTCTATTCATTCAAAAACATCAACCCTAGTTGGCGCTCTGATTACAATCATGCTCATCTTCACTCTGCTCGATTCGGGTGTTTGTTCGTTTGACCACAGACTAGATAGAATAGACTGTGCGTTTGCGCAGTCCCTCTTCTCTGTCGGCTTCGTTGCAGTGGCGCTCTGGTTCGATTCCGAAATTCGAGCTCGTATGATGCTCCGACTCGCTCTGACCCAGGCAACAGGCGGGTGTGAGTGAAAGAGGTTGACCATGTGGTCGAGCAGTTTAGAATCACGTCGAACATTTTAGGATCAAGAGCGGGAGAGCGCAAAGTGTGGACCCCCCCCTTGCCCAGAGCAGCGCCATCATACCGCTTAAAATTGCTGCAACTTGTTTGAGTTCGACTAATTCGACCGCTGCTTGCTGCGCAGCTGCACTTAGAAAACTGACGTTATTTTTAAAAGGGGCGATTGTTCAACATCAGTTTTCCCCAATAAATAAATAAAATAATTTAGCAACCTGAATTGTGCCATGTATACTACAAAGTTACGCACACCCCTCAAACAAAAAAAAATCAAAAACTACTCAATTGTTGCCAAATGTTTACCATTTTGCCACTTTAAGCGACCAACAGGCCTAGCGGGGTTACATAGCCTCCAATTTCAGTCATTTGTAAGCCCCAAATAATTAAATTTAGTTTAAAATTGGCCCAACCAGAACCCTGCCATACAAAATAATAGCCACTTGCAGCAACCTATACCCGCACTCTTCCAACGCACGCAGCCACCCAGCCCACTAGCAATTTCGAAACAAGTTCGAAAATTCAAAACAGCGCGCCCCGGCCAGCTGGCGAAGCCAACGTCAGAAACGAAGCGACCGCGCAACCGAACAGTCTATACTTTCCTAGTCTGTGGTTTGACTCAACAACGAATGTGCGTTCATTTCCTCGAATGAGTTTTAACATAAGCTAATACAGCGCTGCTCACTGTGCTGCTGACACTGATGACTGAGAGAGAGAGAGCAAGTTTGCTTTGTCATTTTTAGCTGGGAATCCCAAGTGGAGAGAACAGAAAATTGTGTTTGTATTGGCGAACAAGAGAGATGAATTACGTGCATACATATTCAATCAGCTCAAATTCACTCAACCGCACGAAGCTGTCGCCGAAAAATGATGTGTATTTTGCTCAAGGATGAGTTTCATTCAGTGAATAAATGAACACAATCATTGTCGACTCGTACGCTCATACTCAACCGATTGAAGCGTTCTCTGGTATGACAACGAGTGAACTCAACGGCATGCTTTGTTGATTGATTAATAGTGAGTGGAATTTTTAATGCATGATGAAATCAAGAAAAAGGTGATTTTTTCAGTTCTTTGGTTCTTAGGTTAGTTCAGCCTTTTTGCAATATCTGCAATATTCGGTTTAGTTTCATGCATTCCATGGGTAGTTCCCTTACGAGACTATTTAAGACTTAAGTACTTACATTGAATATGTGAAACCAACAGTTTGCGACGTGTCCCTTTAAAATACACATATTAACAAAATGAATAAGGTAGAAATGATTTGCACATATAATTATTTACTATGCAGCGTCTAATGAACGTTCACATTTCAGAAGAAACGAAACAACAAATGGAAAAAGTATGTAAAATCATTGGTAAGAAACCAACAACAACATCTCGCCTCCTCTAGTGTCTTATAATATACCGCTGGTAGCTCTATTTCAAGATTAAAGAATTTTTAAAAGAAATTTCGGATGTGGCTTCAAAGAGCTGGTATTTAGCACTTGATTTTATATTTTTCTCTGCCTTAAAGCTTCTCCAAGGGCTATTTAGAACAATAGATTCCTTAAAGCTTGATATGAATTCAAAGCGCATAAGACAAACGTGCCTATCCAAATATCTCAATAAAACTTCTCGGAATACATTTGAGCAAGTTTATTTGAATGCATTTTATAAACTTTGCAATTTTATAGCCCACTCTTCATCCACAGTTTCGTTTGTGAACTGAGCGCTTATTTCCCACTAATCCACAGCTACTGCATACGCATGACTCAAGTGTGGGGGGCAAAGAGCTCAAAAAGTACCCTCGCTAACCCTCTGCAATCTTAGTTTTGTTGCATTTCTACAGTCGCGCCTGCATCACGTCTCAAACTTCAAATAAATCAGAAATAAAGTTCTTACCTCAACCGGAAAAAGATTAGTAAAGTCCACTTATTTTGAAGCATGTTCTTTTTATACTCTGTCCAAATGTGCACTGAGTATATAAATCACAGAATGTACACAGAATGAATCACTTCCGATTCATTTAGTAATCAAGATTTTGTATTGATCCGCCAACGAACGAGCGATGGCCAAGTTGTTAGCAAATGAATGTTCACTGCTGCAGCGCAGTAGCACCGCTGTTGCAGCATCGAAATTCGTACTGAGCATACACTTTCGTTGGTGCAAAGGATATTTAAGTCGGGCTTGACACACTTGCTTACTTGTTTATTATTAACAATTAAAGAGATTCCTCAGACTTGTTTTTTGTTTTTTGAACTAAAATAAACGTTAGATATTTATTCGTTTTTGAACGCACTTTACATTCCAGTGTGGTTTTGATGTCGATTCCTACAACGATATTATCGTATTCGTCAAATAAAACTAAACGTTATCGGACGTGAACAAATCTGGGAGTGATTAGCAGCAACCGATTACTGAAACAGAGTTCCAGGTAACCCAGTGTGACTTGGGATATTTGTGGAAACGAATATATCGCTTAGGACCCAAGCTAGCTTTAATAACCGAGAGGCTTAAGGCAACTGAGCTCAACGAGCTCTAACCTCTGGCAGCACTGGCCATTTTGCAATGATAAATTTAAAGCTCTACGCTTCTTATCATTTCGCACAGTCCACGTTCGTATTCTGAAAGCCATTATTTCTGACACTGACATGTTCTCTGCGAGCTAAGTTAAGTCAGCAGCCACCACATGCAGAAAAGCAATCAGTATTAAATTGAATTGAATTCTGTGCTAAAGGAAAAAGCAAGATGCTGGACTCACCTCCTGAATGCATTCAAGTTCAATTAGGTTAAAATCCTCGTATGTGAGCTGCAATGTTCAGCACATGACGGTGGGGGCGACAAGCTCTCCAGTGACAGAAGAAGAATTAACATTTTTAGCTTATCGATAGGCACATTTACCCTGTTTTGTTTGGCAGTGCAAATCAACGGTTTTTCTTGAAATGTCTTTTCCCTCTCCCTTGTTTAAGCGATTCGGTGTGCCTGTGTGTGTGTGTGTGCGCTTGTCTGCCTAATAAAATTGGAGCACAAAACATGTGTAGGGAGACGCCCGACAGTGAAAACATTTGCTTATCTCTGGGTCGTTGTTGTGTTTTTGCGATTGCCGTTCCTTAGCTGACATTTTCATTGGTATTTCATTTTGGAAAATGCTTTTTGGCATTCAAAGTTCACATGGGCGTATGAGTGATATGATTTGCATATACATACGCACACTGTGTGCCGTAATAAAGCATTGGATTTTACATGAATTGTGGAAACCGTTTTTTGTTGTCGTTTTTTGCAACAAAAATAAAATATACAAAACCAAGTGTACACATCGCCATTTGCAGGCAAGGGCAAACGTTTGAATTTAGGCATCTTTTGTTATTCATTTTTTATTTGATAAATTATTACGGCCGCCACCACCCCACAAACAGCCATGGAGCCGATCTAAGGAAATTTATGTCAGTTCGTTGCTTCTTGCTGATATCCCTGACGTAAATGTTAATTTCAACGAGTCAAACATTTTACGTACACCGAATTTATTGGTTTTAGAATGGTTTGTCTGACGCCCGGTGACATCAGCATAAAGGATGCGCTTAAAAATTAGCAATTTGTTATTTTCGCACAAATATTTATGTATTTATTCCAAGATTACCTTTTGATAATACTTTAATGCAGACATGGCTGGCTGCTGCTAATTGCACACAGACTTTCAATTTTAATCAATTTAATGGCTCATTCAGTTTCATATCAATTTTCAATTGATTTCATCTTATTTTTATGGGGGACGGGGGACCCGACTACAAGTCAATCCCCATCTCCAGTCCCAGTTGCTGGCACTGCACTGCATTCAATGTAATGCAATATCTGCACAACAAAGTGCATTTATTTGTCCAACAAATTCTCACTCCATGTACGCTTGACTTTTATGAGAATGTCGCCGGCAGTGGAATTCTGCCTCGACTCAGCACCGAGTGCTGAGTGGGTTATAAAGCAGCTTTATGTGAGCTTACAGATAACTTTGTCTTCTAACTGCTCTAATTGAATTGTTTGATATAAGAGTTGATTTGGAAAATGGAAAGAAAGTGAGTACGTAAACTATATTCGAAGTAGAGTCGGAGAACTACCGAGAGTCAGCGCCACAGATAGTCAATGATTGTTTTTATAAAGCCATCGGTGGATTTCGATTGTGTGGTCATTAATTCAAATATGCAAACTTTAAGTGTAAAAAAGAAACTAAAATTAAAAAAACACATTTTAGAGGTACAGTTGAAAAGGGTATTACAATTTTGTCCAGATGTTTAAGTCGCTTAGAAGGAATCATCTCCGACCACATAAAGTGTGTATATTCCTTAACAGCATGACAAGCTGAGTCGATTGAGCTTTGTCCGTCGGTCTATGCGTCTGTTTGCTTCAGCGCACACTAGTCCCTCAGTATTGATGCTTTCGAGCTAAGCTCCTTTCTCGAAGGACGCTGCTTAATAGTCCAGCTGAGGGACGAGCTCTCGAGTATCCGGCGCGTTGGAGCTGGAATAAACCAAGAAATCGTATTTGGCACAGTTCTGTACGCCCCTTACACCAGACACGAAAACAAACTTCTAGCCTCTTATTCTGATGACACAGACCCCCTGGCTAACAGCCCCCTTGCCAGTAGAGCGTCAGCAACAGCTCAATCTTTTTTGGACGGCTTTAGTGATTGGGCCCCCCGTTGGTAAATTGCTGTCAGTCCGCCACAGTCATACCACATAAGAACTACGTCAGGTACCTGGGCATAACACTGGAAAGGAGACTCACTTGGTCTGACCACATTAAGCGAACTGCTGCTGTCACCTATGCCAAGGCAACAAATTGAACTGGCTTCTTAGAGCGGGATCTGGCCTCTCACTGCGCGCTAAGGTTTAAATTATCAAGTCTATAACCATCGCGACTTGGTCCTGGGTTATCTGCCTCTGGGGTACTGCCTGTAACACTTCCATTGAAAGTGTCGAAACGATGCACTACACGATCTTACGCAGAGTTCTGTTACACCACCATCTACAAGGACCTCGGCATTCTACCAGGATTCTCCCATATTAACCTCTTCACTGGATGGCGACAAGAAGACTACGGAGATGGATTGGATACATTCGTCCGACCTCTGCATGTACGTTAGGTGACTAACAGGCCTCTGCTTGCCTCACCCTAAATGTGTGCTAAATAATCTGTCCTACTAGTAATATAACACTCGGAGAACAAAATCAAGAAGATCGTTCTTAATATCAAGAATCTTTGATGTCAAAAGTAAGGTAAGAACGAAAATGCTTTGTTTTGAATTTAATCTGCTTGATATCGATAGTCTTGGATCCAAGAAAAGATCTTCATGGATGCAAGCATAAATTGTGTTGATTCCAAGAGTTGATTCCAAGTGGCGATAAATTCTCAGTATAAATTGTAGGCAACAGACATTGGCAATGCTGAGAGTGAGAGAGAGAATTGTTCTCATTTGTTGTTCGCGCTTTTCGCTTGTGGCTCCCTGCACTTCCCTTGTCTGCGTTTTGTCTGCTTCTATTCGAGCAGATTTCGTCTTTAAAAATGAAAAAGGCAAATTCTATATTGAAGCAGAAATCGTGCTTGACAATCGTTCTACATTTCTCTGGGTGTACTTTTTTAAGTCAGCTGGCAAGCTTTTCCAGTTCCAGTTCCAGTGACTATTATCTACATCTACACCACCTGGCTTCTTGCCCTTTGAGTGCTTAGCTGAAATGTATTCTGTTATTTGTTGTCCGGCTCCGGCTACTTTACTGTGCCTTGTCGCGCTGACACCTTTGAGATTGATAGTCATCCGCGTTGAGATGTCGACTTCGTGTGTTCAGCGCCCAGGGTCCAGAGTTCTATCTCCAAATTAGTCTTTAAGCAAAAATATGCAAAAAAGTCAAATTCACAAAGGCAATCAGACAGTCAGACGGACATGGCTATATTGACTCGGCTAATCCAGAATGTATATTGCTAAGCTTAATTCTGGCCATTACATACTTAATATACTCTGTGTACCTTTGGTGCAGAGTATAACAAGGCTGTATATAGGGTTAATGGGACAGTCCTTTTATGTTGAAGACCCACTTCGCGGTGCTTTATAGCATTCAATCATATTTTTTATATAAACTCTAACTATAACATAGCA
This sequence comes from Lordiphosa fenestrarum, assembly GCA_035044985.1. Lineage (NCBI taxonomy): Eukaryota > Metazoa > Arthropoda > Insecta > Diptera > Drosophilidae > Lordiphosa > Lordiphosa fenestrarum. The sequence goes on along the minus strand of JAWNNO010000401.1, from coordinate 15,685 downwards.
ATACAGCAAGTGAAATGTTTGAGGAAGCTATATCGAAAATGGAAAAAACTTTGAAGTGATTTTTTGCAACCTTCTGCTTACAGGGATGGAAAATCATTACCGACACTTTACAGCATCGTTGACATTTGAGTTTGAAACATATTTCCATAAGTCCATTACTTTTAACTCTCAGTATTTACCTCCTTCCAGTAATGTGCAGTATGAAAGTGAACCAAGATGTCTAAACAAGCTATTAACGTACCGGGTGCTGGGTTTTTCTATCTGCTGGTTGACTTTGAGCAGGTTCTTGTACATGGAGACGTAACTGCAAGAGAAGAGAGATGAAACACACATAAGCTATTAAGCATATGAAAGTAACTAAAAAACCTTAACGCTTAATGAGAGTTAAGCATAAATAAGCGTCAGCGCCATCCACTCCATCAAGGCCCAACGCCTTAAGAAGATCCCAGCTCAATTATCACCCACACATACGCCGAGACACACATGCACACCTTATAGTGAGCGTTTGTTTTTATGTAAATATACCGAGCCACTATGTATGCATGTACAAGTGAATGTGTACGTGTGCGTGTCTGCTTCAGACAGCATCAATCATACGCCATGTTGTGCCGCTCTGCGCTGTGGCTAAACAGGCGGAAACGTTAAAGGCAACTCACACACGCACACACATTAGAGCAAAATTGAAAATTTATGGTCTAGAACACTCACATATACACCCAAACACACACACAGTCAAAGAGTTGCCCCAACATGAACGTTGAGCGCTAACAAGAAATTGTCAGCAACAAATTTGCCAGCCGCAACAACAGCAACCGGCTTCGCCTCTTAACCAAGTTGAGCTGTTGCATGCGCTTCATCAACATCAAACCGAGCTGCATATGAGACATTGTTGCCTCGTCAGGGAATAGGAATAGGAATAGCACCAACGGAGGGAGCTTCTACGGTTCGATGCACACGACAAAAATGGCCAACATGCAGCCAACAGTCGAAGTAGTGGCCGCAGTGGCAACAACTCCAACATATGTGCTCCATGGTCATATTGTCTATTCCGTGCCCTGTCTCTGTCCTGACAGACAATCACTCAATTTCCAGTGACTTTGCTTCGCTTTGCATTTATCCTGTCAAATGACAGGAAAATGGGACAGTGAGTCAACCAAAAAGATGATGAATCGAAAAGCTAGGCAGAATGAGCACTGCAGGAAGTACATTTGTGAGATCATGTTTATCCGCACCATGTTTACCCACACCCTTTGGAGCCGCACGACCAAACCGACCAATTACCTAAAACTAAAACAAAATGTTTTCTGAAAATTCTTCATGTCTCGTTCTGAAAATTCATCTTGCAGCGATGTGGCTTTAATACATTACTTTTGGTGAGGGATATCTTCAAATGCTAGCTTTAGGGTGGGTAATTTTAGGGCTTTTCATTTTTAGTCCTAATATCATTCAATATATTTAGAGGAATTATGTCAATTTTAAAACTTAACTCTTCTAATTATTTATTCATGTATTAAAAGTCGCCAAAAAAAGGTTTGGCTAAATTGGCTTATCCACTAGGAACAACAGACATAGAAAGAAAAGATCCAAAAAGATTCATTTGTACTGGATATGTCTTTGAACATACTCGAAATCATCCAATAGACATTTTTAAATATTCTTTTTTTCTCAGAGTTGGATTACTTCTGGACCGATTCAATTGGATCAGGATACTCAGAAAAAATGCCGTTCTTAATGGCTGCAAAATCTGCTCACTTTTATACCCAATTCTTTCTTGATTTTGAAGTTCTTAAAACAACATCATGTTCTTAAAAATGTACCATACGTCGACAAACAATTTATTATAACATGATGATAGTTAAGGCAAAGATATTGAATGACAAGATGCGTAAAGGCAATACAGGTGAATGTCAGGAAAATTTTAAGGGACATTTTGAAATGTGGACTTTAGATTTTACACTAGTGTGCTGTGCGAACTCAAATCCAAGGTTACTCATTCTTGAATCAAGAGGAAACAGCATTGTCAAAAACCGAGAATGTTCTTCCTTTTATCAAGAGCTCATCAGATTCAAGAGAAAGATCGTTTACGCTTTAATCAAGAGCTTCATTGATCCCAATCATACAACAATTTAAAAGCAGTTGTTTTTTCCATTTTGTTTAAATTTATTTCATGGAAACCATGCTGCATGCTGTTTTGGACTTTTCGGAAAGGTCTTTATCCACTCCAAAAGCGTGGATGTCGTCGGAGATGCTTCTTTCTATGCGTTACAAACATTCGGACAGTTTTATAATACCCTCAGCAAGGGTATAATAATAAATTAAATTATAAGGTAGAAGTCAACAAATATGTTCTTTAAATAAGCAAACCATTTTTGGGACAAGATCCGTCTCTTACCCTACTATTTTCTCTGGCTGTGTACTCTTTACATTGCGAATACCAAACTAGCAAGAAGTTAAGTCTAAAATAGTTTTGGGATGTAGGGATCATTAATTATTTCGACCGACGTTCAATGAAGCCAAATACCAACTTCGTCTTCCGCACAATAAAGAAGATTGAAATTTAATTTTTGGTAAAAAAGGATTCCAAGATCAATGCAAAGACTCATGACCAACCCTTAGGGAAATTAGCAGAGGATTAAAACGATGGAAAGTTTATGACTTTACAATTGGAGCAATTAAAACAAATGCTTAACCAAGCATACTGCAAAGTCTTAATATCATATTGCAAGCCAATAGAATGCAGCGGGTCGTAAAAAGACTATACAAATTTTAAGTCATCGGCATAAACAAGTTTACGAGACTGAGCTAGTATTGAGGGGAGATCATAAATAATAAAAGTAAATAGCAAAAAACTTGTAGGTGTACCAGAGGTATCAGACCCAGGCTTTTAAATATTACCACAAAGCAGAACTTTTTGTTGTCTATCTTTTCCGTGACACGTGATCCAATGCAGAAACAAGAGGGACATTCTAATCGATCAAGTTAAGGAGGATAAGAAAATGGAAACGGAAGTTGCTGTAAATAACTTCAGTTTGCCTTTCATTAGGAGTCCATTCAGGCAAATTGATCCAAGCTGCAAATATATACATCGATTTGACTCTGTAATTGAAAATGTTGAGATGTTGACAAAAAATTCGTTTCCTTTGGGCGAAATTATCGTTTCCGTTTCTAGCACGAGTCGACAAGGCTGAAATCGGTCTTAATTAAGATTTTTCTTCTTGATTTTGTAGGACGTAATCTGCTCGAGTACGAGAAGTCAAACGACCTCAACTTCGAGCTTGTGCGTAATGGACGTGATCTCGCTGTGAAGTGGCTGTACTAAAAGTAGAGTAAAGTGCAGCGTAAACAGTGGGCGAACGATTTGTGCTCACTTTATGGACGGTTGGGGCAAAAATTTAAGAATATATTGTGCTTGCTAAATAACCAAAAACCTGCTCTGGGAATTAACCTCGGGACCTCGTACTTAATGCAGACGACTGTCAACCTCTCGCAAGACACTTGCAAGCTCGTCACCTCTCAGCAAAATGAATGGAATATAAAGAAAATTAAACTAAAATTTGGAAAAAAAAACAAGTTATTTTGTTGCATCTTTTACCAACCCTAAGCTTTAACTTTAACATAGTTCTAACAAAAGCAGATGCAAACTAATCGTGAATTTGGACTGGTTCGGTTCAATGGTTCTCAGAAGATTTAAAGTGGTACTGGTTCACTTTTTATACTCTATTTCAATTTTCAAACACAATTTGTTCAGTTGATAAGTTGAGCCGAAACGTTTTGTTTTTGGAATTTGATTTACGAAGATCGAATTTTTGAATCTCTAATCTCGACAAAAACATTTTTTTTTAATAATCAGTTGGCCTCAGTTTGAGCCACTGTGCGAAGCACATTTTGAAACGCTCTGATTTAATGTCTGCATATTTACGTCTCTGTGTTACCAACTTGCGGAGCTAATTATTAAATGCATTAAAACGTAATTACATTAGGCGACAACAAGAGAGCATAACTAATAAAAAGCTTATCCAAAATGCGTTTAGAGAAAACAGCCCCAAACCAATGCATTTACATGCCGCGTTGGGTTGTTAATAACGCATCAGAGCCGGGCGAAACGAATGCGAGTTGGGGTCGTGTGGCTTGTGTGTGTTTCCCTGACACAGGATAAAGATAATCAAGTTCTGTCATCAGGCGAAATGCGGCTTGGTAGCAACAGCTCGACAGTTTTTAATTGAGTTTACGCTTGGTGCGATTCAGCGGACGACGCAGTCGTTGAGCGTTATGAATGTGTCAGGATGTGCCGGCGACTGGGTGTGCGTTTGTGCGGCGCATTATTTGCACTCAGCTGGAATTGACTCGCTTTGCGGTTCTTGCACTTACAGTGCCCTCGAGTGTGGCGCACTGCTCTCCGCACCAAAAGATATTTAATTAAGTTAATGAAGTGCATCGTGCGGTTTTTGGCCACTGCCAGCCACATGACCAGGGAGGTCGGGCGGCTTGTGATTAGCTAAGGACAGAACTAAGAAAATCAATAAGAGGGTCCCGCAAGTGCACGTGAGTGCTCAAAGGGGAGCGACGGGCACTGCTGCTTTAAGTAAACATTCAATATTTATGACGTTGCACAAAAAATGCAATCAGAATCGCGAGGGAAGTCTCTATTGCATATTTATGTGCGCAGCGAGCGGAGAGCGCAAAAATATGGCACAAATAGAATTGGGAAGTGAACGAAAGTTGCCTCTTAAATGCTCTGCCAGAAATGTAACTGCGACGAGCGGGTCGCAGGTATGTTGCCACCTCCAGCTACGGCCATAAATGCGTTGTATGCGGAATCACGCAGCCCGGCGTTGAGCGTAATGAATATGAAAGTGTAGCGCGTGCCGTTAGTTTGAATGGGGTGGCCGAGAGCTAACCTTTTGAAAACACTCGACGCCGAAATGATTTTCAATTTAGTTAATTTATGGCTCGCATTGTTCGCACTCGCAAACGTAGTCGCTGCGGGCGCACACAATGGGCATATTTATGGCCATTTTATTTTGCCATTTCAATGCAATTACTCGGATATTTATTTGGGAATGTACTCGCCAGCAGCTGTGCCAACTTTAAATGCACTCAATGGGAACAGCGCTGAGAGAAAGAAAGAACGAGAGATAGGGCCCAAAAACTCACACCAAATAGGCGCGAGGTGGTGGAGTGGGTAACAATGTGAGAGTCTGCGGCCGTAAATCCTGTGGCCTGTCACTAGACTACACGCTCGCGCTTAGCTTCTTGAGTGCAAAGTTTTGAACGCCGGTTAGCAGCTGCTAATTAGCATAAAGTTGGCATCAACTCCGAGCCACGGCAGTGTGTGTAGGCTCTAGACATGACAGCGACGAGCGAACAAGTCCATCCATTTTCCTCGCTGCTTTTTGACAGCCTCACTTTGCTTAGTCCCTCCGTGACGGTGCATCCTCGGCCACACTTCTTGCGCCATTCTTCTTCGCCCTGGCGCCGGCATAACCGTCGTCTTTTGTTTAGCTTGAAGCACGTCTCGCTCATCTCTTTGATAAATATTAGTTTAATTCTTTGTCAGGCGGCCAAGGAGCTCCAGTTCCCAAGGCAGCCAGTCAGGCTGGCTTTGGGCCACTCTTTAGTGGCTCGTTTTCATTTCGTACTACGCGCAGCGCATATTTGCTTTCTCTTGCTTCCATCTATCCCTCGCTCCCTTCCTCGCTGGCCTTAATGTGTCCCTTTGTTTGCCATTTCATTTGGCCCGCTTGGCCAAGTGAAAAATGTAAATATTGGCTTTTGATTGAAATTTGAGAATTTCACTTTTGTTACATGATCAATTTTTAAGAAGCAAATGGCGGAGCGGAATCCAAGATAAATGGGTTTGGGTGTGAAGAAGATGGAATATTTTGAATGGCAATTGAGTTGCAATGATTAATTGATGAGGGAGAATATAAGCTAAGAGATGTAGAAGCGGTTTTTTTGTATGCCATGGAATATGGGGACTTCGAAGTTGACTTTGATGATTAAAAATGCACAAAAAATTAAGCGAAAATTGCTAGTTATTTGGTTTAAAGTGGTAGAGAAGAGACTGCAACAAGATAACAAATGCACACCCACTTACGGTCCGAAATGTGTCGATTACTAGAGGGGAAAATAGAGAAAGTCGTTGAAGCGTCTACGTAGACATAGTTACCGTACAAACAAACAAAAAATGATATGAAATGAATCATTATTCGGGGAAATGTTAATCTTGGTCCAGAAGCATATATATTTTCTTTCTAAGTATTTGATAAGAGTTATTAAAACCTGCCGCCACACAAACTATCTCATACTTTCAGGGGCACATATGTTAAAGCACACCTAATATGTGGGGGCAGACATAAAAAAAATACTAAAAAGTCGATGTGTACTTAGAAAAACGCGAATAACTTTGTCAGTCAGTAACTAAATTCATAGATCCAACATCTGTTCAATGAAGAATTGAATAAAGCTTAAAAGAACATCACATAGAATAAAATGGTCAAACCAGTGAAGGCCAAAGTGGAAATTTTCAAAAAAACATTAAAAATGCCAGATCTGTAACCCTCATTTCTCAGCCCTCGAGGTAAATCTATCAAACCATTGATTGTAATACTTTAGGTTCCTCTAGTCGATATCGGAATTGCCAAGGTTATACACAATCAAACGGCCTTTGCGTGAGCTTAAATGAGTAAAAAAATGCTGTTTAACTTAAGATTTTGGGGGTCTTAGGAAGAAACCAAGAATGAGGAAATGCTATACTCGACCTGCCCAACAAAATGTATTTGTGAAAAGAATGTCTAGATTTTTTATACCCTAGCAGAGGGTATAATGAAATTGTCCAGACGTTTGTAACGCTTAGAAGGAAGCGTTTCCGACCACATAAAGAATATATATGTTCTTGATCAGCATGACGAGCTGAGTCGATATAGCCATGTCCGTCTGCACATAGCTGCCATAGGAATGATCAGTCGAAAAACTAGTTTTAGTGAGAAAAAGTTTTTGTTTCTAGTTAGCTATGCTCTTCCGTGATTCCACTTAGTCTAGCTGTCATAGAAAAGCAAAGTCAGAAAAGTAGTCTTAACAAGAAAAACTTGATTGTTTTCAGTGGAAGTGTCTTTCAAATTAGTCAGAAAAACGGGCCGAGCCGAAGTTAACTTTCCTCAATTTTTTTTTGGCTTGTAACAGTGTAATTTTTATCATGTTTATTTACTTTTCCGTCCCTTTTTGAAATAAAATGAAAATAATAATGTTTAACAAAATATCAAATTGACCCGCCCATTTCAAAATGATATGGATCATATTTTTATACTCTGTACCGTAGGTACATAGAGTATATTAAGTTTGTGCAGAAGTATGTAACAGCCAGAAGGAAGCATCTCCGACCCCATAAAGTATATATTCTTGATCAGCATCAACAGCCGAGTCGATATAGCCATGTCCGTCTGTCCGTCTGTCTGTCCGTATGAACGCACAGATCTCAGAGATGTTAAGAGATAGAGGTTTGACATGTATGGACATATGCTTCTTATATCTGCAGGCAGATCAAGTTTATATACAATTTTGGAAACGCCCCCTCCCGCCTACGCAATATGGAAAAAGTCAAAGCTCCCACAGTTTTAAAGATAGATCGTTCGTTTCTTCTGAACATACTTAGTATTCGGGATAACTTAACGATCCGCCAAAGGAATGGTGAAGATCGGATGAACGGTTGTCAAGTTATGATCAAAAGACTGTTCGCTGCTGCAGCGCAATAGCAGCGCTGCTTTCAGCAGATAGTGCAGCATCAAAATGTAAGCTGAGTGTATAATTTCGTTGGTACAGAGTATGTTATAGTCGGGCTTGACCGACTTTCTTTCTTGTTTTCTGTCATATATGGTTAAAGAAACCTGTCAATATCCTGAATTATTTTGCTCAGTCTGAACAGACTGCCAGATAACTGTCATACGAAAGTCTGGTTGGCTGCCAAAGTGTCTTAACGCACCCTTAAGTTCGGAACGCGCAGCTCACTTGCCACTGGGCTGACTCCCTAACCTGAAAAATACCGCCTGAAAATAGCTTCATGCACTTAAAGTGTCTGGCCTTTAAGCCACCATCACGCTGGGTACTTCACTTGACAGACTAACAAGTTCATTTGAACTTAAGAATGGAACTGCAAAGGCACGACGGAAGTCTTACAAGCAATTTTGCTCAACTTGCTGCTTTGTGTTGCCGGCAAATCGCAATTGAATGAAAGGCCTGCAATTTGGAGCATTCAAGAAGTGGGCGCAATCAATTTTTTCGCTTTGCCAAAAAGTACCAAGTGCCAGCTGGCAGACCTTCTTGATGCATTTTGAGTTTACGCTCATTCAGGGGAAACTGCTGAGTCTGCCGTTTTATTCATAAGACGCTCTGTGTGCACATACTCACATGGAGACTCACGTTTCCCGTCCGTATGACAGGCTGCTCTGATATTTACCAGATTTTCCGAATGCTGACAGACACGTTTCTTGCATAGAATATCAACTGAATGTTTCCCTTTCCACGCTCTTCCCTCCCTCCCTTTTTCTCCAACCTATCGCAGAAGTATGATTTTTCAATGACGCATAAATGTGACGTTGGAATTGAATTCGAATTTTTAGCATGTTTATTTCACTCTTGGCAAAGCATTTCTGCTTGCTTTGTGCCACGACATGAAACGGATTCTAATTTTAGACAAGACCAAAAGGAAAATACGAAGAACCTGCTTTGCCGCTTAATGGTCTTTTTGCGGTGGAAAATTGTTTGAGCGGCAGGTGCAAATGTCATTACCGGGGTCACCCATTTTGCCTGTCATCGCCTGCACACTTTTCGACTCGGTGGAAAAAACGTGAAACATTTGCAATTAAGCGGGGAGCCAGGAAGGGACTGGCAGCTTAATGTGAATTGGAAAACGGAAAAGTGCGGGGCGTAGTTCAGCACAGAACTATCAGCGTCAAATTATGACTTTGCATTTGAGTGTAAATAGGTTTTTCCGCTTGCCCTTTCCAACGCAGACTCTTAATTGATTTCACAGTTGCTGGCGTCTGATGAGCACAAGGCGGATATCCTGCCAGCTGGGATGCACGCAGCAAAACATTTGCACGCTCCGGGCGTTTTACCATAAAAATGCAAACAGTAGCAACAGTTGTACCGCCCACCAAGGGGAGGTGGGCAAAGGCCTCTTCCAGATGGACAGGCCAGGCCCATAGCCAGCAGGCAGACGATGCACAAACAAGCACCTGTTGCTGAAGCGAAATGGTTTTGCTCTGCTGCAGCTAACAGCTGCATCCGCATTCCTTGTGCGAAGCAACAGAGCCACAATTCACCCCGAGGGCCTTGGGAAAATGAACGACGCAACCAGAGACGAAATAAGGAAAGAAATTCACATAAACGATTCGAAATGAAGCATCTTCCTCTTTTTAAGGTTAAAAAATGCAATTTCATTACGAGCCAGAAAATGCTTCATAAAACACAGCACATAAATTGCAGAAAATTGATATACAGCCCAAGTTAAAAATCGCAAGAATGGGAGAACGGAAAAGCGAAAAAAACTATTTCTTCACTTGATAGTTTTCATTGGGTTGCCATAAAGAGGGATCTGCTTGAATTGGAGATTGAATTCTAGATTGTAAATAAAATCTGAATTAATTTAAGTCTTCTCGGGGTAGTGTTGAAAGTGCCCAATCAGGAGCACAAACATGAGAATTCTGAATATATTTCAAATGGGTGCCGAAACTGCTTAAACAATTGATCTAGATTCGATCGATTCACGAAACGAAAATGTCCGTACGCATGTAATTTTTTAAGAGCTTTGCATCACTCACGAATCATGCACGACTCACGCTTCCTTTACGAATGCACGAAAATGATGTCGATAACGATTGTTTGCGCCATTTATGCATTTATATGATTTATATTATTTAAGTTCCTTTCCTATTGTTCCGTCTGGAAATGTTTGACGTTAAATTCTAACGAAATGTAAGACGGTCATACTTATGTTGACCACTGTAATCGATATGAATCGATATGTAATTGACTTAATTATTTCTTGAATAATCGAACGAGTTGGACGAGTGTCTTAAGAATAAATATACGCACACTCAGACATAAGCAAGGACGCATTTCCTTAATCCTTAATTGTAGATTGGTTCGTAATTGAATAATTTAAAATTCGTTTTTGAATTTGAATGTAACTGGTACCCTCCGCTCCTACAAGCTCAATTGTTTCGCTAGTAACTCCCACTCCTACCACTAGATGGATAGTGGTCCTGGCATTCCAAGTCTGAAACAAACTTTGGTATAAACCTACCTTCATGCAAAATTTGTGACTCTATTTCTTTTAGTCTCTGAGATCGACGCGCTCATACAGACAGCCGGACGGACAGACGGTCACACGGAAAAAGCTATATCGACTCTGCTTTATGGTAGGAAAATTTTCCTTCTCCCTATTACATACATTTGCATTGCCTTTAGTATACCCTTTTTACTCTTCGAGTAAAGGGCATAAAAATACTTGACTATATAGCCCTTATGGCCAAATCGAGCTCGTTTCAATCTCTTGGTTTGTGTGCTCTGATTTCTGCACAAGTAAAAGGGGCCTACAGTTTACCGCCGAGTCCGAAGGGCAATGTTTGATCATTTTTTGTCATGGCTAGTTACTTTAAAGATGGCCCCAATAACTTGTCAAAGTGACCGGGTGTGTAAGCTTTTGAGGCCAAACCTTGATCTTTAGATGTCGCGAGGCGGGATCAAACCGACAACCTCTTGTATAGCATGCAAACACACTTCCCGCTGTACCACAGCCGGCCCACACCCGGACACAGAGGACGTGTTTTAAATTGCTTGCAAAAGGTAAGATTGGAAAACTAAATCAATGGCCCAGGGAATCGCCAACATTTTAAGATAATTACACAAAGGATGGAATGACACGTTCAATTTTTAGGGGCAATTTTAGTATCAATTTTTCGTCTGCAGGGAAAAGTCTTTGGTGTCAACAGTCAAAAAACTCTTGAATTTGCCCCACAATGTTTTTGAAGAGGCTGAGATCATACACAACATCCAATTTAGTACATTAACAAAAAATTGCGACAATAATTGTCCCTTAAAATTGAAAGTGCCATTCCAGCCTGAACATCGAAACTATTGTGGTAAAAGTCCTACTGTCATACTGCACACACTTTTGAAAGATAATTATTTTGATAGTTTTTAAGCAATGAAGCGTTTAATATTAAACTTTAAATCATTTCTACATAAATATACAGGAAAACGAGAGCGTAAGTTAAAGTCGGCCCTGCCCGACTTCGAAATACCCGTTACTCAGCTCAGCTCGCATAAGTATGCAACATTTTTTTAACTCGGCTATTTATTATCCGATCCTTTTGAAAATTTGTGAGATTGTAGATATTGGACACAAAAACTACACTGCAAAATCTGAGCTCGATATCTTGAAAATTGTGGGAGTTATTCAACATTTTTTATTGAGGGGGCGGGAGGGGGCGTGACCAAAATTTGAAACAAACTTGATCTGCCTACAGACCATACTAGCTTACGTATAAAATTTGGTTGCTCTAGCTCTTCTAGTCTCTGAGATCTAGGTGTTCATACAGACGGACGGACGGACGGACGGACGGACAGACGGACATGGCTATATCGACTCGGCTGTTGATACTGATGAAGAATATATATACTTTATGATATCGGAGATTCTTCCTTCTCCCTGTTACATACATTTGCACGACTTTAGTATACCCTTTTTACTCTACGAGTAACGGGTATAAAAACATACCTTGACGTAAGAACAAAAGATTAAAACCACTTGCACCGACGCTGTAATCAACCGCTTTAAGACACTGACATTGAAAACAGTCCAATTTGGAATTCAGTGGACGAAACTAAGGACTAAATTGGACGAATCATAGCGAATCAGCCTGAAAGACTTCTTACTAAAGTCGGACCAGTCCTTCATAAAAAATTACTTGATAACTGGCCAATAATACTTCAGAAGTTAAAGAATTGATTAAATTTTGTTCAGAAGGAAACTCATTTTGTACTTCAATTCGTCCATGAGCTTCGCCAGAAGGCTCCACTTCTCTTAAAGGGGTGGTGAGGTAAAGCTGCTGATCGGTTCAACATGTCGAACCCAGAGAGATCCTGACATACTGCGTCTCAAATCGACTCACACTTCCTCGCTAGTTACCTCTGGTAACAGAGCAATTCACCCGCAAAGCTGCAGGCTAACGTGAATCCCAAACCCTTGCCTTATTATGGAGAAGAAATTTTCTCATTCCCTTGAACAATTGCTTACAAATCAGAAATATTTGAATGATTCAAGTTTTAGTTATATTGGATAGATTTGCGGAAGTACAACACTACGCTAACATAAAATTTTTCAAATATGTTGATTTCGACGAGATTTGAATATCCCAAAATGAGTAAAAGTGACCACTTTCCACATCTTAAACCCAAACTTACAGCTTATCCCTTAAAAAATTGTAATTTTTAGAGTCTGATTCGGGTTTGAAATCAAAATTTTATTTACCATTTTAACACCTTTTTGTGAAAAATGTGACACAATTTCTGGAAACAAAAATTAACATTTCTGATGACAGGTTTATTCGAAACGCAATTTAATTTCATTCCTTTCCCATTACTTCCGCCACTTAAGAGCATTGAGAAGTAGTAAACTGGGAAACTTCTAAGCAACTGCGACTTTCGGAAGGTGTGCATTGCACTTAGTTCTCACTCACTTAATGGAGATTTTGTTTCGCCCACCTCTTAACAACATATAAATAGTATTTTTACTACTACTTACTTTATGCAAACTTTTCACCAAGTGCTTTCTCGTAAATACTGCTGGGGGATTTTGCAAAAAAAACAACAAAAAAAGCACACGCTCTCCTGTCAGGGCGGGCGAATTTAATTAAAAAGTTTTGTGGGCCCCCACCGAAAGCGCCCGAAACACAACAAAATAACAACAGGCAACAAGGACAACAATGCTCCGTCTATTCTCTGCACAAACTTTTCCGCCTATTTGCCGAGGACTCGGCTCCTCCATTCTTATACATTCAAATTTCAGTTGCAACAGCTCAGGTTTTCGTTGCCTTTTTCGTGGCATCTGCTCAAAATTCGTTGTCAACTTATCAGTCTTGGGATTGCTTAGGCAAAAATCCGTGGATACAATGTGTGTGCGATTTGCCACTTTTATGACAAGCACTTGCCACACGAAATGTTAATTGTTCCACAAAAGCTCATCAAGAATGCTACGTGCCAGCGAAAGCGAGTCCTTGATGTGGCTGCTTGAAAACCTATTGACAATGCCTGCACGGACGTGAAGGGGGGCGGGCTGTCCAACAGGAACTGGCAGTTCTGTCACTTGAAATGCCAACAGGCATGAGCGAAAACCACGTGAAAGTCTCAACAATAGCTGCGTAAATAGAAAAAGCCAAATTAATCGCTAGCCAATGGTCCTCCCCGGTCCTCCTGCTGACGGCCAATTGAGCGCTAGTCCAATTGAGTTAGAATTTCCATTCAAGTGCCAATTAGCTGCGGTTTCATTTGTAGCTACCCTTGTTCCAAATTAAGTCCGCAACAGTGGCATTTCGTCTGCTCGACTGACTTGGACCCACTCGGGCGAATTTAACAAAGTAGAATGCAAACGGGCCACTTGGCTCCAAAAAGTGCGGCAGTAGCAATTTTTTTCTTTTCTAATTAGGCTCCACTCTCTATCTCTCACTCTGATGCAATTTGCTCTTGGGAAAGCGTAAACAGCAGCCTGCTGCTGGTGGCCCAGTCCTTGATTGCCTTTAACGGAAGTGACTGGTAAAGCAATTATCCTGATTTGAAGCAATGGCGATGCTGTTTGACTTGCAGTCGCATTTGTTTGGAGAACATTATCCGGGCTGTACACTTTAATCAAACACTACTACAAAATCGAATAAGCATTTGGGAGTTTCAATCTAAGGAAATATGGGATTATGTTAGGTGAAGAGAGAAGATGAGCCCAAGTTCTGAAGTAGTTGCAAGTCACAAGGCCACTGCACGGGGTTCGACCGAAGTTTTTACAACAAATTTGTAGAGAAAGTTGGACTTTTTGGGTGGTCAGCTGCGTCAGATTGTGCCACAATTACCATCGAGTGTGAGGAAAAAGGGAGCCTTGAATAGAGACCGAGAGATTTCGCTGTCATAGGCTATAGATGGAAACTAGAACGTCAAACTACGAAACGAAAGGTAAAGCGAGCGGGAGTTTGTTGGCGCTTTAAGTTTAACAAATCCAGAGCACCTGCAGTATACAAGTTGACATTTTCCAAGTAAACCCTGATTTTTCAGATTGCCTCATCACGATAACTGCATTCTGGGTTTGTCGAGTGTAGTCCGGTCACCCAATCATTGATATTCAATTTGGACACTCCTAGTGTCTGGCCCAAATTGGACCGATGCTGTCGCTCAGTTCGCATGGGCGCAAATTATGTCACGTATTAGGGCAGTGTGAAACTTTTAAAGTGCTCAAGTTTTATCACATAATTGAACTATAAGGCGGTTAAGTTGCGGTTCGGTTCGCTCCGCTTCGAATCGGACCAATGAAAAAGTTTTTAATACCAATATAAACACACTTTGCGCTTTCGCTGTCTCCTTTCCAAGAAAACCACTTTCACGTATCCTGTCGTAGTGCTGGCCAGTGGAGCGGGGCGGGCACATATCCCTGAATGCGCCGTCGATTCGCCAATCAACATCATCGTCAACGATGACAGCGACTGTATAACCGCAACCATCACAAATGCCATTAGAGAGTGGCACACAATCCGGGTCGCGGGCGGACCAGGGCCCAGGACAAGAAGACAACAGGCAAACAACAATGTGCTGAAGGCATTAGTGCCTAGTGCCAACGCATCGTACTCGTAAATTGAGATTTCTATTTATTGTCAGCGGCCACAGCAGCAGGAGCAACAGCAACAGCATCCTCGCCCACCACAAGTTCGTATATCTGCCAGTTAGTCACTCAGTCAGCCAGCCAGTGTGGATCCAGTCCGTTCACCCACTCAGTCCGCAGCTTGATGTGGTCTGGCAAAGTTTATAAAGTCGCTTAAGCATTTTTAATGGACTTTTAAGTTCGTTTTTATTGTTTTTTGTTTTATTTTTGCATACAAACATTTTGAATGGGTGCTCGGGGGTTAGTTTCTGCTTTTGTTGTTGCCACACTATTCTTCTGAGCGTGTTTTGGAATGGCAAATGGTGTTACAGTTTTGCACTGACCACAGATATATGTACATCAGCATTAGAACTGAAAGCGCATTATATCGCCCCTCTGGGTTCTGACATGTTATAAGTCCGAAATGTTGCCACGTACCTTTTCCATTATTCTATTTAACATTTTTGTTTTCTACGGCAAAGCGTTGAGTGCGCTCCATACAGCAAAGGGAGGCTTGCAGAGCAAATGGACAAAAAATGGCGGCTAAGTCTTATCACACGAGTCCGTAAACAAAGTGTAGGGAAGGACACCATTTGGCCAGACTTATATGTACAATAATTCAAGATAACAGATGTGCGGATAACCAAAATGTATGTGAGTCGTGATCCCACTGAGGCCGACTAATATGCCGTAGATCTTCCTTAAGGTCCAGTTAACACAAGGTGCGGTTAACCGAAAAATATTCTTACCTTTTCGGTGCATTTTGAGCCGCCAAGCAAAGTAATG
>JAWNNO010000396.1:0-63307 GCA_035044985.1 Lordiphosa fenestrarum | reverse complement strand
CGTGGCCAAACTTGAAAACAAACTTGATCTGCCTGCAGACATAAGAAGCATATGTCCCATACATGTCAAACCTATATCTCTTACCATCTCTGAGATCTGTGCGTTCATACGGACAGACAGACGGACATGGCTATATCGACTCGGCTGTTGATGCTGATCAGGAACATGTATACTTTATAGGGTCGGAGATGCTTCCTTCTGGCTGTTACATACCTTTGCACAAACTTAATAGTATAATAATGTAATACATCCCTTTTGAGCGGAGCAGAGCTTTACAGCAATAATGTTGGACGAGGTTATAAATGGCATTGTATAGTAAAGTTGGTAACATTATCTAGCTGCGGTACTCAGTCTGATTATAACTAATGTTACGCCTGAAGTTTTCAGTACACTTCGACTCTTAGAATTCTGAAGAAGAATAGGAACATGCACCTGTATTTCCATGCTGGAAATTGAAAAAGATCGTACAAAAAGTCAACGAATGGGATTTGAAGTGACTTGTGAGAGGGATATATGAAAATCGATTCCAAAGACGTTTTCGTTGAGTCTGTCTGGGTGCTTAAGTTTAAGAAAATTTACATTTCGATTCTATTAAACTGTTGCCATGTTTATACGCACCAAATTATTCGCGATTAATGCCCTTCAAAGTATGCAAACTTTATTTCCTTAAGTTATTATGTAATAAAATAAAGTTATTGCAGGTCTGTCATTGATATTCGACTTTGCATATTTACTGAGATTGTTGGTTATTCAACAAAATGTTGAGTTAAGACAAATAATAAAATGTATACTTGACCAAAACTATGATTTACATATAACATAGCATACCTTAAAGGGCATTAAGCATAATATATTTTGAGTGTATAAGCGTAGTAAAAAATATTAGTCAAAACATTAAAAATCTCTACTCCCTCTACTATTCCACAGTAAAAAGGGTAAGGTCGTGCAATTGCATATGCAACAGTTAGAATGAAGCATCTCCGATATCAGAAAGTATATATATTCTTGATCAGCAACAACAGCCGAGTCTACGATTCCATTCTGTCTGTCCAACCGTCTGTACGAACACCAACATCTCAGAGACAAGAAGAGTTAAAGCTGAAGTAATGTATACAGCCAGTTCAAATAACATTGATGTTAATGCTCTGTTAATTAACATATGGAAATCTTATAAAACCGTTATTCCACTGTCTAATGGGTATTTCAAAGTCTGTAGGGGTCGGTTTAACCTCACGAAAAATGCAGATTGGTTAGAAGAGATCACTAAAAACTCCAACCCACTCGGTGGACATAACATTCACCTCAAACCATTCTTTCCATGAGGTACATTCACTATGGCACCACATGAAATAGTAGAAAAATGCAAACGGTTGATAGTTAAACCAAAATTGTTGACTAACTTAAGGAAACACCAACAGGGATTTTTAGAGTGGTAGAAGCCAAAGTCTGGAATAGATTAATTAAACATAAATATTATCTAATCTAGTCATCTCATTGAGCTTGACTTTCAACGTAGATGCTAATGATTTGTAAAGTTTTCGAGTTTTTGCACTTTGCTGCGAGATATGCCTGGCATGCTATATGGACTAACGATTACGATTACGATTTCTAAACTAATATTCTCAGATCGTGATTATGTTGGGTTTTCAAGGAGCGAATTAACTTTTGCTTTATGTACGCGACGATATGCCTAGATTTTGTTAAATAAATTCCGTGTTTAATAGTATATTGTCATGAATTTGAGCGTTTTGCTTGCATTTCTCCGTAGTCCGTAGACCTAGGTGGACCAGGGATAGTATCGCTTGGCCACGCTGGTGCGGCCCCGATACTGCCCGTTGAGTACCAATTGATTGCCGCTTATGTCGCCATAGTCATCAGTCTCCTCAGTATCCTCAATGTAGATGCTCTTAAGCGAACCCGGAAATGGGGTGACCATCTCCGAGCTATAGGAATTCTCCACATCCTCATCGCTGTTCTCGAAAGGATCCACGGCCACATAGGAGGCAGAGAAGCCTTTCATCGGTACCGAATTGTCCGTCTTAAAGCGCACCAGAAGTGAGTCAGTCATGGAGATGATATCCTGGGGTAGCTGTTGGCCATTAACAGTATTTAGTATGTTGGGTGAGCAACAATTGGAGTGAGTTCTTACCGCATTGCCACAGTATTGGCCATACATGGGCCCACTGGTGTCATCCATATTGGAGAAGACCTGCACATAGTCGTAGGTGCAATTCTCGCTGCTCTCAATATCAAAGGTTAGAAAGATCAGCTGGACATTGCTATTGGGCGGTGCCTGTATGGTCCACTCACAGTCCATGCTGTCATCATAGTCCTGATTACCAAAGCGGGCATGCGAATAGAACTGCTGCACATGACTGGTGGCTCTTAAATAGCCACCACAGGCTGGAAGAGAAAGATTTGGAGCATAGGGATAACTGTTATAAAATAAACTTTAATTGGTCATTTCATTTCATTTCAGTCAAGTCTTTTGTTGAGTTTATCAAATGGGATTGGCCTGTCAAGAAGTCATAGACCTGCACAACAAAATACCAGTTCCAAAGACCTATCGATACTATCATCAGTAGACTTCTACCCGACTTTTACATTAATATATTTTGAATTTTGTTTGGCAGCTGCAGAAACTTATGTCTGTCGTTTTCTGATAACATAAGCAAACTAGAAACATCTGAAATGCTACAAATGTTCCGGGAAGAAGGTTAAATCCTCTATTGGTTCCATCAGCGGACCGTTTCATAAGCTAATCAAACCAACGGGCTTTTTTGACTCTTGAAAAAAAAATGTATTCATTCTTCAATTTTCAAGAATTTCGCTTTTTAAATCGAGGATCTGTGGGGAAACTATAGAGCAAAACGCGCCATCGATTTTTCAACTCATATTGCATTGGAATTCCTAAGTAGTTATGACATTACTGTCATGGAGAGACGACTGACAGTGCTATGTGGCCTTGTGTGTGTTCCTCGAGCCGGCTTAAGCTTGCTAAATGGTTTGACAATTAGTTTGTATGAAATAAACAACAACAACAAGTGATTTTAGACTGTTGTTTGATTGCATTTGGTTCTGAGGAGCTATTGATTCAAGAGTGATTGATCTTACTTTTCAACCTGATGAGGTCTTGTTACAAGAACGATTATTCGCACTATGCAATTGATTCATGAACGGGTCATCTTCGTTTGGAGTAAGTTAAGCAGTTAATTCAAGAATATTCTACTAGATTTGAAAATGTTTCGTACTTAAGTATTGAAGGTCTTGAATCAAATAAAACAGCAACATAAATTCATAATTGGATCAAGAATTTTCAATCTAATCGACCTTCTGACACTCGACACTCTTGATGCAAGTACACTCAGAGAAAAAATAGAGAATTTCATACTTGGATCAAGAATTTTCGAGATCAATAGTTCGATAAGAGTGAAAATTCTCGATCTAAGAGCGAAATTCTTGATCCAAGTATGCATTTTTTAAGCCGGTTTTGTCGATCCAAGAGCTTTAATACTTGATCTAAGAACGAAACATTCTCAAATCAAGTAGCAAAATTCTTGAATCGAGTGCCAAACGAACTCAAATCCAAGGTTACTCATTCTTGAATCAAGAGCATACAGCATTGACCAAATTATAGAATGTTCTTCCGATTATCAAGAGCTCATCAGATTCAAGAGTAAGATCATTTACTCTTAAATCAAGAGCTTCATAGATTCCAATCATACAACAATTTAAAAGTAGTTTGTTTTTCTATTTTTTCCATTTTGTTTAAATTTATTTCATGGAAAACTAATTGTTGAACCATGAAGCAAGTTTTAGCCGGCTCGAGGAATACATAACACCTCAATGGAGTATCAGTCTTTGCCTGTCTGACTGGCAGTCGCACAGCCGTCGCTCCAGCAATGCCATGATTGGTTGGGAATTCCAAAGCAACATGAGTGCAAAAATCGGTCGCGCTCTCTGCTCGATAGCTTCCCCACAAACCCACACACTCTTCCATAAAAAATCAAACTGAGAGTGCGAGTTCAACGCTGTGTTCTCTCAAATGTGCTTGCTCTCCTCTTTTTTTTTTACCTCAGTCCTGTCGCCTAAATACATCATACTGAGATCGAATTTAGCTCGATATCAAGAGCGAAATCCTTGAAGATTCAAGAACGAATAAATATTTTTTTTAGAGAGTTCGTTCTTAACTTATTCGTTCTACTTTTTTCTGGGTGTATGAAATTATTGTTGACATAGTGGTAAAGTAGGCTCCGAGCTCATTTGGGCGCAACTTAACATTTCATTAGCGGCTTATGTCGTTATGTGCCTCTTGGGTACTTCACGATTGAGGCTAATTTAAAGAATTTTTTAAAAAGTTGGTTATTGGAATTCGTTGGCAGCCTCTAGTATGCTTTAAATTGTTAACTGCCCCACATGGTTTTCGTAAAAGTTTGTCATTTGAAGTAATCTGGATTTATCGGGGATCGCTAGAGATTTTTGAAGAAACGATTTCATTTCGAGCTTAAACTGTGAGTGAAATGTAGCCGAAACGTTGGGCTACTATATTAGATGACAAAAGGTTAGGAGATTTGAAACCGACATTTCAAGAATTTAGTAGCAAGCTACGTTCTAGTCAGTTTATACGATAATATCTAAAGATTTCTGGAATTATCCCTTACACAACTTTAATATTTTCTCACAGTAATGACAACTAATGGCACGATTTGCACAAATATCAATTTTCTATGAGATCCATGCCTGATCCGCGCTGTCTTTGTACCATAGGCGACATAGAGTTGGAGGTGAAAAGAAGAGAACACTTGGCAACAGCGACATGAAGAAAGAGAAAGTGTGCCGCGATATGGCTAGAAGCAATAAAAAAGAAACATCTTGCACATATATCAATTTTACTGAAGCCTGTTTTTCACAACATCTAACCCAGTTTGAAAGATAGGGCGTCCGATTGGGGCTTAGTTTTAGGTTAGGGAGGTCATAAGTGTAACTGAGGGGCTTTTACCACTTAGCCAAACCGGTACTGGGAGATTCTATTGATTGATTACATATAATGTTAGGCTAATTAGCTTTTACTTTCCGCTTTCCGCCCTCGTACTCACCGGTCGAGTGCATGGCCATAAACCCATTGAGCTGCTTGTTCTTGTCCGTCTTCAGTACCATATACAGCTGATTGGTGGTGGATGATATGGGGTATGGTATCTTGTCGCCACAGAAACGTCCCAGCAGAGAGCTGACCTCCGATTCACCATCATAGATGGCCACATTGTCGTACGCACATTCCTAATGAAATACCAAGTTAATGGAACGTTCCACAGTTGCAACTCAACGCACCTGATGGGACTCCACGTTGAACTCATTAAAAATCAACTTGATGCGATGCCCCGGGGTGGTAATGAAATGCCACACACAGTCCGCATTCGGCGGATACGAGTCCGGGTAGTTGGGACTGTAGATGGTGCCAAATGAGGCGGATATCTCATACTTGCACTCGCCCTCCTTGCAGTCGTGTCCGTTCTCGTGCAGCGAGTACCCATTGTGGCAGAGGCAGATGTACGAGCCAATGGTGTTGCGGCAATCATGCTGACACCCGCCATTGTTCACGGCACACTCATCGATGTCGGTGAAGAAGACGGCCGCAAAGCCGGACCGCTGTATGGACTTGTCCGAGTGGAACTCCACGCGCAGCGCATTGCCGTCCGAGGTGGCGGTGGGCGGAATGGCGCTGCCGCAGAAGGTGCCAATACGCATCAGGCGATTCTCTGGCAGTTTGGAGTAAATGGTGACCGAGTCGTAGCCGCAGTCCGACTGCTGGTGCGCCGTGCCCTCCAAGTCAAAGTGGGTGAAGTTCAGGGAGATTTTGTGCTTGGGCGGTGCCACAATCTCCCAGATGCACTCCTTCAGCACCGGATACATTTCAGGGAAGGAGGGCGAGGTGATTGTGCCGTTTGGATACTCGATGACGCCGCCGCAGGCATCTAAACGAGAGTCGGAATGCAGATACGGTTATCAGACACTGTCAATGCCCCCCCAACCAACGCTACCCACCTTCACAGTGCTTCTTGTCGCTGTGCAGCTCGTAACCAATGTGGCAGCTGCACTCGTAGCCACCCAGCGTGTTGATGCACTCGTGTTCACAGCCATGATTCTGCGTCTCGCACTCGTCCACCTCCTTCATGAACACTGCCGAGAATCCCGCCTTCTGCACCGATGTGTCCGACACGAATTTCACGTACATCGAATTGCCACTTGACCTGAAAGTGACGGCGAACAAAGCGGAGTTGGTTCAGGACCGGGCCGGGCGGCGCTTCGGGGTACTCACTTCATGTTCGGCGGCGGCTTGTAGCCACAGAAAACGCCAATTAGCGGTGCATCCTGCGCAGGACCATCCCGGACCTCCACATAGTCATAGACGCAGCTGTCATGGTTCTCCACCTCAAAGGATTGGAATTTCAATGCCACTTGAAAGCTCTTGGGCACCGTAATTTTCCACACGCATTCCTTGTTGGGCAAATAGTCCAGCGGATAGTTGGGAGACTCGAGGCGACCCTCCGTATCGTCCACCATCAGTTCGCCGCCACAGACCACTGAAAAGGGAAGGGGAGAGGCATGTCAATGTCCGTTGTGAACGAGCGAAATGGCATTCTGTTGGTCTGGCGCTCACCATCGAACTCCGCCTTGAAGCCACGATAGCCCTCACTGCGATGGGAGTTGACATAGGTTAGGAGCATGCGACTGGACTCGGTGCTGATCACATCGCTAGCCACCTTGCCGCAGAAACGTCCTATCAGCGGTGACTTGAAGTAGTAGCCGTCTCGGATCTCCAGGTAGTCCGTTTCGCAGTTGTTCGACTTGAAGATGTTCTGTGGGGCAAGACGAGAGTAGGATTGGAGGCTGAGCTGTAGTCTTCCCGTCGGGGCTTACCATATTCTCCAGCCGGAGCACCACACGTTCTCCATGCGTGGCCGTTATCCGCCACTCGCAGTGTTCCGTCTCATTGGTCAGCGCGCCAGCTGTATAATACGAGGGACTGGCAAAGATGCCCGTGCTCTCCTGAAAAGTGCGTCCACATTTGGGACATCTGTACAGCAGATTGGCCTGGGCCACATCGCCCTGACTGAGACGCAAGCGTTGGCCTATCTCGGGCCTCTTGCGGCCCTTCATCTCTATCGGTAGAATGGTATCCAGGTATGTGCCCTTCGAGAAGGTGTTCCGGGCATAGTGCATAATGGAATCATAGTCATAGGCCATGCCCAGCGAGTCCACCTCGTCGGCTGACAGCATATTGAAATTATAGTCCTGACCCTTCATTATGTTATTGTGCTCGATGACCACATGCTTCTCGCGATCTGGTCGGGTATGCTCATGCCAGAAGCCCACCACATGACCCAGTTCGTGGACCACAATGCCAAATTTGTCACAATTGCGACCGATGGAGATGGCCTGGGGACCGTTGCCTCGTTTGCCCACAAACGAACAGCAGCTGGAGGGGATGGGGTGAGAAGGAAGTCACATAAATGTTAAATTCTACACTACAAAGTCTGATCTGCCAAGTAATTTGTTCGGTTATCTGTTCGAGATACAGCGAAGAGTCTACATATCGACAGGCTAAACCATTTTCTCAATGTCCGGTTAGTCAACATGAACTGCAGGTTAGTCGTCTTGGAGTGTCTCTTGTTGCATTTGGCCGAGCCAGAGCAACAAACTGAATCACAGCTCATGCACCGGTCAACTTTAACCGCTGGATCATGCCAGCTGGAGTTATCTATATTATTAACGATAGACAAACAGCTGTAGAAATTTGTTCAATGATTCAGTTTGACAAAATCAACACGTTACAAAATTGATTCTATGATAAGAGTTCGATTTTTTGGGACTAGAATTGATGGAATCATGCATTGTTGTCAGAGAGCCAACTTATGCCAGTGGCAACATATTTATCACTTCTTTGGAGTCCGATTTCCTCTGGTTTGCCGTGAAGGTAATAAGGCACTTCATCCATTAAAAGCAATTTCAGTCAACTTTTTAGCAAGAAAATTGCTAACAACATGCAATAGCCTTAACAAAACATAACCAAAATATCTTATACGTTGTCAGTGTCTGGTCACACTGCTGCAGCTAGTGGACATTTATCGTTATCGGCTGAAACGGCTGCTGAGAAAACCAAATGACCAATTTGACCTGAACTTTTAAGAAATTGGGCCTTAATGGCTTAAGGACTATGATTTTAGATACTAAATTCAAAAGTTTATCGAACGATTTGCAAAAACCAAGAAGCTAAGCGGTAATATATTTATTGAATTGAATGAAGATCTAAAAAGATTATTATATGAGTCTTCAAATAATTTAAAATATCATCGACCCAAGTCTCAGTTGAAAAGTCTTTCAAAATATGTAAAAATGTTAAATATTATTTCCCATATTGGTCTTTTATTTGT
Source organism: Lordiphosa fenestrarum (assembly GCA_035044985.1). Classification (NCBI taxonomy): domain Eukaryota; kingdom Metazoa; phylum Arthropoda; class Insecta; order Diptera; family Drosophilidae; genus Lordiphosa; species Lordiphosa fenestrarum. Next base: position 54,875 of record JAWNNO010000396.1, on the reverse strand, counting down.
ATTGGGTACATTGTGAGACGAACCAAGGTTCGCACCAAAGCCTTCACTCAACAGCCTTGAAACTGTACCGGAGCTCTGCAAAGAACTTTACTGTTTACAGCCTTGAAAACGAGTCAGAAAGTCGATCAGGCCCGACTGTTATCTACCCACAAAAGTGTATGCTCATTATATATTTTGCGGCTGGCGCTGCTTTCTTTTGCTCATAGCTCGACTGACGTACATTTGATCACTACCAATCGATAGGTAAGCTTGATTACTAGATATGTCTGATATGATGAAGAAATGATATGCTCACTGCATAATGACTAGGATACCCTTTCAGAGGGTATATTAAAATTGTCCAGATGTTTGTAAGGCAGAGAAGGAAGCATTTTCGACCACATAAATTATATATATATATTCTTGATCAGCATGACGAGCTGAGTTGTTTTAGCCTTGTCCGTCTGTTTCTATGCAATCTCCTCCGTCAGTTTTAAAGCTATCGCTACTAAAATTTGAACGAAGTCTTCTAGTACAGATGACCATAACATATAGCTGCCATAGGAACGATCCGTCGAAAAACTTTTTTGTTTTCAATGCAAACGTGACCAAACTCCGTAATTACGAGTATTCTATGCTTTTCCATGATTCTGCCAAATTTGGTCGAAATCGGACATCTATATAGTATAGCTGCCATATGAAAAATAGTCTTATTAAGAAAAACTTTGTTGCTTTCAATGTTAGCCTCTTTAAAATTGGCATAGTTATATTTTAAAAGCTTTCAAACAATTCTTCACAGTTTTGTCAAAATCGAATGACTATTGGTTATAGCTGCCATAGGAATGATCGGTCGAGAAACTAGTTTTAGTGAGGAAAACTTTTTTGTTTTCAAAGAAAACGCCTCCAAACTTTGTATTTCTTAGTTTGCTATGCTTGCCCATGATTCCATCCAGTTTGGTCGAAATCGGACATCTATATAGTATAGCTGTCATACAAATGTAGAGTTAGAAAAGTAGTCTTAGTGTGAAAAACTTGTTGGTTTTCAGTGGAAATGTCCTTCAAATTCGTTAGAAAAACGTGCTGCTCTACATAGAGTATTATAAGTTTGTGCAAGAGTATGTGACAGCCAGAAGGAAGCATCTCCGACCCTATAAAGTATATATATTCTTGATCAGCATCAACAGCCGAGTCATATCCGTCTGTCTGTCCGTATGAACGCAGAGATCTTAGAGATGGTAAGAGATAGAGGTATGACAAGTATGGGACATATGCTTCTTATGTCTGCAGGCAGATCAAGTTTGTTTTCAAGTTTGGCCACGCCCCTTTCCGCCCCCGAAATTTAGAAACGTCATATCTCCCACAGTTTTAAAGATAGATGGTTCGTTTTTTCTGAACGTATTTAGTAATCAGGATTACTTATCGATCCGCCAAAGGAATGGTGAAGATCGAATGAACGGTTGGCGAGTTATGATCAAAAGACTGTTCGCTGCTGCAGCGCTGCTTTCAGCTGCTAAAGCAGCATCAAAATTTATGCTGAGCGTATAATTTTGTTGGTCCAGAGTATGTTATAGTAGGGCTTGACCAACTTTCCTTCTTCTTTTATTTGCAAATTTTTGAAAAATATCAAAAATGAAGGCAATAATTTTACAAAAATACTTTTATCTTTCAAATTTTGGCAAAGCTAAGCTAAGCTAAGTTATTCGTTGCAAGTTAGTTCTAAGTGCGTTCCCCTGCCGCGACCATGCGCCCATTGGCCAGCGCATTTTGTACTTTTTGTCAAAATTTCACACATAACTTCAACTTGTTTGACGATTAACTATAAAAACTCACCCACAGCTGCGCACGGTAAACACAATATAGTTGGGATGGATTTCGGGATTGCGCTCGACAAACTTGATGCATGTGGAGTTCTCCCAGTGGCGCATGGCCTGTTTGAATAGCGCTTTATGCAGACCACTAAAATTGCCATCGATCTCATAGGGAATGACGCCATAGTCCCAAATGCGTTCCTTTTTGGCGGTAACAGCGCGTGCCACGCGATGATGATGATGTTGCTGCTCCTCCAGATGTTTTCCATTGCTGTGCAGAGTAGGAGCGGAGAGAGGGTAAAGGCATTTTCAGTTCCATATTCATGCTACCACGTGGCGTATGCGTAATTTTAATTGCCAACAGTTTTGCAAACATTTTTCATTTTTTCTTGTTGGCGGCCTCAACTTTTGCCACGCGAATTTCTATTAAAATTCATAACTTTTCACACACGCCGAGCTGTTTTGTGTGTGTGTGTGTGTGTGTGAGTGTGTGGGTAGCCCAAATGGCTGGCTGTTTGTTTAAAGTTTATGGCAAAAAACCCTCCAAATGAAATAGCCAGCAATTTACAGCGCGGCAGGAAATGGCAACGGAAACGGATGCGGTGGCTGCCAAAAGATAGGCAAAGAGGCTTTAGGGGAGCGGCGAGCCCATAAACTTACCCAGCACTCTGCAAATCCATTTGCTGCACTTCAGCATCGGAGGTTGAAGATTGATTAAGGCCCGACGAGCTCTGATGAATATATGGCGCAGGACTCTGGCCTCGTCGACGCTGCTGACGATGCGAACGATGTTTCTTGTGATGAGTATGATGATGTTCATGTTCCTTGCCCTGTGGACGAAACAGCTCTTCGCGCAGGCGCTGCAATTTGGTGGCATAGTCCATGGAATGGGATTGACTGCTGCTGCTGCTGCTGCGTCTGTGAAGTTCAAAGATCTGGGTTAGTTACATTTCAGCTTTAACCAAATCGTTCCCAGCCCGTCACCTTCGTTTAGGTCCACGTCTGTGTCGTCGGCGCACCACTCCACGGGCATGCAAGAACTCCACTTCGTCGTCCAACTGCATGCCGTTCCCTCCCGCATTGCTGTACACGTTGGGCAGAGTGGAACGCTGCTCTGGCAATGAGGTGGGCACAATGTGAGTCGGTCTGCGTTCGGCCACAAAATTGTTGCCGGAATCATCTTCAATGTCCTTGTTATTCGATTGAATTTTCCGGACATCTACATTACGATGCGAGATGTGCGATTTGTTGCTGGACTTTGTGTTCATCTCGCCCAGAGTCAGGCGCCCGGCTTTGGCTGCAGTGTGTCGCTGCTCGGGCGGCGTGAGGATCTCATTCTTATAGCTGGAGGTCTGCACATAGTCGGCAGGTGGCTGTGTGCTCAGTTTCGAGGCCTCATTGACACTCTGAGGCGGAAAGGAAACGTCAGAACTGGCCCCTTTAGGGGTGACGGCCACACTTACCAAACTGACTTCATTGCTCTTGGCCGGTGGCTGCCTGGGCTGGGCCGTATGATTGCCCTGACCCAACACACTTGGCAGCTTGGTCTTCTTGCGTATGATGTCCGTCAGGCCCTCCTCCTCCACCTGCAAGCCCTCATGATACACTTCCTGCTTCAGCTTCTCCAAATCCAATTGAAAGGTGGCATTAAATTTGGTAGCTGCCGGTGCATCCGCCTGCAGCTCCGCCTGCTCTAACTCATCCTCATCCATATCAGTGGGTGTGTGGGCCACCACCGGGCCATCATCCCCATCCGGTAGAGCAATGTCGCCCATGAAGCCGCCTGCAACCAAACAAACAAACCATTTAATTTGAGAGAGAGGGAGAGAGAGAGTTGCCACTGCCAACCCACTCCCCCGGCAGCCATCATTCACATATTGTTTTTAATTATAAACGACAAGGCGAAAGAAAGGCGCATAAATTTTTATTTTAATTGAAACTTCATGTGCCGCAGGGGCAGTTGGTTGGCCGCTCCTTGCTGGTAATTTATAATTTACACAGACAGCCGGGCTGTGGCCCATGGACAGTTGTTTTGCCTGGCGGTTGGATAGACACAGTGCATAACCATTTAATCAGTGCATCAGCATCGGTGTCCATCCAACTGGCGCTCGGCAAACAAGCCCGCTTAACGTGGCGTATACGCAATGTAAATACGAATGTAAAAGCGCACAAGTGGGACTATATGTGGACTAGTGGCCAGAAAGAGCAATCAACAACAACAACGACAACAACAACAGCGTTAACTGTTAACAAGCAAAATATGAAACTGTTGGCAAGTCTGTTTCAGGCAAGTAAAATAAAATTAATTAAGTGCGTTTGTGTGTGGCACAAAAAAAGACAAAAAACAGAAAACAAAAATGAAAACATTGTCCATAAATAACACCGAAGTTCGGGGACTCTGCGAGTGCGATTATTTAGGGTATTCAAGCAGTTTGAAAGGACGACTGCTCTAACTTGACTGCACTTGAAGTGCTTGTCTAGGATGCCAGCGATTGCCACCTGGGTAATCTCCTAAAACGTGACTGTCTTTGGAATGTCCTCCAAGATAGTCAACCGGGACACGCTTGGGCGTCGCTTACAGCGACTTCTGTAGAAGCTGCAAGAGTGAGGAAGAAGAGGAAACATTGCCGCATCTTATATGCCACTGCCCAGCACTTAGTAGGAGCAGACTCAACACACACTTGGCCACCCCTTTCTTCTCAACCTCTCGGAACTATCTGAGATAGAGATTCCGTCTCTACTAAAATTTTCATTGATTTTAGAATGTTTTAATCGGGAGGAACCCCCTGTTTTAAATAGGGAATATATATGGTATCGCAATGGGCCTATCTTGGCCTAAGTGAAGAGACAATTTTATTGTCCCTAGCCATCTCAACCTAGCTCCGGGATGTAGTTAGCAACTTGTGGAGTTTTTTTTGGTTTCTTAGTTAAGCAAAAAAAAAGAAAGTCGATAAACTGTTGTATACTTGGAGAATACTCCAGTTCGATTCTGCATCATCTTAAGCGCTTCTGCCTGAATGAATGTGCAGGGCATTCAGACGCTTTCCCTGGCTATCAACTGAGAGACAAGAGAAAAGACCTCACAGCTTAACGCTAAAGAAGCTTCTTCATAGCTGGTGCAGGTGACCGTGTGTGTAAGTAAACTTAGCATAAAACCTCACACACCCACTACCCGCTTGTTTTCATATTAATCAGAGCTCATAGGACTACAGAGCTTCCTCTTCAACTCTAAATTACCCTTCTACAGTTGTCAACTTATAAATCTTCTTTAAGGTCAAAACATATATGAGACGAGAAAGCTAAGCTAACTTCGTCTGTGCCGAAGTTTTTATACCCTTGCAAGTGCTCGCTTCAAAATTTGCAAAAAATACTCTTTTTCCCATTTTCCTACCGATCGGTTGTATGGGAGCAATATGATTTAGTCATCCGATTTGGCCAAAAATTTGTAAAATTATGTGAAAGCACGTGAAACAAACAAATACAAAATTGCAGGGTGCTACCATTAAAAACAAACAAGTTTTTCTAACTAAGACTGTTTTTCTGACCTATCTTTTGTATGGCAGCTATACCATATAGTTGTCCGATTTTAATAAAACTTGGTAGAATTATAAAAAAACATAGAAAACCTACGATTACAAAGTTTGGAGACGTTTTCATTGAAAAGAAAAACGTTTTTCATACTAAAACTAGTTTTCCGACCGACTGTTCCTATGGGAGCTACAAGATATAGTCATCCAATCCGGTCGGCTCCGACATATTAGTAGTGTGCAGCAAAAAGAAGACTCTGTGCAAAATTTCAGCTCGATAGCTTTAAAACTGAGAGACTAGTTCGCGTAGAAACAGACAGACAGACGGACAGACGGACGGACAAAGCTCAATCGACTCAGCTCGTCACCCTGATCAAGACAATATATAGTTTATGGGGTCGGAAATGAATATTTCAATGCGTTGCAAACTTCTGGGCAATATACAGGGTTGCCCATATTCGACGGACCCATGTTTTTTCTTAAAAAAATCAAAGAAAAAAATAAAAATTTGGCGGTTGGCAATCTTAATCATTTAATTTGTTCCAAGTAGATTTGTTTACATCAATTTTTGAATATGATATCTCTCAAATGGCCGCCTCTGGCGTTGATGGCGTATTGTGCCCTTTTTGCAGCATTTTCCATCGTTTTCGCTAACATTTCGGCCGGAATAGCGGCTATTTCTTTACGAATGTTGTCCTTGAGCTCTTCTACGGTCCTTGGCTTTTTAACGTAAACCTTTGACTTCAAATATCCCCACAAGAAGAACGCGGTGGCCAGTCCAAATCACCACTTTTCGACATCAAACGGCCCGGAAACAATTTCTTCAGAAAATCGATTGTTATGCGACTTGTGTGCGGTGGAGCGCCGTCTTGTTGAAACCAGAACTGCCTCATACGCAAATTGGTCATCATGTCGCGATAACGCTCCTGGTTGATGGTAACAGCATGGCCATTTTCATTTTGGAAGAAAAACGGCCCAATGACCGTTTTCGCACTAACGCCGCACCAAACTGTGACTTTTTCGTCATGAAGAGGCACTTCTTGAATCTCCTGAGGATTTTCAGTGGCGTAAATACGGCAATTTTGCTTATTTACGGTTTTCTTATTCACATTTTTTAATTTTTTAAAAGCACGTTGAGTTTTCACAATTGACTTGTTCTGTTGAATGTAAATTTCAACTATTTCAGAGCGCTCGCGTGGCGTGTATTGTTCCATGGTAAAAATCTGCTTGAACTGACGCTTCAAACGCGGTATGTCATTAAGCGATCTGACATCTCTGTCAAAAGTTATGGTGTTATGGCGATGGGTCCGTCGAATATGGGCAACCCTGTACAATACCCTGTGCAAGGGTATAAATATTGCAAATTTTAGACTAGTATTGTCTGCATGCAGATCGAGTTTGTTTTATATTTTGTTCCCGACCTCTCCCACCCCCGCAATAAAAACAAGTAAGGGCGCTGCAGGCGAGTTTCCAAAACACAAAATACCCTGTTCATTTGTTTTCATTTATTTGTTTTTGAACTTTTGAAGATGAATGTAACCGGTTTTGGAAACAAAATGTCATCCTAAATGTAGGCAACACTTTTTCCTAGTCCTGACCAACCACTGCTCCACTGTTTCGCTTATAACTCCTGTGTTTTTTGTCCGATCTGATTGTACTTTTCAGAATAGATAGATATTGGGCCTTGCTTGATGTGTACTAAACCACGAGGCTCTAACTTGAAAATTGTGATCTGACGGTTGTTTAGGTCCAGGATTTCTAGAGGAGGTCTAGGTTTTTTGGGGATAAAAGGGGGACGGGGTGGAATTTTTCAAATCTGAAACAAACTTGATCTGCGTACAGCATAAATCGACCTTCGTGCAAAAATTTGTGGCAATATCTCTTATAGTCTCTGAGATCGACGCGTTCATACAGACAGACAGACGGACGGACGGACGGACGGACAGACTGACAGCCGGACATGGCTATATGGACTCGGCTGTTCATGCTGATCAAGAATATATATACTTTATGGGGTCGAAAAATTTTCCTTCTCCCTGTTACATACATTCGCACAACATCATGATCCCCCTTTTCCCATTTTCAATGTATATCTCCTACAAATTTGAAGATATTGAGCTTACAAATATTCATAAAGATCCGATAATAAATGGCAGAGTTATACAGGTTATAAAAAACTTTGCATACTTATCTGGGCCGCATGCGCTGTTTGCTTAAATAATGTTGAAATATTCAAATTAATGTTAATGCTCTGTTAATTAACATACGGAGAGGTTATTAAACACAATTTCCCCTGAGTAACGAGTATGTCGAAGTCAGGCAGGGCCGACTTGAACTTAAGCTCTCGTTTCTATACCCTTGCAGAGGGTATATTGAAATTGTTCAGATGTTTGTAACGCCTAAAAAGAAGCATTTCTGACCACATAAAGTATATATATTCTTGATCAGTATGACAAGCTTGTTTCTATGCTATCTCCCCCGTCAGTTTTAAAGCTATCGCCACCAAACTTTGCACGAAGTCTTCTGGTCCAAATACTCTGCACATTTGTCGGAACCGACCGTATCGGATGACTATATCTTATAGCTCCCATTGGAACAATCGAAAAACTTTTTTCTTTTCAATGAAAACGTCTCCAAACTTTTTAATCGTAGGTTTTCTTTGTTTTTTTTATAATTCTACAAAGTTTTATTAAAATCGGACAACTATATGGTATAGCTGCCATATAAAAGAGAGGTCTGAAAAACAGTCTTAGTTAGAAAAACTTGTTTGTTTTTAATGGTAGCACCCTGCAATTTTGTATTTGTTTGTTTCGCGTGCTTTGACATAATTTTACAAATTTTTGGCCAAATCGGATGACTATATCATATAGCTCCCATACGAACGATCGGTCGGAAAATGGAAAAAAGAGTATTTTTTGAAATTATTTAAGCGAGCACTTGCAAGGGTATAAAAACTTCGGCACAGACGAAGTTAGCTTAGCTTTCTAGTCTTTCATTTTAAGTTCTGTACACAGATGACATACAAATTTTGAAAAATAAGCCCTATTTGCCCGTATTTGAGTATCCTGTAGCTTCAAACAGCCCCAAATTAACAACAAACTACGAACGGCTCTGGCTGTATGACAAAGTCAATATCGCCCTTAATAATAAAATGTCAACACAAAAAACCTCATTTGCTTTTATAGGCAGTCGACGGGCTGAACGCAGACGCGCCCACTGAACTCGGTTTAATTTAAGCATAAATAAAATAAGTCCAATTGCATTCATGGTATTTACATGGCGTGTGGAGGGATGGCTCTGCCCAGTGCACAGTGGGTGGCGTTAACGTTAACGCTTTTTGACTTCTGAAGGCCGCTTATCTTGCTCCACTTTTGGCCCGCAACAGCAGCATCAGCATCGCTGCTTCATCTCTGATTCGGAGACGGAGTCTGCCACTGATCCAACGGAAGTTGGCAATTTGATTATGGCAAACTCAATAATCTTTAAGAACCGACTGAGCGCTGTAAGTGGGAAAGTACGAGCACAAATCGTAAGTAGGTCAGCAGCGGTCATAAATACGCATACGAGTGGTAGTACATAATGCCCTGGTCAACTGCAGATAGCCCAAATTTGTGTGGAGGTGTGTGTGCGTGTGTGTTTGGAATTTGCATAAATTTGTACAAGCTGAGAAACAGTTGGGAGCACATAGGGATAATTTCAAGATTGGATTGCAGCTTCATACATCGTTTCGTTGAATGCAAACTAATTGAATCGCCTGTTGACAAAACATGCATTTTATTGTCCATGGCGGCCGCTTGGAGCCTGTGGGAGCACAACCGGAACGTGCTGTTTAGGAAATTGCAAATTACATATTTTATCAAGCTGCAAATGTTTTTGATTCAGCTCTCCAAAGTGCACACAGCATGACACACGCACACCCATCCTGGGAAATTTGGACAGGTAGCAAAGTTTATTTTGCTTTGCTCCAATCAATGTCAATCATACGCACCGCACTGCGGCTGCTTTGCTGCCATTGCACTGAAAGGAGCGGGAACAGGAACCGAAATCGACACTAAGCCAAGCCTCTGCAGCATGGAGAATATCGAGTGCAATTGAACTGTGTGTGACATTGACACGACAGAGGTGGTCGGTCTGCCATGCCGGCTGGGCGGGACAAGTTTAATCAAACGTGAAAATATCATGATGGCATAGATAACCATATATATGGGTATGTGTCTATGCTTTGATTTCAGCAAATAGACAAATGGTTGTGTCTGTTAGGTAAATAATGCGAATGATATATGGCGCAATGTGACTTATTCTCAAAATATACGAATTCGACTGACTTTAGTTACATCTAAAGTTAATTAAAAGAGCGACCAGAGCTATGTGACAAGTTTGTGCTAAAAAAACAAGCACAGTTCCACTCTACCCAAGAAACAACACACTTTTTCAACGACAACTCAGAGATGGACCTAGGAGTCGGAGCTGCTGTATACTATGAAAAATTAAGCCGTCTTACAAACTGCCGAATCGCTTCACCATTTTCCACACCGAGAAAAAGAAGGATATGAAAAAATATCCATTGGATGATTTCCCGTATCCATTTGAGAAGGATATGTCTTAAATATACTTTTAATCATCCAACGGAGCTGCAAAATCATCCCAGGGATATGAAAAAGGATCATCCTTGGGATGATTATTCAGCTCCGTTGGAGGATTAAAAGGATATTTAAGATATATTCTTCCCAAATGGATCTTTTTTTGGAGCCTTTGATACCCTTGCAGAGGGTATATTGAAATTGTGCAAATGTTTGTAACGCATAGAAGGACGAGGTGAGTTGACCGTCTGTTTCTGTGCCAACTCCTCCGTCAGTTTTAAGGCTATCGCCACCAAACTTTACACGAAGTCCTCCGGGTACAAATACGCTGCACATTTGTCGGAACCGGCCGGCTCGGATAATTATAACATATAGCTGCCATAGGAACGATCGGTCGAAAAACTAGTTCTAGTAAGAAAAACTTTCTTGTGTTCAATGCAAACGACTCCAAACTCCGTGTTTACTAGTGTTCTATATTTTTCCATGATTCTGCCAAATTTGGTCGAAATCAGACATCTATATAGTATAGCTGCCATAGAAAAGTAAGGTTAGAAAAATAGTCTTAGTAAGAGAAACTTTTTTGTTTTCAATGTAAACCTATTTAAAATTGGCATATATTTATTTGATAAGTTTTCACACAATTCTTCAAAGTCTTGTCAAAATCGGATGACTATAGGTTATAGCTGCCATATGAATGATCGGTCGAGAAACTATAGTTTTAGTGAGAAAAACTTTTTTGTTTTCAAAGAAAACGCCTTCAAACTTTGTATTGCTTAGTTTGCTATGCTTGCCCATGATTCCACCAAGTTTGGTAGAAATCGGACATCGATATAGTATAGCTTTCATAGAAAGGTAGAGTCAGAAAAGTAGTCTTAGTGAGAAAAACTTGTTTGCTTTCAGTGGAAATGTCCTGAAACTCAGCTAGAAAAACGTGCTGCAAGGGTATACAAACTTAGCTCGATTTTAAGAACAAATTTCTTGAAAATTCAAGGCGTTCGTCCTTAAGTAATTTGTTCTGCTTTTTTCAGGATGAATATCTTTCTCTTGTCAGTCGGACCTGGACATTAGGGCGCTCTTTTTAAGGTCAAAATTGAAATTTACTTGCATTGTAGATATTAAAATTTTTAACCAAAAAAAATATAAACCAGTTGTAATGGGCGCGCTGAGGCCATAAAGTTTGCTCTAAATATTACCCATACGCCCCGTAGTCTACATCGAATTTCCAATAATGAGATCTGTGCTACATGGGTCGACCTGTCAGTTTTTGAAAGTCTGGCAAACAATTTCGATTTTGATAATAAAATTCCCCAATTGTAAACAAAAATGGACAAGGAACCTCACGCATTCTTGGTGGGCGCTTTAAGTCCCGGTTTTGTCGAGTCAGTTGGGCTGCCTTGTAAAAGAGATGTACTATGTGTGCCTTTATTTGACATCCGGATACGGAAGTTGCCACTAAAAGGAACTGCCCAATTTATGGACGGACGCTTAAGCCCCAGACAAAAGCTAAAGACGCATCGTCCACGATATAGTTGGACTTTACCAGGAATATAATGCGCTGAAAAAAACATAAATAGAATGGGTGATACATTCAAAAGGCGGCGCAGAGGTGGCACGAGGATGATCGCTTTATAAAAGGCCAACACATCATCTCGGGCTTGCACGTAGTGAATGACGTTGCTGAACGTGCAGTCTAGACTATGGAAGATTACAGTGGCAAAATCACAGTTAATGAACATCAGCAGCAATGTGTGCTACAATGTACGGAAAACCACAGAAATTCCAGACTGTCGGAAAAAAACACTTTTAAAAGAGTATAATTAAAGATCTTTTTTCGAACTAATTTGTTTTTGGTTTTGTTGGTTGTTATACTCTGTACCGTAGGTACATAGAGTATTATAAGTTTGTGCAAAAGTATGTAACATCCAGAAGGAAGCATCTCCGACCCCATAAAGTATATATATTCTTGATCAGCATCAACAGCCGAGTCGATATAGCCATGTCCGTCTGTCTGTCCGTATGAACGCACAGATCTCAGAGATGGTAAGAGATAGAGGTTTGACGTGTATGGGACATATGCTTCTTATGTCTGCAGGCAGATAAAGTTTATTTTCAATTTTGGCCACGCCCCCTCCCGCCCCCGCAATTTAGAAAAAACGTCATATCTCCCACAATTTTTAAGATAGATGGCTGGTTCCTTCATATTTAGTTATTAGAATAACTTATCGATCTGCCAAAGGAATGAAGAAGATCGGATGAACGGTTTTCGAGTTATGATCAAAAGACAAATTTTCTTGGTACAGAGTATGTTATAGTCGGGCTTGACCGACTTTCTTTCTTGTTATCCTACAACTTTTGGCGGAGAGGAAGATCAAGGGATTCTAATTAAATATGTATATGTGGGTCTTAATGTATAGAAGGAATCAAGAATCTCCCCACAGATTGGTTGCTATCTGATGCCAGAGAGTCCCAAGCGACAAGTCCCCCGCAGTTTTCTCTCCCTTAATTTAATGAGGCTTTTCTGGAAGCTTGTATCACAGTCATCAGGCACAGATAGGGAGCGGAACCACTTTTAAGGTTTCGTAACATCGGTGCGGTCTGTATAGACATAGGACACACGAAACATCTTGTGCTGTCGCTCTCTATCCGAAAATAGGAAGTATTTCTACATATAGAGCAAACGATTGTGTGCGCTTGGGATTGGGGGAATGGATATCGAAAAGGTCTCAAACAATACAGATGGAGCAGGTGCCGGCTAGCATCGAAATGCTTTTTAGTGGCCAAATCCCAATACGTGATATGTTTTGATCAGCGCAACATGTTAATCCTCCACGAAGTGGTTTAAAGTCTTAAGAGTATGTTTTTTCCTCCTACTGTTTTTACTAATTAAGTTAGTAAGAATAAATCATTTTATTTGGTATCTTCCACAATGGTTTGCACACTATATTTTAAATCAGAGCAACCTTTTGAAAACAAGAAAACATTTCGTTTGAAGTCGACGCCAACTACAAAAATATATAAAGTTGAAAGGCAACACTGCGTATGAGTGATATCAAAAACTTTGGAGCCCCTGCGCGTCCACTAAATCGTAACATTTTGAAATTTTTTTTTTTCGTTAAATATACACCATAAACTATCGAATCAGGGGGCGCCAGTATGACCTTAATTTTTACATACAAAAAAAGTGCGCCCTACTGGACATACATGGTTGCCCATATTCGACGGACCCATCTGGCAACGCCATAACTTTTGACAGAGATGTCAGATCGCTTAATGACATACCGCGTTTGAAGCGTCAGTCCAAGCTGATTTTTACCATGGAACAATACACGCCACGCGAGCGCTCTGAAATAGTTGAAATTTACATTCAACAGAACAAGTCAATTGTGAAAACTCAACGTGCTTTTAAAAAATTAAAATTTCACATTGAATGGAGATTCAAGAAGTGCCTCTTCATGACGAAAAAGTCACAGTTTGGTGCGGCGTTAGTGCGAAAACGGTCATTGGGCCGTTTTTCTTCCAAAATGAAAATGGCCATGCTGTTACCATCAACCAGGAGCGTTATCGCGACATGATGACCAATTTTGTGATGCCAATTATTCGTCGAAAGCGTATGAGGCAGTTCTGGTTTCAACAAGACGGCGCTCCACCGCACACAAGTCGCATAACAATCGATTTTCTGAAGAAATTGTTTCCGGGCCGTTTGATGTCGAAAAGTGGTGATTTGGACTGGCCACCGCGTTCGCCCGATTTGACGCCGCCTGACTTCTTCTTGTGGGGATATTTGAAGTCAAAGGTTTACGTTAACAAGCCAAGGACCGTAGAAGAGCTCAAGGACAACATTCGTGAAGAAATAGCCGCTATTCCGGCCGAAATGTTGGCGAAAACGATGGAAAATGCTGCAAAAAGGGCACAATACGCCATCAACGCCAGAGGCGGCCATTTGAGAGATATCATATTCAACAAGAAAGAAAGTCGGTCAAGCCCGACTATAACATACTCTGTACCAAGAAATTTTGTCTTTTGATCATAACTTGAAAACCGTTCATCCGATCTTCTTCATTCCTAAGGGGATCCATAAGTTATTCTAATAACTAAATATGTCCAGAAGGAACAAGCCATCTATCTTCAAAACTGTGGGAGATATGACGTTTTTTCCATATTGCGAGGGCGGGAGGGGGCGTGGCCAAAATTGAAAATAAACTTGATCTGCCTGCAGATATAAGAAGCATATGTCCCATACATGTCAAACCTCTATCTCTTACCATCTCTGAGATCTGTGCGTTCATACGGACAGACGGACAGACGGACATGGCTATATCGACTCGGCTGTTGATGCTGATCAAGAATATATATACTTTATGGGGTCGGAGATGCTTCCTTCTGGATGTTACATACTTTTGCACAAACTTATAATACTCTATGTACCTACGGTACAGAGTATAAAAATTGATGTAAACAAATCTACTTGGAACAAATTAAATGATTAAGATTGCCAACCGCCAAATTTTTATTTTTTTCTTTGATTTTTTTTAAAAAAAACATGGGTCCGTCGATGTCGATGTTGGTCAAGAATATATATACTTACATACTTTTGCACAAACTAAATATACTCTGTGTACGTCTGGTACAGAGTATAAAAAGTGTTTAAGGCAAGTCTTTTGTAAGTTTCTCCGTTAATGTTTCCGTGAGATTTTCCTACAACCAGTTGTGAACTTAAATATGACTACAGCTGACCATTTGCCCACAGTTGAGCACAGCCAACTAAAGCAGCTTGGGATTACCCATGCCAGCTGCAGGGAAATGTTTGGAAAATGGCATTGTAATCTCTAGCAATTGTGACCGCTGTTTGTGTGCGTTTTGCCTCGCTTTGACTGTAGAATGTATTGTATTTACTTTTGATTTTACAAGCAAACAAATTTTTAGCATTTATCAAATGTTTAAACAATTCGCCAATCTGCATGGCGTGCAAACACGTGTGTTTTGATTTAGATGAAAATCAAATGAAATGTTTGTGTAGTATACAAATTGTATTTATACACTACCTGCGGGTGCACGCTCATCTGTTTGATTTGAATGGGTGCCCTGCGGAGGGGCGAAACTCAGCGTAGAATGGTTGAGACCAAGATGGAAATGGAGTATGCGGAGTCAGGACACGTTTGCAGCTGGCATTTAATCCAGTTAACGTTGGAAGCAACAAATTGCGTTGCACTTGGTAACACAGCGGGCGAGAAAACTCACAGAGCCGACAGAACTGCCCGGGCAAAGAGTTGGCACACCCACATGAAGTGCTAACTGTGCACTATTAGGAGACGGCAGCCCACGTGCGTGAAGTCGTCGTCGTCGACGTCTGCAATTTCATTACATTTAAGTTAAATGCCTTTCGGCTGTCCGGGCTGACTGCCCGTCCAACTGATGCTGGCAGACGACCAGTTTTACAGACGCACAAGTGAAAGTAATTAAATTTTTGAGCCACGCCAGCGCCCACATCAAGCCCGCCAACAAACTGACGCACAAATGTGCCGTTGTTGTTAGAAGGGTCTGCTGCGGGGTCCAGTTGCGTACCCTTTTTAATGGCGACCACAAAAATGTTGAAACACATTTGCCAACAACTTGCAGTCTCCCCTTCACACAACCTGCGGCGAATGAGGCGTATGCGTAATGTGAAAGTGCCAACAAGCTGCCCACTTTATGAGCCGCTGGGCGTGCTCTGTGACTGACTTTAATTAAAAATAAAAGCATTCCAACTCCTGTTCCCTTCGCTGATTATACGCTGTGGGCCAACGGGTTGTGCTGGGCCCCGCTTTAAGCATCAGGGCTAAGGAAAACATGGTCCAAATGAGTCAAACATGTCGATGTCGTGCGCGGTCTCCCATTGCCAGTGTCGAGGTCAGTTGGAAAGCGTTTTGTGTTCAGTTTTGTTCCAGTTGGCCGATGCTTTGTGGACTGTGAGATAAAATAATATGTAAACTAGAAAGTGCATAATAAAAATAAGCCACGAGAAAAACTATCTATGTATCTGATTTTTACACTGAGGCAAATAAGTTAAAGGCAAGATACTTCGAGCAAATTGCTTGCAGAATTCTAGTAGAGGGTGCGCCATATAAAGTGTCGGTATGGCAACACTGAATAAATATAAAAACAAACAACCGATTGCTATATGTTGATCTTGTTCCTTTAATTTGGTCCTGTACAATTTATTTCGACTACTTTTTGAACACAACATCAATCAAGTGGCCGCCTATATTGGCCACAACAAAATGTGCCCTGTTTGCGGCATTTTCCGTCACTTTTTCGAGCGTCTCAGTCGATAAAGTGGCGATTTCGGCACGAATGTTGGCCTTAAGCTCTTCAATGGTTTAAATAGCCCCACAAAAAGAAGTCTGGGGCGGTCAAATCTGGAGATCTGGGTGGCCAGTCAATATCGCCTCTTTTTGATACCAGGCGTCCAGGGACGTGTAGAGGTATTTCATGGATGCGGTGTGGATTTTCCGTGCCCCATATGAGACAATTTTGCTTATTAACACCACCAGAAAGCGTGAAATGGGCCTCATCGGTCATCGACGATATGCACGCTGAGTTAGCACAATTGATCGATTATTTTCGATGAACAGCGTCACTATTTCGGCACGTTGTTTTGGTGTGAAGCGTTCCATGGTCAAAATTGTACTAGATTGATGTTTCCAAAACATGTCTAACAAAAGCAATGGGTTGGTAAATGTCAAAGTTATTCAGTGTTCAGTGCCATACCGACACTTTATATGGCGCACCCTGTATAAACACAGCGAAATGAACTTACAAAATAGAGAAAAGTTAACTTCGGCTCTCCCGAAGTTTTTTAACTAATTTGAATGACATTGCCACTGAATACAAACAAGTTTTTCTCACTGAGACTTTTTTTTGACCCTACTTTTCTACGACAGCTATACTATATAGAAGTCCGATTTCGACCAAACTTAGTGGAATCATGGGCAAGCATAGCAAACTAAGAAAAACAAAGTTTGGAGGCGTTTTCTTTGAAAACAAAAAAGTTGTTCTCACTAGAAATAGTTTTTTGACCAATCATTTCTTTGGCAGCTATAACCTATAGTCATCCGATTTTGACCAAACTTTGAAGAATTGTGTGAAAGTTTATAAAATAAATATATGCCAATTTGAAAGAGGTTACATTGGAAACAAACAAGTTTTTCTTACAAATGTGCCGTCCTCACTACAACTGCATTTAGCATTTTCGCATTTTGGGCAAAATGTACAATATTCCCCATACAAATATAGTAGGCCAATTGAGATGGCAGAAAAGTACATTTTGCAAAAATGTAGTCGCATTACTCGCTATCTATTCGATTGTTCGATAGTTTTTATTCGATAGTCGACTATTGTGAGATTGTAGATATTGGCCACATAGACTACACTGCAAAATCTGAGCTCGATATCTTAAAAATTGTGGGAGTTATTCAACATTTTTTATTGCGGGGGCGGG
Source organism: Lordiphosa fenestrarum (assembly GCA_035044985.1). NCBI lineage: Eukaryota > Metazoa > Arthropoda > Insecta > Diptera > Drosophilidae > Lordiphosa > Lordiphosa fenestrarum. Next base: position 37,504 of record JAWNNO010000396.1, on the reverse strand, counting down.
AGGGGGCGTCTCCAAAATTTGAAACAAACTTGATCTGCCTACAGACAATACTAGCTTTGGTTGCTCTAGCTCTTCTAGTCTCTGAGATCTAGGTGTTCATACAGACGGACGGACGGACGGACGGACAGACGGACATGGCTATATCGACTCGGCTGTTGATGCTGATGAAGAATATATATACTTTATGATATCGGAGATGCTTCCTTCTCCCTGTTACATACATTTGCACGACTTTAGTATACCCTTTTTACTCTACGAGTAACGGGTATAAAAAACAACTGAATTTGATGCGGACAAGATGTCAGAAGCACTGAGGAAATCCTAACTTTTGGATTCCCTGCATACACTCAACAACCTTCTCCCGCGTTATGTAGTTTATTGGCAAAACTCATCTGCCAACTGAATGATGATTTTTCGGAAAAAGTCGCTTGAAATGATCCGACCATTGTTTTTGAAATACCGAACAGTTCGGTATTCTGCGGATGAGCCCAACGTATATAACGCGTTGGCATTGTCTTTCCTTGTCAGCCTAGGCAACCGAGCCACCAAAATGTTAAATGTGCTTCTCTCATACCGAAAGCTCTCCTTGAAGAACTCACTTGAGTTACTATCTCACAAATCCAACGTACATATGTCCAGACACTGCGGGATGAATTCCGGTGTCTGTTTTCCATGTGCACGCTGGAATATATAGACATGGAAGCACTCCAGACTCGCCAACACTAAATATTCTGTGTCAATCATCGAAATAATATCCAATTGATTATCCATTTTCATTCATATTTTTGACTGCCAGTCAGTTTGTTGATTGTAAAACAAAAAACAGATGTTCTGAAAATGCAAATGCAGAAGTAGCACAATGATACCCTCTGCCAGGGTATATTGATAAGTACACACTCAGTGAAAAATACACTGATATTTTAATATTTACACTTTGACTTGAATATTTTCACCATTAAATATGGAATTCGTATATATAATGAGGGCACACTTCAAATTAAATATTGGCATTAGTTAAATTTGACATGGAAATAGTTAAAAACTTTTTTTTTTATTTAAAAATTTTGCCAGCCAACCTACACTCAACTTTCTTTGTAATGGAATCCAGCAGTAGAATTCTTTTGGATTTTGTGCTGCAAAACTGCGAATTATATATATTTTAGAAAGGTCGCCAAACACAAAACAGCATTTTAGAAAAGTTGTAACTTACTCTGCTCTGGGGGGCTCGAACTCGGGACCTCTGGACTTGAACTCGATTGGAATGCCGTCTCAACCAGTTGTGCCATCGCGTGTGATGGCTGATCGACGGCTAAAATACTACTTATATTGAATAGCCTACAGTTTATCATAAATATCTTTCTGGCATTTTGCAAAAATACGACTGCTTGTAATTCTCAAGTTGGAGTTCCCTGCATAGGGAATTTAACAGGAGAAACTGAAATTCGTCGATTTAATATGTTTTAAGTCAATTCAATGCGGTTTTTAGTTAATTTAAATACAAAAGGGGCATAGTAAGATCAAATATGATTGTGTTAGGTTTTACCATGCAATTTTTCCCTGAGTGTACCACATTTGTGCTTAAAATTCCGAATTGGTTTTAACATAAACGGCAACCAAACGGCAATTATTGAGAAGCTTTTCTTACTTCACCGTTGGCGCCAACATCTAAGGAAGGTGACCGATTAAGAACAATTTATATAATAATTTAATGTTCTATTCGTTTGATTTCTAAAAAGCAAGTTAAGCTACGCTCCACTTGGCTGTCTCTGTGCCTCAATCCTTAAAGCCAGTCGTTTAGTTTCTATGTCAAAGGATATTTCATTCAGTGTACAGCGGAAAAGCTGCTACCCACCAGCCCATTGACTGTGCGAGTCTTTTGCTCTTTAAATTGCTGCCGGCATCATGAACATGGATGTAATTATGCATAAACTAGTACGGATGCACATGAGCGTATAAATAGCGGAAATGCATGGTGTGCGGCTGGAGGGGAAGGAGATGTATTAATTACCATAGCCATAACAATGAATTTTAAATTGTAGCGCACACCCCGCGGACAAGCGGAACACACAAATTCATCACGCCGCAAATTATGTTTTGATAAGCGGCCGACAAACAAAACAAACAAGTCCGCAAACGTGGCCCAAAATTAAAGATGAAATCAAAGCAAACACACACACAGGCGGACAAACGGACAAACGGAAGGATGGACAAACTAATCCGACGGCAGCAGCAACAGCGGCCGCATGAGGAGGATGGCCACCTTCTATTTCTATTAGCTCGACTCACTCACCAAAATCAGCATTTCCGTTCCGGCTTTCTGGACAGAAATGGAGCGACATGTTGACGAGTGACCCGGCAAGCGAATTCGGATTTGTACACGATTTAGGAAGCTGCTTTTTATTTGCTTTTAATTTTTGTTTTTTGCTGAAAACGAGAGGAAAACACTTTCTAGTTGTGTGTGCATGTGCAGACACTGCCGTGTAGATTCGAAGTAGACATGTCCGTCTGTCTGTATGAACGGGAGATAGAGCCACAAATATTTGCAGATTTTGTTTGTTCAGTTCCGAAAAATTAAGCCCTCCTTTCTTTAGAGTGACTTACCATATCTCAAGTTAGGACCCAATATCTATCTATTCTGAGAAGCACAATCAAATCGAACGAAAAACACTGAAGTTTTACATAAGCCATCTGATTTTGGAGATTTGTGGTATCCTTTTTTATACATACTCTGTACCAAAGGTACACAATGTATATTCTCTTTCTTCTCTGGCCTGATGCAGTCATCGCAATCGATTTACGGCCAAGGCCATCGCGATCCGCTTCCGCCACTCTCCTTTGTCTTGAGTGAGCTGCCACCAGTTGGTCACACCAAGCTTCGTGATATCTTTCGCCACTTGGTCAGCTTCGCTCGTCCCAACCTGGACGTCTTCCATTAATCTTTCGCAGTCCGTTTGTACACCTGTTTTGCTGGAGCTTGGTCATCCATACATGTCCTATCCAATGCAGCCGCTGATGCTTCTCAAGATCTGTGCCCCCATAGAGCTCGTTCAGCTCACGATTCTTTCGGATGCGAAATTCGTATCCAAAATCCTCCAATTTCCGACGCATCCGGTGCTGTTAATGTCCATGCTTCTGCGCCATATTGCAGAACTGGGATAATAGGTCGAGAGAGGTCTCTGCTCTTGGACTGCCTACTCAGCCCGTAGTAGCATCAGATTGCAAGAGTAATTCTTCTTCGAATTGCCAGACTGATGTTGTGGTCGCTCAGAGGTAGACAAAATCCTTAACTAACTTGAAGTTGTAGTCTTTCATTGCAACAGATTGTCCAAGACACGTCGACTCACTGCGAGTTGAGAGTAGGTATTTCGTCTTATTCTCATTTCCCGCTAAGCCAATGAGTTGCTTCTTATCGCTGAAAACGCCTTGCCTACAACACATACGTCCTTGCCGATAATATCAATATCATCGGCATATGCAAGTAGCACTATATCTTTGAAAAAGTTGGTGCCCGATCTGTAGATCATTAGTAGATAAAAGAACTCACACGATAGGCCTAAACCCTCTTTTGGTATCAAATGGCTCGGAGAGGTACAGTCTAACATACTTTGCTGGTAAACCAAAAGTAGACAGGGCTTCAAAGAACTTTGACCTTATCGGAGTGTCAAAGGCGGATTTATATGTCATGTGTCTTCTACAGGATTTGTTGTAAAGTGAATATCGGATCTGTGGTGGATAAGCCTGGTCTAAAGCCACACTGATAAGCTCCAATCAGTTCACCTATTCTCGGCTTTAGACTAGGCTTGTCGATATTTTATCGAATTTCGATATATCAATCTTTTTGCTTGACGATAAGGGTTACTCCGATATGATATTTTTGTGCCGATATATCGATATTTTTAAAAACGATATTTCTGAAAAAAAAAATACCATTAAACCTAAAATTGGCCGTTCGGTACATCTGTGTTAGACGGGGCTTATATTTTTCTGCCAATTGCCTTTTAGGCAGAGTCAGGGGTCAAGCCAGTCGGGACAATCGGGCCGTCGATTGCCAGTCTCTGCTTTATAATCGCTTCAATACAAAATCTATATTTATATAAATCTATATCAGTGGTTGCACTAGAAACCGACAGCGACCATATATCGAAGTTTGACCTACAAACAATAGTGAAGAACTTATCTTTCTGTTGAGATTATCCAGTAAGCAAAATCTGTTGGTCTTGTGTAAGCTTTAGAAGACAACGATATTATCGATATATCGATGTTTTTTGGTCGCGATTTATCAAATATCGATATTGAAAATTTAGATTTTTGATATAATCAATATTGATATTTTGAGATATATCGACAACCCTACTTTAGACTTTACATCCAGAAAAAAGTAGAACGTATAGCTTGAGAGCGAACGCTCTTTAAAAAAAGGTTAATTCGTTCTTGAGTTTTCAACATTTACGCTCTTCTCAGTATTGTGTATTTAGGCAAGGGGACTCAAGTAAAGAAACAGAGAGGAGGAGGAGAGGAGGAGAGAACACAGCCTTGAGCTCGCTCTCTCAGTTTGGTTTTTATGGAAGAGGGTTGTTTAGGGAAGCTATCGAGCAGAGAGCGCAATCGCTTTTTGTACTCAAGATGCTTTGGAATCCCCAACCAGTTATGGCATTGCTGGCATGGAGAGACCTCTGTTCGACTGGCAGCTGTCAGGCAAAAAACTAATGCTGCTTTGAAGTGTTGTTTATTCCTCGAGCCGGCTGTTTTTCTGAATTTATCCTTGAATTACCATAAGAAATACATTTCAAGGTGTCCTAAAATAGGGCGACTACCATTAAAGTCGATAAAACGACCTAAATTTAAGAAAGAACGTTTCTTAGAATAATATAAAGTAGACCTAAAATTTAGAAAACAAATAAAAACGAGAAAGCTAAGCTAACTTCGTCTGTGCCGAAGTACCCTTGCAAGTGCTCGCTTAAATATTTTCAAAAAATACTTTTTTCCCATTTTCCGACCGATCGTTCGTATGGGAGCTATATGATATAGTCATCCGATTTGGACAAAAACTTGTAGAATTCTGTAAAAACACGAGAAACAAAAAAATACAAAATTACATGATGCTACCATTAAAAACAAAAAAGTTTTTCTAACTAAGACTATTTTTTAGACCTATCTTTTGTTTGGCAGCTATACCCTACACTTGTCCGATTTTGATAAAACTTGGTGGAATTATAAAAAAGCATATAAAACTTACGATTACAAAGTTTGGAGTCGTTTCCATTTAAAAGAAAAAAGTTTTTCATACTAAAACTAGTTTTCCGACCGATTGTTCCTATGGGAGCTATGAGATATAGTCATCCGATCCGGTCGGTTCCAACATATTAGTAGTGTGCAGCAAAAAGAAGACTCTGTGCAAAATTTCAGCTCGATAGCTTTAAAACTGAGAGACTAGTTCGCTTAGAAACATCCAGACAGACGGACAGACGGACGAACAAAGCTCAATCGACTCAGCTTGTCACCCTGATCAAGAATATATATAGTTTATGGGGTCGGAAATGAATATATCTATGCGTTGCAAACTTCTGGACAAAATTATAATACCCTTTGCAAGGGTATAAAGACAACACTTGTAATTCTCAAGTACGAATTCCCTGCATTCGGAATTGCCACGCCTTCTACCACCACCACAATTTGGAAACAATGTCATATCTCTTACAGTTTTATAGATCGAAAAGGTTTCTACCTGCTGAACATATTTTTCGTAATCGGGACTATTTAACGTTCTTACAAAAAATTGGTAAAGATCAAATGAATATGTAGTCGAGCTATGAGCAAAAGAATGTTCGCTCTGCAGACTTCAGTTACTACTGCAGCATCAAAATGTATAATGAGCATACACTTTCGTTGGCACAGCGTCGTGCTTGAATCGTGAAATTGGAAAATAATTTATTATTAATTGGCCTCGCTTTTTCATCATTCCTGAGTTCAACAACTCCACAGCTCAACTGGGGCTGGTGAATACCCCAAATGTATTTCGTCCATAAACTAAAATGACCAGTAAGAAAATCGATCAAACCCCACTACAAAATAGTCTGTACTTCTTCAAGTATGTGTTAAGGTGCGTAAAGTAATGCCCATCGCCGTTGCAGTCGGTGCTGCCCAGCATAATTGTTTGATTTCCTTATAGCTCGATTATTGTTGGTCCAATATTCAGCATTACTTTGGCAGATCGATAGGTAATGATGACTATTAAGTATTCTATCAATAAAACTGTGGAAGATATGACGTTTTTTCCAATTTCCGGAGGAAGGAGAGGGCGTGGCAAACAATACATGTCAAACCCTGATTTCTTACCAACTCTGAGATGTGTGCATTTTTGAGGGACGGAGAAACGGATATGGCTCTATCGACTCGGTCGTTGATAGGGTTGTCTCCTGCACAATCTTAACAAACCCCTGTTTACCTTTGGTGTAGGGTATAGAAATGTTACTATTTGGTTGCGAATTAAATTATGGAATCATTTCTCTATGTTCAATGGCAGCCACAGCTTTGTTTAGCCCCCCTTCCCTTATTTCAAAGCCATGTGTATAGTCGCACAGACATAAATCCGTTTGGCCTGGCCGGGGCTTATAAAACCGCTTATCTACTTATATGTACGGATGTTTGTATGTGCTGTGCACAATTCATGTCCCTACCCACACATTCATACGTCTGCCAAATCGCAGATAGGACTTAAGTGCAAACAAAACCCGTCCAGGGTTTGAGTTTTCACAACAGATTTATGATGGACAACTGCGTCAAAATATGTGTGAGTGTGCTTGTGTGCGGCTCTCGCCCTGCCCCACGCTGGCCACTTTGCACCTAGGGCAAATATAGAAACTATATTCCATTGCAGGCGCATAAATAAAACAGAAAATGTAGGAGCGGACTCTGCTGTTTGCTGGCACAAAGCATTTTTAGAGAAACTTTCGCCATAGAAACTCGCGTGCGCTCAAAAAGCGACAACAAAAAACAACGAAATAAAAAAAATAGCGCGTAGTTTTTCGAAATTTCAAATGGGTATAAAAAAACATTCAACAACGCCAGATGATGTGTGAGTGTTTGAATGCGGGATGCCACCTTATGGCTGCCACTTGGGTTCAATAAACTCTCCGTGTACAGTACACACCCACTACTCCAACCGGCCATCCTCACCTCACCTCACCTCGCCTCGGCGACAGCTTCCGTCTGGCACTTTGTATGTAGTTGCATCTGATAATTGTGCCATCGCGGGGAGAGAAGCAAAACGCAGCCAATGTTGTTCGTGTTGAGTTTATTTTTGAAATGTATTTTTCTGCACATACCAGAAAAACTATTAAGCAGTGGCATTCTCGTTCGAAGGAAGTGAAATTCCAGGGGCAACGCCAAAAAAATGGGAAAAATATTGCTATTTAGGTTTCGTTGAGTGGCCGGCGGTGTACACAGAGAGAAGCGAGTCGAGGTTTCAGCTGGAAAGTGTGGCGAGTTTTTAATAACCAAAATAAAGTACACCGCTTAAAACGCAAGTGGTACGAGAAAAAAAAGGATACTTTGTGATTATTACACTCAAAATTTTACTGAATCCAGGCGCACAAAGTCTAGAGATTCACTCGCAGACCAGCTTCTGCACACCCAGAAAAAAGTGGAACGAATAAGTTAAGAATAAGTTCTTGAATCTTCAAGAATTTCGCTCTTGAAATCGAGCAAAATTCTCAGTATGATGTATTTAGGCGAGGGGACTGAGGTAAAAAAGACAGAGAGGAGAGCAAGCACATTTGAGAGCACACAGCGTTGAACTCGCTCTCTCAGTTTGATTTTTTATGGAAGAGTGTGTGGGTGTGTGGGGAAGCTATTGAGCGGAGAGCGCAATCGATTTTTGCACTCATGTTGCTTTGGAATTCCCAACCAATCATGGCATTGCTGGCATGGAGCGACGGCTGTGCGACTGCCACTTGACAGGCAAAGACTGATACTCCTTTAAGGTGTTATGTATTCCTCGAGCCGGCTAAAACTTGCTACATGGCTTAACAATTAGTTTTCCATGAAATAAATTGAAACAAAATGGAAAAAAAAAACATGTAAGGGCGCTGCAGTTGAGTTTCCTGACCACAAAATACCCTGTCCATTTGTTTTCATTTATTGGTTTTTGAATTTTGAAGATGTCATCCTAAATGTAGGCAACACTTTTTTCTAGTCCTGATCAACAACTGGGGGGGTGCTCTTATCAGCTCAACTGATTCGCTTATAACTCCGGTGATTTTTGTCCGATCTGATTGTACTTTTCAGAATAGATAGATATTGGGCCTAGCTTGATGTATACTAAACCACGAGGCTCTAACTTGACAATTGTGGATCTGACGGCGTTTTAGGTCTAGGATTTCTAGAGGAGGTCTTGGTTTTTTGGGGATAAAGGGGGGAACGGGGTGGAATTTTTCAAATCTGAAACAAACTTGATCAGCGTACAGCATAAATCTACCTTCGTGCAAAAATTTGCGGCTCTATCTCTTATAGTCTCTGAGATCGACGCGTTCATACAGACAGACAGACGGACAGACGGACGGACGGACGGACGGACTGACAGACGGACATGGCTATATCGACTCGGCTGTTCATGCTGATCAAGAATATATATACTTTATGGGGTCGGAAAATGTTCCTTCTCCCTGTTACATACATTCGCACAACTTCATGATCCCCCTTTTTCCCATTTTCAATAGGAACAGGGTATAACAAGAAAGAAAGTCGGTCAAGCCCGACTATAACATACTCTGTACCAAGAAATTTTGTCTTTTGATCATAACTCGAAAACCGTTCATCCGATCTTCTTCATTACTTTGGCGGATCGATAAGTTATTCTAATAACTAAATATGTCCAGAAGGAACAAGCCATCTATCTTCAAAACTGTGGGAGATATGACGTTTTTTCTAAATTGCGGGGGCGGGAGGAAGCGTGGCCAAAATTGAAAATAAACTTGATCTGCCTGCAGACATAAGAAGCATATGTCCCATACACGTCAAACCTCTATCTCTTACCATCTCTGAGATCTGTGCGTTCATACGGACAGACGGACAGACAGACGGACAGACGGACATGGCTATATCGACTCGGCTGTTGATGCTGATCAAGAATATATATACTTTATAGGGTCGGAGATGCTTCCTTCTGGATGTTACATACTTTTGCACAAACTTATAATACTCTATGTACCTACGGTACAGAGTATAAAAATATGAAGCTCTTGATTTAACAGTAAACGATCTCACTATTGAATCTGATGAGCTCTTGATAATCGGAAGAACATTCTATAATTTGGTCAATGCTGTATGCTCTTGATTCAAGAATGAATAACCATGGATTTGAGTTCGTTTGGCACTTGATTCAAGAATTTTGCTACTTGATATGAGAATGTTTCGTTTTTAGATCAAGTATTGAAGCTCTTGGATCAAGAATTCCGCTTTTAGATCGAGAATTTTCACTCTTATCAAACTATTGATCTCGAAAATTCTTGATCCAAGTATGAAATTCTCTATTTTTTCTCTGAGTGTACATATTGAAACAAGAAAGAAAGTCGATCAAGCCCGACTATAACATACTCTGTACCAAGAAAATTTGTCTTTTGATCATAACTCGAAAACCGTTCATCCGATCTTCTTCATTTCTTTGGCGGATCAATAAGTTATCCTAATAAATAAATATGTCCAGAAGGAACAAGCCATCTATCTTCAAAACTGTGGGAGATATGACGTTTTTTCTAAATTGCGGGGGCGGGAGGGGGCGTGGCCAAAATTGAAAATAAACTTGATCTGCCTGCAGACATAAGAAGCATATGTCCCATACATGTCAAACCTCTATCTCTTACCATCTCTGAGATCTGTGCGTTCATACGGACAGACAGACGGACGGACAGACAGACGGACAGACGGACATGGCTATATCGACTCGGCTGTTGATGCTGATCAAGAATATATATACTTTATGGGGTCGGAGATGCTTCCTTCTGGATGTTACATACTTTTGCACAAACTTATAATACTCTATGTATGTACCTTCGGTACAGAGTATAAAAAAGGATTTGGTTTGAGTATTGAATCATGAATTCTTAGATAGTTAGGCGTATATTTTACTTTGTTTCGTTATTTTCATTCATTGTATTTATCATTCAAAAGAGCCTGTTCTTTGAAACTGAAAGATAGTCTGCACTACGTGGTTTTGTTTTTGCCATTTGTCAACTTGGCCCAAGCGACCTAAAAGGGCATTTTCAATTTCTTTTGTTCTACCATAATATATTGCGGAAGTTGAGTGATTGTTAAAACCGAACCTCCTGGAGATTAGACAATTTAAAGGTATGGTTCATGGTCCCGCTAGAGGGTCTTGTACAAAATTGGTGTCACCTTGACCATTCGCATCTATGCCAGAAGAACATTCCCCAGTGGAACCACAAAAAGAAACATTGAAACAAATAAAAGTTATTATGTTCAGATTCAACTCTGATTATGAAGACAATTTTGATTTAAAGGCCTTCCAATTGACAAGTAAATAGATGAATGCCAGACTCAACATGCCTCGCATTATCTAGAAAAAAGCTTGAAGAGAATTTTACGCCTTTGTTGCTGCTCCCTGCTGGCGCAGCGAATAAGGCAAAGGCAAAAACTCAGCAACGGAAATGCTGGAAAATCGGAAGTGCTAACAGTAAGAGGCAACTGATGCTCATCGGCAAAACCCCAACCGAGGACGAAGTGCCTTGCCGTTGACTTAATTTGTGGCAGTTGTTTCTATCAAATATTTTCGCTCAACTTAAAGGACACCAGGCAGGACTTTATCGCACTTATTCCCCTATAAATGCACTAGCCAGACCAAACATGTGTAAATAAAAAAAACTTGCATTTAAATTGTTTACATAATTAATTAATGCCAACACAATGACAATGCACTCACACAATGGTGGCTGGGGGGAATGAAGAGAGTGTGACCAGAATAAACGCACAATTGCAGCAGTTGCAAAATGACGGTGCTCAAAGGACTTAGCTGGCTGTGTGTGTGGGATGAATTAAACTGGCTGCTTTTACGCATTTTTGTTGCATACTTCGTGGCGCTTCCTTCCGCTGCATCTTCATTCTTTGTTTGACCCGAGCAACTTGTTTGCTGTCAGAAATTGTTGCAAATTGGCTGCGTACAAATAACAAGCCTTAAACCTGCTCAGATAATGCCACAAAATGGAGCTAATGATGTATCAAATGATTACTCACACACACACACACTCGTGTTCGTGTGACCGAACGCAGCTGTGTGCGTGTGCGTAATTTATGCAAATCGCATTTTAAACTTGCAAATGTTATTTTAATTGTTCGGCCAACAAATTGCTAAATCCCAAATGCCATATGAATTCATGAAATGAAGCGGCCCGCCTCTCCCCCCTGATACCACCCCACCCAACCTGACACCGAAAATAGTAAAAGAAATGGGCGAAAACTAAAATACCAAGTTTCAAATAACTTCATGCTGATTTCTGCCCTGGCACACAACAAACCAAATTGAATACGTTTTCCATTTTGCTGGATTTACAGGCAAAATTGCAAAAAAAAAAAAAAATTAAATTCCAAACAGAATTTATGTGCCTGGGACAGAGAGTCACAAAATAAAGGCGAAACGAGAATACAATACAGTCAAGAAATGCGGCAGGCTTCATTTGCAGCCCTCTAGTTTAACCAAACACTTTCTGCCTAAATTCTCAAATATATTTCAATATGTTTAACAGGTCCTCTTATTTTAAATATAATCGGTGAAGTTGCTCATAATCATTGGTTTTTGAATTAAAATTAAGTTCGATTGGCCAAAATATGTCACAGCCTTTGCATTGCCAATTAAAAATACTCAACTTACATGTCAAGTGCTTTTTTCGGTAATCAGAAATACTAGAGGCATGCCTGGTAGCGATTTAGATTTGATATAGTTTTAGATTTTGTCGATCAGCTGTTCACAGCCGCTCCCTGTAAAATGTCCAGTGTGCCCAGGAGTGAGTGAGGAATTTAGGATCATACTTTAATAGGCTATTTACAGTAGGAGTGCGCTATGCGTTAATAGCTAACAATCAGCTTTTTTCCCATACAAAAACAGCTGAATGATGGCTATTAAAGCATAACGCACTCCTAGTGTAAATCAGCTATTAGACTTGCTGATTTAGATTTGGTTTAAGGAACAGCAAAATAAAACAACTACGACTACAAAATGCCCTGTTCATTTGTTTTCATTTACTTGTGTTTGAATTTGAATGTAACCGGTTTTGAAACAGGCTCAAACAGCCGGTTTTGGCCCTAACTAACGAGGTACCCCCCGCTTCTTCAAGCTCAATAGTTTCGCATATAGCTCCGGTGTTTTTTGTCCGATCTGATTGTATTTTTGAGAGTAGATATCTATTGCGCCTTGCTTGATGCTTATTAAGCCACGAGGCTCTAACTTGAAAATGGTGGATCTGACGGTTTTTGGGGGATAAGTTTTTTACCAAATCTGAAACAAACTTGATCTGCGTACGGTATGCACCTACCTTCATGCTAAAATTTGTGGCTCTATCTCTTATAGTCTCTGAGATCGACGCGTTCATACAGACAGACGGACAGCCGGACATGGCTATATTGACTCGGCTGTTCAGCTGATCAAGAATATATACACTCCCTGTTACATACACTGAAAAAAGGAAACCTATCCGAAACGGGATTGAAAACAGAGTAATCCGGGATATTCTTGATCCAATCCCGGAAAAGATTGATTGCACTTCCAATTTGTATACCCTTGCAAAGAGTATTATAATTTTGCCCAGAAGCTTGCAACGCATAGAAATATTCATTTCCGACCCCATAAACTATATATATTCTTGATCAGGGTGACAAGCTGAGTCGATTGAGCTTTGTTCGTCCGTCTGTCTGTCTGTTTCTATGAGAACTAGTCTCTCAGTTTTCAAGCTATCGAGCTTAAATTTTGCACAGAGTCTTCTTTTTGCTGCACAGTACTAATATGTTGGAACCGACCTGATCGGATGACTATATCTCATAGCTCCCATAGGAAAAACTTTTTTCTTTTCAATGAAAACGTCTCCAAACTTTGTTATCGTAGGTTTTCTATGTTTTTTTATAATTCTACCATGTTTTTTTACAGTCGGACAGCTCTATGGTATAGTTGCCATAAAAAAGATAGGTCTGAAAAACAGTCTTAGTTTGAAATACATTTTTGTATTTAATGGTAGCAACCTGCAATTTTGTGTTTCTTTGTTTCGCATAATTTTACAAATTCTTGGCCAAATCGGATGACTATACCATATAGCTTCCATACGAATGAACGGTCGGAAAGTGGGAAAAAGAGTATTTTTTGAAAATATTTAAGCGAGCACTTTTGCATGGGTATAAAAATTTTTGCCCAGACGAAGTTAGCTTAGCTTTATCTTTTTTTGTTAGCCCAAAAAACAGCATCATTTTAAGCCTGCTCCAGGATTACCCTGTTTTCAATCACATTTCGGATTGATTTCAGATTCTTTTTTCTGTGTTTATTTGCACAACATCATGCTCCCCCCTTTTCCCATTTTTAATAAAAAATACCAAAAGTAGTGGCAATTCTTTTGTGTTGGCCCAGTGCGGCCAGATTTGAAAAGCCTACAGAAACTATGGTCATACTGCCAAGTATTTTGAGGCTCAGATATCTCTACTCTATATAATAAATGATTATCCGATCTTTATGGAAATTTCAGAGACATAAATACACTGCAAAATATGAACTTTATATCTACAAAATTGTTGGAGTGAGGAGGCGTGGCACAAATTTAAAATAATTATACACAATTTAGATAGACGCTAAGACCAATTTACCGAAACAAAAATCCATAAGCCCATACCAAGCAGAACCAAAAAACTAACTTGACTAATTCTTACATGTTTTCGAGAAATAGTTTAATTCATGCTGAAGTCAAAATCTCTTTAAGACAAATAAACCTGCAATTTTTAGCCGGCTCGAGGTCATGTTATGCTTTCGCACAACTTTAAACAGAGACACAACACCACAAAGGTGGCTGGTAGATCGTACAGCTGTTTCCTGAGGAACTACCCTCTATCATCAGCGATCAATGGGCAAAACTATAATACCCTTTGCAAGGGTATACAGGGTTGCCCATATTCGACGGACCCACGTTTTTTTTTAAAAAATCAAAGAAAAAAACAAGAAAGAAAGTCGGTCAAGCCCGACTATAACATACTCTGTACCAAGAAAATGTGTCTTTTGATCATAACTCGAAAACCGTTCATCCGATCTTCTTCATTTCTTTGGCGGATCGATAAGTTATCCTAATAACTAAATATGTCCAGAAGGAACAAGCCATCTATCTTCAAAACTGTGGGAGATATGACGTTTTTTATAAATTGCGGGGGCGTGGCCAAAATTGAAAATAAACTTGATCTGCCTGCAGACATAAGAAGCATATGTCCCATACATGTCAAACCTCTATCTCTTACCATCTCTGAGATCTGTGCGTTCATACGGACAGACAGACAGACGGACAGACGGACAGACGGACAGACGGACGGACGGACAGACGGACAGACGGACATGGCTATATCGACTCGGCTGTTGATGCTGATCAAGAATATATATACTTTATGGGGTCGGAGATGCTTCCTTCTGGATGTTACATACTTTTGCACAAACTTATAATACTCTATGTACCTACGGTACAGAGTATAATAAAAATTTGGCGGTTGGCAATCTTAATCATTTAATTTGTTCCAAGTAGATTTGCTCTTCTACGGTCCTTGGCTTGTTAACGTAAACCTTTGACTTCAAATATCCCCACAAGAAGAAGTCAGGCGGCGTCAAATCGGGCGAACGCGGTGGCCAGTCCAAATCACCACTTTTCGACATCAAACGGCCCGGAAACAATTTCTTCAGAAAATCGATTGTTATGCGACTTGTGTGCGGTGGAGCGCCGTCTTGTTGAAACCAGAACTGCCTCATACGCTTTCGACGAATAATTGGCATCACAAAATTGGTCATCATGTCGCGATAACGCTCCTGGTTGATGGTAACAGCATGGCCATTTTCATTTTGGAAGAAAAACGGCCCAATGACCGTTTTCGCACTAACGCCGCACCAAACTGTGACTTTTTCGTCATGAAGAGGCACTTCTTGAATCTCCTGAGGATTTTCAGTGGCGTAAATACGGCAATTTTGCTTATTTACGGTTTTCTTATTCACATTTTTTAATTTTTTAAAAGCACGTTGAGTTTTCACAATTGACTTGTTCTGTTGAATGTAAATTTCAACTATTTCAGAGCGCTCGCGTGGCGTGTATTGTTCCATGGTAAAAATCTGCTTGGACTGACGCTTCAAACGCGGTATGTCATTAAGCGATCTGACATCTCTGTCAAAAGTTATGGCGTTGCCAAATGGGTCCGTCGAATATGGGCAACCATGTACAAATAAAAATTATTAGGTATCCGCCACGTGGGACCCAATGGGCGGTAAGGTAGTCGTTTTAGAATCGGCTTAAAACTTTTTCTAAATAATATTCTGGTTGTTGTTATCAAAATCACCAAATTTCAACTCTATGGCTGAATTTATCGACTTTATGCCAAAAATTTGGCTTTTCACAGCCCAATGTGCAGCGGTCGGCACTGTGGGCAGAAACGCTGGCAGCCGTAAATAGTATTTGTGAGTAGTAGAGTAGAGTTCTTGTATCTCTGCTTACTATATGCAGCTTTCTACGCACTGTGAAACAGTTTGTTTAAGAAACTATTATTTGTTTGTCTTAAAAATCAGCCAATTAATCGGAAGGTGTTCATTAAATTGTCCTCACAGCCCGGCATCATGGCCATGGCCACATTTTAATTTCCTTAAAAGCAGCTCTAGCACTTTTTGCCTTGCTATAGTCATAAACAATATGATGGAATATCTAATATCATGGCTTCTTAATGCATTTCCATTTTTACACGTCCTCCTAAAAGTTGGCAACATTTTGTGGGCTTTGTTAGCTGATCTGTTGTCTGTTTTCCCGGTGGGCATGCCCAGCCCCCTGCACCTAACAATTTGGTATGCTTATGCCAACAATGTGCACCTCGCCGCTAGGTATGCCTGTCTGTCTGTCTGCTTATCCTTAGCCGCAGCGACAGCGGCATCAGTAAAACTATCTCAATCCCTGTGTGAACACAATGGCGCCAAAAGTGTGAATAGTAAATAGTTGCCACGACAAACTTTCCCTTAGCTTAGCCCTAGAGATGGCACGAAATATGCCATAAAGAATTAAGCATTCAAAAAAACCAAGCTTAAAAAGTTAACAACAAATCTTATGCTTAATAATTTGTATGGTTTTTGGTCCGGGCTGAAAAAGTCTACAAAGTGGCTTTTTTTTTCTCTGCGCACAAGTGTTAACGGCGTTAGTTTGTTGCAATACCGCCATGTTGCAAGTTGGTACGGGTATGTGTGTGCGCCTGTGGTAGCAAATTATTTGCAGTCACTTGGGCAGGATCTTCGCGTTCCGGTTCGGGCCACTTGAAGCCGCCACCAACTGACATTTTGGTCGCGCTGGCTTTGCGGCTGTTATTGTGATGTTGCTGCCATCATTACTGTCGTCGTCGTCGTCGTCGTCGTCGTCGTCAACTACAGACAGCCAGGCAGCTGCCTGGGGTGGGACATTTGTTTGGCTTGTGCAGCGCCTCGTTTTCAAATTTGCACTGTCATCTGCGGTTTGATTTCTTGTGTGGAACCGCAGTCACGCCTTTCTGCATCTACGCCCCGTCGTTAGTGTCTTTGTTATCGCCAGAATGCTTTGACAAAAACTTTCATGAGCTTTTGATGCTTTCAAACTAATTGGCAGTACATTTTATTAACTACTGCAAGTTGAGACGCATTTGCATTGCATACTTTTGGAAGCGCATGCAAAGTTGTGGCGAATGATTAAAAACCACTCTAATTAGGTTTAATATAAACATACGCGGAGCCAAGTTCTGCACAGGCATGGGAGGGGAAAGGCACAAAAGGTACACTTGATCACTAATAAGCTGGGAACTTATTCCTCTGCAAATGCAAATGAAAGTATAAACAGGCCATACATCCATAATTAGGGAAGTTTCTATTTTCGATAATGCATTCGTTTTCCCCTATTTAAGGCTGTCAGGAGCTTTAAGTCTACATTCATGTATTCTCGAATGAGCAGAAATCCTTTTATCACGAACGAAACTTAGATAGATCTGCTCCTCGTGCTTTTCACACATCCGGATACCGAATGAATGCAAGTAAATCAGCTGATGTCTCGCTAGTTCACCAACACTAGCAAGTTGTTCTGTCTCCAGTTTCCAAATGGTTGGGTGTGCTATATGGTCTTACATGGCTCTATCGACAATCGAGGGTATCTATCTTTGTATTTCATACTGGTATTATTAGCGGTATTAGGAAATTTAAGATAAGATAAGATAAGGTGCATAATTGGTTTTTGAGTTGAATTCAATTACAGTTCAACACGTGGCGCAGTAGGCGAACATTCCATTGGTTTATTCTTTCAGTTTTCCACATCTTTTTGTTGGCGTTTTTAAGGCCAAATTGTTCAAGCAGAAGTACAAAATGGACTTACAGTGCTACACCAAAAAAAAAAGTTCGATATATCCGGGATATCCAGCATTAAATCAATCCCAAACTTTGTCAGAAGTCGGTCTATGCCGAATTTTTTCATTTCAAGTACGAATAGGATAGACTTGACCTCGGATCTGGTACGACTTTTGCTTGAAATTTCAATCCGAAGGTCGGGATTAAACAGGATTTTTGGATTTTATCTCCCAATTATACCCTTGCAAAGGATAGAATTGCATAGAAATATTCATTTCCGATCCCATAAACTATATATATTCTTGATCAGGGTGACAAGCTGGGTCGATTGAGCTTTGTCCGACCAGATCGGATGACTATATCTCATAGCTCCCATAGGAACAATCGGTTGGAAAACTAGTTTTAGTGTGAAAAACTTTTTTCTTTTCAATTCAAACGTCTCCAAACTTTGTAATCGGAAGTTTTCTATGTTTTTTTTATAATTCTACCAAGTCTTATTAAAATCGGACAACTATATGGTATAGCTGCCATATAAAAGATAGGTCTTAGTTAGAAAAACTTGTTTGTTTTTAATGGTAGCATCCTGCAATTTTGTATTTGTTTGTTTCACTTACTTTCACATAATTTTACAAATTTTTGGCCAAATCGGTTGACTATATCATATAGCTCCCATACGAACGATCGGTCGGAAAATGGCAAAGAGTATTTTTTGAAAATATTTAAGCGAGCACTTGCAAGAGTATAAAAACTTCGGCACAGACGAAGTTAGCTTGGCTTTCTCGTTTTTTTCTGCTTCAAAAAGGATTCAACCTAAAATGCAAAATATTTGTAAATGATTCTCTTCTTAAAATTCGAAATGTTTCTAACACTTTTGTTATGGAGTGAATATAAACTTCTGACCCACATCAAATCTTTGTCATTGGTTTGTTCATGGACATTGGATATTTCCAGCCTTATGTGGCTAAATACAAAGACCTCGTTTTAGAACAAATTGGAAATAGGCTGAAAAAATGTAAGTGCTCAAACTAGAGCTGCACCCGTGACATGAATTTGACCATGTTACGGTGTGTCACGACGTGAACGTGGGCAAACACATAGTTTCGTGCATGAACAACCGTGATTCGTGCATTTTTCGTGAGTGAATTAAGATCAAGAAACTTGTTTTAATCTATTATGGAACGGGCACTCTTAACTGCTCTTAAATCATAAGGCCCCCCCAAATTTCATCTACTTTAAGATTTTTTTTGGTTTTTTCGTTTAAGATCACTTGGCAGGGCTGTAGAGTGCCCCGCGCACACTGTCTACCGCCGCGCACGACCTCCGTCAGTGAGGGCTGGAGCTGCCATTTTGTATTATTTTTACTGGAAAAAATTTTGTTAACTTTTTAAAATATAGACAAATAAATGCCACAAAAGTTTTTAAAAAAAAATACGTAAGAAAAATCATAAAATTACGCACATTTTCGGGCCTCTGGACTAGAACCTTCCCTTAATGCATTTTGTTAAACCAATTGTTATGGATATGCATCTATCATCGTTATCAGTATCATAATTGTGCATTCGTAAGGAATTCCTGAATCGTGCATGATTCGTGAGTGAGGCATAACTCTTTAAAAATGACATGCGTGAATCGTGCGTACGTAGATTTTTCTTTCGTGAATCGTTCGTGACCATGTCAGAAAATTCTCCAAGAACCAACAACATTTTGTACTCTAAAATGATTTTGGATTGACATTAGAAATTACTGGTTAAAAGATTATTTTGTACTTATTTTGAGAGTTAAACGGGCTTGACTTAAGTCATAAATAGCCTAAAAGTATGAAAAAAAGTTTGATGATTTGATTCGAAAAATCAAACAAAAAACGACAGAAAGTCTAAAGTCAAGTATTCAGATTAAAAAAAAAATTTACTTGAAATAAGAATTGTATACTTGAATCAAGTATTTTTGTACTTATCGTGACGTTGACATCATTTGTTCCTTATTCAACTACAAAGTTTTTGGGTTTTTTTCCTCAGCTGATTAACATATACTACGTTTACTACTACTTCTGCGGATATCATGCTTAATGCCCTTTAAAGTATGCTACGTTATATGAAAATATTCATTTTACTTAAGTATTTATTTTTTATATGTCTTAACTCCACATTTTTTTTGTCTATTCATAACTTACACAACAATCTGGGTGAATTTGCAGCGCGATTATCTAAGAAGCGGCCATAACTGACTAGCTAGGGCTTCGATCTAATAGATAATTACTTAGGGCAATAAAGTTTGCATACTTTGAAGGGCATTAATCAAGAACAAGCCTTTAACTTCAGTGTCCTTTTACGAAGTCTTTGTTTTTGTAAATGAAATTTATGTAGAAATTTATCTGGTCAGTCTCTGAAATTTAGTCTCGCTTTACAATTTAATTAGCTGCGTTTTTCCTTCCTAACCTAAATGTGGCTTTAGCTTTTATTCCCCATGCTTTGTCATGGAAAAGAATTTTTCGAGTTTCAAATTCCAAAAACTCGAATTAAAAGTTGATTAGCTTTTGTTGTATTTGTTGACTTTCCCTGTCTCTGCTTAATTGACCACAACAGAAATCTGATGCCACTTTACAATTAAATTAAATTTCATCTTCTTTGCAGGAAACCAAAGGATGCTTTAATTGTATTTTTCGATATGTAAAGCTTTCTGATGTTTCCGTGGACTTGCATAAGCTGGAATTGTGTGTGTTTATTGGATTGGAATGGCATGCATTTGATGTTTGTGTGTGCATTATAAATCTGCTTTGACCCAGTTTTCGGTGAGTGTCATGGAGAAATGCAAACAATTCGTTAATGGTTAAGCTCACGTGGTAAAAACGTACTCATGATTGATTGTGAATTTATGTTAAGAAGTGTCCTCAGCTCCATTCATTCTGTATGCACATTTGGGGCATGGTTGGAGGGTGTGTCTTATCTGGGCAGAGAGTCGTACAGACGCCAGGCGACCTTCAGCAGTTAAAGTGGGAAAGAGATGATGTTGTTTATACCCGTTACTCGAAGTGTAAAAAGGGTATACTTAAGTCGTGCAAATGTATGTAACAGGCAGAAAGAAGCATCTCCGACCCCATAAAGCATATATATTCTTCATCTGCATCAATAGTCGAGTCGATATACCCATGTCCGTCTGTCTGTATGAACACCTAGATCTCAAAGACTAGAAGAGCTGGAGCCACCAAATTTTACATGTAGATTAGTATTGTCTGCACGCTGATCAAGTTTGTTTCACATTTTGCCCACGACCCCTACCGCTTCTACTTTTATCTCCTCCATTTTTTAAGTTATCGAGCTCAGATTTTGCAGTGTAGTGTATTTGGTCAATATCTACAATCTCACAAATTTTCATAAAGATCGGATAATAAATGGCATAGTTAAAAAAACGTTGCATACTTATGTGGGCAACATGAGGTTATTAAACACTAATTGCCCTGAGTAACGGGTATTTCGAAGTCGTGCAGGGCCGACTTTATCTTTCGCTCTCGTTTTTAGCTACTTTTGCCAGTTTAGGTTCTATAAAGGTCACTTTAAATCCCTCAGCTCAATGATGATTATAGGAATGCACTCTGGTTCCTGATGTATGGGGAGGGCGGCCAAAAATACTTCCAGTTGAGATAGAGGCTTGAAACTTAACACAAAATTTTTATAAATTTGTAGTAAGATGATGTATAAAAATCAGCCGGATCGGAGCACCATTTCATATAGCTGTCATATGAACGATTGGTCTGAAATCAAGTCTTTTTATGAAAAACTTTTTTGTTTTCCATTTTACTACAACGCAACCTTGTAACTCTCCATTAAAAATACCTTTATATATACAGGACGAGCCTTGTGAAAATCGGGATACTATATCATATAGCTGCCATAGGAATAATCAGTCTAAAATCGAGTTTTTGTTGAAAAAATCATTTTGTTTTAAACGACAAATGACAAAAACGTGACATTAATTTAACAACAACAACCAAAAAAATATTCAAGATTTTTTCATAGTTCATTTGCAGACGCTTTAATTATAAAGTAAAAATTCAACAAATATAAAAGAAAAATGAAACAAATATATGTAAGAATAAAAAAAAAAGATATTTTATATAGATTGTGCCAGTATAACAATAGCTGATATTAATAGCTTCGACTTTGGCTTACATGGAAGCTTTCTTCGATCTTTAATGAAAGGATCAAAGCTTAAAAACAATCTGTTAAATGTATTTGTTTAAGTGGAGGTTAGGTTACCTTTTTGTGTATAGCAAGAGCCTGGGCACCTATCGGCACTTGAATGAAACATAATCATAAGCTTAAAATGTTAATAAATCATATACAAAAAGATTTATTGAGTTGTGAGGTGACGGTTATAACTAAAACTCTAACGAAACACAGCAAAGACAAACACAGAACGTCCACAATAAAGTACTTAACGCAATACCGATTTACACAAAACACAGCAGGAAGTACATATACTTTTTGTTGTATAAATATAGTTAATACCTTTATTTATAATATTAAGCCCTTCCATCGCACAATAACTTTGATTTAAATGCTTTTTTAATTTTTTTATTGAGAGCTGTACTTGCAAGTTGCAAGTCTCTCTTGATGCTATTCTTGAAGAGGAGAGTAAGAACAAAGCAAAAACAAGTATACAGTTTAATAGCTAGACCAATTATGAAGAGGTGTTGATACATTTAAAGTCAAAATTTTAACTTTGACTTTTTTATTTTTGGCCTATGGGAGGAACCACTGTGGAATGGCAAATTTAGATGCAACATTTTGGATCAAATTGATTAGGAAATGTTCAAACCAATAAGTACAAAAGTCTGTTGCATATTTTCAGGCTAAGAAATAAGCCTGTTAGTTAAACTCATTAACCAAAATGTCAATCTATTGCATATATACTTTTTCTAGGCAACTTGATCTACATTGTCGACATGCAACAATTCTAAACCCATTGCGCCATTGACACAGTCTCAGAGTCCCAGAGTCAAGGCGGAAGTGGAAGTCGTTTGCCATGCGTACGCATACTTCTGTTTTCCATTTTCCCCCAGAGGTGTGGCTGTGTGAGTAGGGGGGGACGGGGACTCAACTTTTTGACAATTGATGTGCACAAATATGTACTTATATTCCCGCAGATAAACTTGGCTCATCGTATTTGCCGGCAGACAAATTGCATGCTCATAGTCGGCATCTCATGCCAGCTCATGCCCAGACACAGAGCCATTGATACGTACGGAGCGCAGTCAATTTTGCTTTTTCTGTTTTCCTTTTGCCAACTGAGGTAAATTCAATTGAATTGGACAGACAGAAAGGTGGAAGCTGATCTGAGTGGCAAGGTTGCCACAATGGCGCTTAATTTTCAACGTTGCAACAACAGCGAGTGCCAAGGGGGGTCATAAATAATGTTGCGGGGAGGGAGGCAGTGGCAGAGTTAACAAGACTTTTCGCTTTACCCAAAACTTCCGGAGCCAAACTCCGTGCTCAAAGCTTTTGTTTTCCCCCCGAAAAGTGCCTTACAGGTACAAGTAGCAGGATTGACTTCGATTGTGAACTCACCAGCCTTGCAGGGATCCATGTCAATGTCGTTAGATATCTTTGGCGTCACCTCCAGATGCAGCAGCTGTTCGATGCTGTATTTACTGTGATATGGCCGCCGATTTGTTAACGCCCGCAGCAAATGCAAATGGCTTCTGCGATGATGATGATGCTGATGCTGATGCTGATGAGACTCTGACTGCAAATTCAGTGATTCATCCGCTGCGTGGATTGGCCTGCTGGCATCAACTGCAGCGTGGTCCGTGCTCAAAGACACCATCTCTCCAGTTAGCTTGGCGCTTTTGGCATGAGCCGAGATAAGCACCAACAGAGCTGTGGCCATCAGCACCACATAGTTTGTATAGCTGCGCACTGAGGTGGCAGCCGAAGCCGCTGCCAGGCCCGCCATCGCAGCGTGTTGTCACTGTACGCTGGCTTTTTGCACGTTCTTTTGCAGTTTGGTCGATTGTCAATTATCAGCAGTTTACAGTATTTGCATATTTCCTAACACGTGGCCTGAAATTTACAAAGAACAACAAATAGTGTCAACATTTCGTAATTGGTTCATACTGACTTCATTCAGTTCTGATTTGGTACGAGAATCGGTGTGGAATTGTTCGCACATCAGCTGGCTGAGCTGCTGATAATGAAATGAAATGCGATAATGGTTTGTTTATGACCTTGCCATGGGAAATTTTCAATAACGCCTTACAAATGGAACAAGTATTGTAGTTGTTGACTTGTTTTTTTTTTAGCATATTAAAGGGTGGGTGGTGATTTTAGCGAATTTGCTTTTAGTAAGGGTCCTTCCCAACCCATTAAAAGTAGCCTTAAAAGCCTACGTTTTCGTGGGAAGCTAAACTATTGTTTTAACTCTAGCAAAGCATAACTTCTTAGCTTCAAGGCAAACTATAACACACAATTCTGCGATTTTTGTAAGCAAAGATATTGAATTTAGAATACGTATGCTTAAAACTATCAAATTGTCTACTGCCCAAAAATATGCTATGTTAAAACACAGAGCCCCAAAAATAGGCTATGCAAACTCTTTATAGTTGGCTAGTGACTTGTATTGAACACTTATGAAAATGTTCGTTCAACAACATCCATTGCATATCAATCACAAATTATGTTCGATTTGTTATCAAAAAAAATATATCTTCGCTTAAAAAAGTCTCAAAACTATTTGGGATAATTTATTTAAAAGCTAAGCAATAGTACTTTGCGATGAAATCAAAGTGAGCCAAAACAAACGAACATGTTTTCCATAAAACGAGCCTAAAAAAAACATAAAATATGCCTCAGAAGCAATTTTAGGCTCAAACTAGCACTAATCTAGACTTCGTTCAGCATGAATCACCATTAAGGCTTCAGTAAAATGGAAAAAGTCAAACTTTGTGCATTATCTTTTCAACTACAATATTTGTCCCATCTGAATCTAAACTAGATGAACCATTTGCGAAAACAGATTTTGGTTAAGCACACAAAAAGCGTCTAGAATCCATACCAGCGCTTCAGTATACTGGATCTTGTTGCCTAGTGTAATCTGAGTTTTACATTAAAAATAAAACGTATTTACAATCATAAAGTGCTTCACCTGTTAAACTTGGCCATTTGTACTAAGAGGTTCTCTGTTAGAAAAAGTCCATGTCAAGGCAATGAAAAAAGCTCAGCTTTGGATCATGGCACTATGTCACAAAATCGAACTTTCCCTCTCTATTTCTTATTTTTCAGAAGATGAGCTAACTTATTTACCCATAAACCACACACCCAAACAGCATAATCGATTTCAAAAGGAAATTTATTGAATAGTCTCGGTATCTAAGAGAAATTTCAATACGAATCATTGCTTGAAATTCCCAACTGGTTCTAACACTTTGCTTGTAGAGTCTGGCCTACAGTAAAACCTCCTTGGATCGTTTAGAAAAAACCTGGATGACATCATGACGGAAGTGCAGTGGAAGGCCAGAACGACAATGGAACCTTACACATCTCCCGATCACTCTGGCCCAGATACTCAACCCACAAAATCTTCCCAACTCCTACCATAACCGCCATGACTTCTGTCGTAGTTGTGGGAATGAGGAGGAAATAGGAAGCACCCAAAACCCTATATGCAAGTGCCCTGCACTTCTTAGGAAACGCACCCAGCATCTGGCTAAAACAATTCCTTAAACACCTGGGTAGTGTGGCAAATGTGCCCCACGAAGACCTGGCTCTTTTTGTGGATTCCTCAAAAAGGCTTAAATAGAGAGATTGCGTAGTATCTGACCGTCAATTCCCGCGACCCCCTTCCCTCCCAAACCTTTTCCCCGCTTATTAGGCATCACAATGGGCCAAATGGCCTAACCTAACCTAACCTAACCTAACCTAACCTAACCTAACCTAACCTAACCCAACCTAACCTAACCTAACCTAACCTAACCTAACCTAACCTAACCTAACCTAACCTAACCTAACCTAACCTAACCTAACCTAACCTAACCTAACCTAACCTAACCTAACCTAACCTAACCTAACCTAACCTAACCTAACCTAACCTAACCTAACCTAACCTAACCTAACCTAACCTAACCTAACCTAACCTAACCTAACCTAACCTAACCTAACCTAACCTAACCTAACCTAACCTAACCTAACCTAACCTAACCTAACCCAACCTAACCTAACCTAACCTAACCTAACCTAACCTAAACTAACCTAACCTAACCTAACCTTAGCTAAACTAAACTAACCTAACCTAACCTAACCTAACCCAACCGTATTTACTTTAAATTCTGTTATACCCAAGTCAGTCTTAAGTAAACTATTTGGGAATTGAACAAAATGTAATTTGAAATAATTGTTTTTGTACTTGAATCAAGTGTTTTCGTACTTTCAGTAAAGCAGATATCAAAAATTCGAGATTTCCGGAATTAAGTCAAAAAAATATCGAACTTACAAATTCTAGATCCAAGCATGAAATTCTCTATTTTTTCTCTGCGTGTACCAAGCCAAATATTTTGTTTGTGTACCAAACCAAATTCCAATCCATCCTTGGTAAATATCTGTTATCAAGTGACAGTAACTCTTCCGGTTGCCTAATTGTTCAATGCTAATTTCGAGCTGCCATCGATGTGGCAATTTAGTGAGCCAAAGCCACCCAAATTATGCAAAACACCAGTCTCCTATTCTGAGCTGCTTGCATGTGCACAATCTTTGAGATATGTTTATACCAAATTTCCTGCATCCGCTTTCAACGTAATCAATGCACACACATTGTCTGATTTACATATATGCCTCGGTGTGTGTGTGTCTGTGACTGTAAGTATGTCTTGCTGTTTATATCCAACAGCATATGGTGAGCGCTTTTCAGACAGCTGGCATCACATGCACAGATTTTAGAAACAAAAGAGGTGTTTAATTTTGGCAGCTGGTGAAAGGAAGACAAAGTGCATACACAGAGAGGTCTCCCGCTGGCTTGATACAATTGGACACCAGTTGTTGATCCGATTGCTGGGTAAGCAGCTCGTGCCAACAAGTGGCAACGCGTTACCTTGGCAACGAGATTAGAAGTCATCGATATACTCCATAAACTGACACTAGGAGCTATCATCCGTCCGCATTCATTCGCTTTTTTCGCCATTCTGTTTAAGCTGTCAGATCCGTTTTCAGCCTTCACTTTTGCTAATTCCGAATACAAGCTCTGACGCTCAAAATTTGGCTGATCCATAATACATATCTAGCAAGAGATTCAAACCATAAGTGGTGGCCTAAATCAAAATGTGACAAAAGATATACACTCAAAATACAGAGGCCTCTCAGCGCAGGCGACTATCGACATCACGCGTGACAGTAAGACAAAACACAGCAAAGAATTGAGCCAGGCGAGAAATCACAGTACATAAATACATAAATCACCTAAGCGCACAGAAAGCAAAACGCTAAGTGGTATAGATGACAAGACTGTTGCTTTTCCAGAGTTGTCATGCGTTCTAGCATTTCCGACCACATAAAGTATATATATTCTTGATCAGCATGCCTAGCTGAGTTGATTTAGCCTTGTCCGTCTGTTCCTATGCTATCTGCTCCGTCAGTTTTAAAGCTATCGCCACAAAACTTTGCACAAAGTCTTCTGGTACAAATACGCTGCACATTTGTCGGAACCGCCCGGATTGGATGACTATATCTTATTGCTGCCATAGGAATAATCGGTAAAAAAAACTAGTTTTAGTGAGAAAAACTTTTTTGTTTTTAATGCTATCGTCTCCAAACTCCGTATTTACTAGTTTTCTATGATTCACCATGATTCTGTCAAATTTGGTCGAAATCGGACATCTATATAGTATAGCTGCCATAGAAAAGTAAGGTTAGAAAAATAGTTTTAGTAAGAAAACCTTTTTTGTTTTCAATGTAAACCTCTTTAAAATTTATTTTAAAGGCTTTTACACAATTCCTCAAAGTTTTGTCAAGATCGGATGACCATAGGTTATAGCTGCCATACTAATGATCGGTCGAGAAACTAGTTTTAGTGAGAAACACTTTTTTGTTTTCAATACAAACGCCTCCAAACATTGTATTTCTTAGTTTGCTATGCTTGCCCATGATTCCATCAAGTTTGGTCAAAATCGGACATCTAGATAGTATA
Organism: Lordiphosa fenestrarum; assembly: GCA_035044985.1. Taxonomy (NCBI): domain Eukaryota; kingdom Metazoa; phylum Arthropoda; class Insecta; order Diptera; family Drosophilidae; genus Lordiphosa; species Lordiphosa fenestrarum. Next base: position 9,759 of record JAWNNO010000396.1, on the reverse strand, counting down.
GCTGACATACAAAAGTAGAGTCAGATAAGTAGTCTTAGTGAGAAAAACTTGTTTGTTTTCAGTGGAAATGTCCTTCAAATTAGTTAGAACGAGAAAGCTAAGCTAACTTCGTCTGTGCCGAAGTTTTTACACCCTTGCAAGTGCTCGCTTAAATATTTTCAAAAAATATTTTTTTTCCCATTTTTAGACCGATCGTTCGTATGGGAGCTATATGATATAGTCATCCGATTTGGCCAAAAATTTGTAAAATAATGTGAAAGCATGTGAAACAAACAAATACAAATTTTGCAGGATGCTACCATTAAAAACAAAAAAGTTTTTCTAACAAAGACTGTTTTTCAGACCTATTTTTTGTATGGCAGCTATACCATATAGTTGTCTGATTTTAATTAAACGTGGCAGAATTATAAAAAAGCATAGAAAACCTACGTTTACAAAGTTTGGAGACGTTTCCATTGAAAAGAAAATCGTTTTTCTCACTAAAAATAGTTTTCCGACCGATTGTTCCTATGGGAGCTATGAGATATAGTCATCCGATCCGGTCGGTTCCGACATATTAGTAGTGTGCAGCAAAAAGAAGACTCTGTGCAAAATTTCAGCTCGATAGCTTTAAAACTGAGAGACTAGTTCACGTAGAACCAGACAGACAGACGGACAGACGGACTGACAAAGCTTAATCGACTCAGCTCGTCACCCTGATCAAGAATATATATAGTTTATGGGGTCGGAAATGAATATTTCTATGCGTTGCAAACTTCTGGGCAAAATTATAATACCCTTTTCAAGGGTATACAAATTTGATGCAAGGGTGTACAAACTTCGGCCAAGATTAAGGTAACTTTCCTCTATTTTTTAATATTTTATATGTTAAAAAATATTTGGCCATAATTTCAAATTTTTTCTATGGGCACGATTCTTCTATAAATTTAGAAAATCATTAAGAAACTTGTATTATTTATAAAAACTGGAAAATACATTGTTTTAATTCTATTTCGCCCTGTAATATATTTAGCTGGCTGGCAGATCAACTGTCTAACATGGGCGAATTCTCCCAAGGATCGGGCTGAGGAGTTTGTGGAAAATCTAGAGCAACGATTCACTCCGTTATCAACTTCGCCTGCATCCAGAATAAGGAGAGTGGAACGTGTTCTTGGTACCCCCGGTCAGTTCGAACTGCCAGTGTCTCCGATCACCCTAATGCAGGTGAAAGAAAAGATCCAAATGCTTAAGCCTAAAAAGGCTCCTGGAGAAGATGGGATCGACAACAAATATCGCCCGTGCATGTGCACGAGAGGGTTGGAGAAGGAACTTAATGTCCCTATGATAGGAGATGTAATTAACAAGCAAGCTGCAGACTACCGCGAGTGGCTCAGAGGACACCCAAATCGGCTATCGAGGTGAATACTGCGGAGAAGGAGAATAAATGGCGTCAGAGCCGGAAGAAAACTCAAGAGGAAATTCCCTTCGCAACTCCCAAGACGACGAACCTGCCACACAGTTGATACCTACCATAGTTAACACTCCAGAGACACAGTAACACCGATCCAAACATAAATTGTTAAGATAATATACACTAATAACACTAGTTTACAAATTAATAAAAAATTTCGTGATCCCGGACATTTGGTGGTAATTTCATATGTAAAACCGTCCGCTGATTCCAAAAAATTCGAGAAATTTCGAAAAAGGTAGTTTTTTTCATTGTAAAAAAAGGTACCTATCTAAAAATGTGTATATCTTCAGTTTTAGCTTGTGGATTTTAAAATGGTCACTTACACTTGACAGAGAATTGAATGCCCTATTAATCATTCATACAACACATTTTAATCCGTTGGTAAACTTCGCGGCTATTAAGGTGTTAATCGGCAACTTTGCTTTAAATTGATCATTTTTTGAAAAAAAGCTAGATTTCAATCGCGATTTTCTCCATGAAAATAATTCTCCAAAATTAATTTTTTCGCTGATCATCATAGAAACATCCATTACAATTCTAATGCCACGTATTTCACTTAAACCGGTTGAAGAATAAAGAAGTTATTGGCACTTGAGTACGAAATTGAAGGTTTAAAGTTCATACAAATAGCCTTAGCTTCAATGATTTTTTGTTCATCATAGGAGGCATAGTTAACATTCAAATTTTTATTTTTAAAGGCTACTATGTGCTGTCAGATTTATTCTGTGGCTGTGGTAGTGTTTGTTATTTTGAAAATTGAAAATGAGTGCAAGAAGTCGAGTCAAAAAAATTCAGAACCAATGCCAAAGCCGAAAGCAAAACGGTTCGGTTCTTAAATAGTACAACTCTTACCTTAAGACACTTGTAAATTTGAGAATCGATTCCCTTAGATAAGTTTTATACGACTTGCAGATTTCGGTTTGCATCCATGTATTGTATAGAGATCTTTGGAATAATAAAGAAGTTATTGGCCTTTAAGTACCAATATCGAATTTTTATGCTTTTATTAAATTGCATGAGAAGTTTATTTCTTATTAAGTGTTTTAAAAGTGCGACAATTTTGATTGACTTTTTCTTCTTGGGGAAATATTATTTTCTCTAATGAGAAACCAACAATAGTCTCCCATCATCGCTTCATCCCAATAACCTTTATATCGCCGCTCCAATATCTTTAATCTGCTGATGAAAGCGCTCCCCATGCTCATCACTCTCATCACCATGATTATCCGGGAAAAAGTTTAAGTGGGAGTGAAGGAAATGAATTTTCAAGGACATGTTCACATCTATTTTAAAAAAATCTAGTTAGTTATCAAATTAGAAAATACAACAGTTATTACCTATTTTCTTGTAGTTTTTAAGCAAGCCTTCGATGGTTTCCTCATAGTCGGAACTTCGCAAGTTGCCTAAAAAGTTAGCAACCACTCGACAAAATGAGTCCCATGCATTAGCCTCAGGAATTGTTAAGGTCGATCTAAATTTGGTGTCTCCAATTATTTTTTTTATTTGCGGTCCCACAAATATACCTTCTTTTTTTTTGCGTCGGATATATTTGGAAATATTCTTTTTTAAGTAATCAAAAGATGCGCCAGATTTTGGTAAAGCTTTCACAAAATTTTTAAAAAGACCTAGCTTTATATGCAAGGGGGGCAGAATTATTTGTTCTTTTTTAATTAATGCCTTGAAATTAACGTTGTGTTGCCCAATGATAAATTCTGCTCTGCTTTGCGCCTGCCTTCCACATCGTCAAAGTGGTTCTACATGTATTGCATAAAACACTTGGGGTCCACAACATATCAACATTCTTAGGTGAATATCCAAAATACAAGCGATAAGCTTCTTGCAACGTTGTTGAAATTGGTCTCGGAGTCGAAAATATATAACGTCCGCAAGCGTAACAGAACTTTTTTGGATCATTTCTGCATCGAATTTGACGGCTTTCTGCACTCATTGATGAACAAAAAATCATTGAAGCTAAGGCTATTTGTATGAACTTTAAACCTTCAATTTCGTACTCAAGTGCCAATAACTTCTTTATTCTTCAACCGGTTTAAGTGAAATACGTGGCATTAGAATTGTAATGGATGTTTCTATGATGATCAGCGAAAAATTTAATTTTGGAGAATTATTTTCATGGAGAAAATCGCGATTGAAATCTAGCTTTTTTTCAAAAAGTGATAAATTTAAAGCAAAGTTGCCGATTAACACCTTAATAGCCGCGAAGTTTACCAACGGATTAAAATGTGTTGTATGAATGATTAATAGGGCATTCAATTCTCTGTCAAGTGTAAGTGACCATTTTAAAATCCACAAGCCAAAACTGAAGTTATAACCATTTTTATAGAGGTACATTTTTTCACAATGAAAAAACTAGCTTTTTCGCAATCTCTCGAAAACGTCCCCGCCAAAAAATTATTGGTCTTGATTTTTGGAATCAGCGGAGGGTTTTACATATGAAATGACTGCCAAATGACCGGGATACAAAGTGCTGTAAACTAGTGTAATAAATAGATGTAAGATAAATAAATAAAAAAAAATAAAAAAAACGAACATGTTTGTATTAAGGATTCACTCGTAAATCAGATACTCGCTGCAGCACTCTTTAATCGGCTTAACATTCAATTAATATTGATCTAAAGGTGTCACAACAAAACTTCACACCTTTTGTATCCTATGCACAATGCCAGGTAATTAAAAATCGCTTAGTTCTCAAGCGAGAAACCCATTCAATTAACTTGAATGGCGGGTGGCACGGCGGTCATTGTTATGGTTGCTCTGCCGTTGCGTCCGCAATTGTGGCAATTTCATTAAATCATTTAATTTCCTGACTCTCACACACACACACACACAGCGAAACAGAACAAACCAATGGCAAATTAAGTAGCCTTTTGTGCGGGAGAAGGTGATTTAACCGAGCGCAAAGAAAACTAACCCCCCCCCCCCCCCCCCGGACAATCCTTGAGCAAAAGTTTACCGAACAGAAACAACAACAAACGGCCACAGCAAAGGCAAAGGCAAAGGAGTGCAACATATTTTCTTAATTTCATTTCATTTCATTTCACTTTGCACAAATGGCGTCTGCCATTTCCATAATCCACAATCGCATAATTACGTATACGCAGCCTGGTACCGCCAGGCAAGGCAAACAGCAGTTTCCCTTCATTAAAGGGAGATTTTAAATTCAATTGATAAATTGCAAAACTAAATAAGCAAAAAGAAAATTAGCTCGCTGCCCTCTTTTACCCACTCTCCCTTTGAGAGCGAGTTGAAAATCGTTGAAAAGTATGTTAATTGGCTTTGGCCAGCCTTCCCTGCCATTCCCATCGCACCCACATGGACTACCTTCATCACTTATCAGCCCAAAGTTGGCGGTGCGTTAACAAATTACAATTTCAGTTTAATAAACAAATGATGCTTCCATTGCCATTTTGATGGACTTTCCGCGTCTCACTCAGATTTCCTCGTTACTTTTGCATAAATTATCATTGCAAAAGCTTTTAAATGTCATCTTCAAATGGCGTGCGCCATTTACTTTTAGTTTAATTAGATGAGATAAACGCACCAGATATACCTACGTACTGGCATCCTTCCTCCAGCCAGCACACCATCAATCAGGCTTGTCAAGTGCCCGGCTCGCCAGTTTCCAACTACATGAGCTGACAATGACAAGCGTCAAGTAGCTGGGGAATCACAGAGAGTGATGATTTGGCAGTAGGTGGGGGGATTCATTTTTTTCTTCCTATTGTTGTTCCTTTGACTGGGCCGAGCAAGTTCCACTCAGTCCACGACCCACGTCTCTCATTTCATTTTTGTCGTTTTTAGTGCTTTACAAGAGCAAATCTTGACACGAAGTCGTCGTCGTCCAACTTCCCATTTTCCGTTTCCCCTCCCTGCTCTTTGTTTTTGCTTAATTTTGATTTGCTCTGTCGCAGCTTGACAGTTGACGTTTTGCAGTTGCGGAACTATTTCAGACAAGGATATGAATTTGAATATCCTTGTTGAAAATATCGTGTAATGGAAACGATGCACGCAGTGACAGAAATGTAAGGATATTTGATAAAAAGGGCTGATTTGCCAGCCTATCTAAAACTTTAAGGAGTCCAGCGGCTAATTTCAGTTTCCTTTTATTGTCACTGCGTTAACTTGCAGCTCTTGGTGAAAAGGATGGGGTGCATTTTACTGAGCTCTACTCCTTCCACCCACTCATGACTCTCCCTGATTGTGTGTTTCCCTGTGGAGCTGGTAGTACACTCAAAAAAAAAACACTCAAAATCGCCCTAAAATTAAGAAATTCGCCTTAAAAAAGGATTCAAAGGCGATTCGCCATATATCTTAGAAAAATTATTTCTAAAAATACGACAAAGACTTTCTGAAATTAAGAAAATATTTATTAAAAGCTTGAAAATATTTTCTTAATTGTAGAAAAGCATTTTCTAGGTTTTAAAAAAGCCTTTCTAGATTTTAGAAAAACCTTTCTAGATCTTAGAAAATAAACTTTTTCAAGTATTATTGACAGGAAAGAGAGTGGGGGGAGACTAGAGACAGAACAGGAAGAAGACTACAGGGTTGTCCATATTCGACGGACCCATCTGGCAACGCCATAACTTTTGACAGAGATGTCAGATCGCTTAATGACATACCGCGTTTGAAGCGTCAGTCCAAGCATATTTTTACCATGGAACAATTCACGCCACGCGAGCGCTCTGAAATAGTTGAAATTTAAATTCAACAGAACAAGTCAATTGTGAAAACTCAACGTGCTTTTAAAAAATTAAAAAATGTGAATAAGAAAACCGTAAATGAGCAAAATTGCCGTATTTACGCCACTGAAAATCCTCAGGAGATTCAAGAAGTGCCTCTTCATGACGAAAAAGTCACAGTTTGGTGCGGCGTTAGTGCGAAAACGGTCATTGGGCCGTTTTTCTTCCAAAATGAAAATGGCCATGCTGTTACCATCAACCAGGAGCGTTATCGCGGCATGATGACCAATTTTGTGATGCCAATTATTCGTCGAAAGCGTATGAGGCAGTTCCACCGCACACAAGTCGCATAACAATCGATTTTCTGAAGAAATTGTTTCCGGGCCGTTTGATGTCGAAAAGTGGTGATTTTTACTGGCCACCGCGTTCGCCCGATTTGACGCCGCCTGACTTCTTCTTGTGGGGATATTTGAAGTCAAAGGTTTACGTTAACAAGCCAAGGACCGTAGAAGAGCTCAAGGACAACATTCGTGAAGAAATAGCCGCTATTCCGGCCGAAATGTTGGCGAAAACGATGGAAAATGCTGCAAAAAGGGCACAATACGCCATCAACGCCAGAGGCGGCCATTTGAGAGATATCATATTCAAAAATTGATGTAAACAAATCTACTTGGAACAAATTAAATGATTAAGATTGCCAACCGCCAAATTTTTATTTTTTTCTTTGATTTTTTAAATAAAAACATGGGTCCGTCGAATATGGGCAACCCTGTACTACACTAAGAAGCGTTTATCCCCTTATACATATATTATTTTTATTGGATATTTTCTTTCTGTTGGTTCACTAAAGTTTCTTTCTGAAAATCACATTGTAATTAGTAATCAATATTTTAATTTCTAACTTTACCTTGCTTGCGACTTGAACTCGGGACCTCGGGGAAACTTCAACACGAAAGGCATCTTATCGCACTCGACTACCAAGCACTCGCCTGAGTCACAGTAAAGAACGCAGTCAAATGCTAAGCACTCAGCTGCCTCTTTTATATTCCGAAAGCAGAGAATTCGAACTTGAGAATTACATGGGGTGTCTTTTTCTAATTTTTTAAATTTTAGGGCGGTTTTCTAGATTATTTTTCTATATTTTAGGGCGATTTTCTCAGCATGCCCAATATAAGTAGCCTCTTTTATATTCCGAATGCGCGGAATTCGTACTTGAGAATTACAATGGGTGTCTTTTTAATATTTTTTTATTTTTCAGGGCGATTTTCTAGACTTTTTTTTCTATATTTTAGGGCGAAATTTTAAATGGCTTGTCTAAATTTAAGAAATGTGCTTTCTTAAATTTATGGCGATTCGCCCTATTTTAAGACTCAGTGCAATGTATTTTTTTCTAAATTCAAGGGTGAATTCGCCCTTAATTTTAGAAAGTATTGAGGAAAAAATCTAGAAAAATTACCCTAAATTTAAGAAAAAATTAATCGAATTTCTAAATTTAAGAAATTATTTTCAAAAAAAATCTTTAATAGGGTTGTTTTTTCTAAATTTAAGAAAAAATTGTCTAAAAACAAGAAAGGAAAATTATTTTAGGGCGAATTTCTAAAAATTAGAAATTAAATTTTTTGAGTGTAGATGCACAAAATCAATAACTTTATACTTATACTTAACTTTATACTTTATACGTCATTCAAGTACAAAACTTTTATATGAAGCACGATTTTTTCAGTCCCGAAGTACTTGATTCAATACTGTTCCGTGATATATCAAGTACATTTTCAATCATTAAAAAAATGCTTAGAACCGGTTGGGAATTTTAAGAACAGTTTCGTTTAAAAATAACTCTCTTTAGGTTTATTTCTCTGACGTGTCTTAGAACGTAAAAAATTTGGGAATCCTAACATAAGTCCCTATCGACGTCGGATTTGTGTAGCTGAAACCCATTTTAAAACATGTGATCCAGCAAATCTTCTGCAACTATCCATCAACCTTTTAAAACGCCTGTCATCAGTTAGCAGTGCTTCTTTGGAAGTTTGCTAATCGCTTTTCTGACGCATCATGTTTGCATTTTTTCATATACAGAAAAAAAAGATTCGAGATATCCGGGATTAAGTAAATCCCCAACGTTGTCAGAAGTCGGCCAATCCCGGATTTTCTCATTCCAAGTACAAATCTTGGATATCTTGGATCTAGTACGACTTTTGCTTGCAATTTCAATCCAAAGGTCGAAATAAAATCAATTTTTTTGAGCTTGATTTGATAAAAACAAGAGGGATCAGTTAAGTGAGAGGTCAAGAAATGTTGGGAATGTTCTATGAAGTATGAAGTTTTTTGTAATTTCAAAAACGAATGTAGAAAGGATCCGAAAGTTGTGGGAACACATCTCAAGTTGGACAAACATGGTTATAGTTATATAATAGTTGTCAAACTTAGGTTTTAACATAGTTATAACATAGTTTTAGTTATTTTCAACTGTTTATCTCGTTTTTAAATTCAGTGCACAAAATGAACCAAAATAGGCGTATCGGTATCGAAAAAACCTATCGATATACAATTGTAGCTGTAGGTAAATGTATCACTTGAAAGGAGCGTAATCTTTTCTCGATACAAGCTACTCTACTCATGAATCGTCAAATTGTCTATCATGATACCGTATCACTTGAGTTGAGCTGAAAGATCAGGAAAAAGTATGATTGATCAGGGAGCAATTTCTTCTGCTGAACGCGGCCATTGCTAACCTTTTGGAGGATGGTAAAGAGGAAGATCTAAGCTTGGAGTTGACAAAACTATAGAACTTTTTGTATGGAACTTATTTTCTACACAACTAATGCCGGGTGTGACGCAGCGGTTAGTGTGTTTGCCTGCTGTGTGCCAGAAGTCGTGGGTTCGATTCCGCCTCGGGACATCTAATGCAGCGATGTTCACCCATAGCCCCCAGGGGCCGAACACTTTCGGCAATTCACGCCGAATGCTTGCCGAAGTAATGCTACTGTGAGTGTCAGAGAGAGACAGAGAGCGTCAGAGAGCCTCTCTTCTTGAACATCCCTGATCTAATGAATAAGTTTATATACTCTGTACCGGAGGTACACAGTTTACACCCAGAAAAAAAAGAACAAATAACTTAAGAATGAACGATCTTTAAAAAAAAATGTGTTAGTTCTTGAATTTTCAAGAATTTCGCTCTAGAAATCGAGCTGAGTTCGTTCTCAGTTTGGTGTTTTTTTAGGCAAGGGGAGTGAGGTTATGAAACAGAGAGGAGAGCAAGCACATTTGAGAGAGCATTTGTGGTAGTAAGGCGTGATTTAAGGCCACCACTAGCTGGCGACCATCTCTGGAACTTAGTATTCTATACAACACTTAAATGTAAACACTGCACAACACTTTGACATAAGGAGGGAAAAGGAGCGTTGGCGGCAGTTCGCCTAATAAAGTCAAGAGAAGCAGACGTGTGTGTCCCAAATTATTAGGTGCAACACATTTGAACTCGCCCTCTCAGATTTGTTATACTCTGTACCGTAGATACATAGAGAGTATATTAAGTTTGTGCAAAAGTATGTAACAGCCAGAAGGAAGCACAGATCTCAGAGATGGTAGGAGATAAAGGTTTGACATGTA